>JAJMEO010000018.1:0-222471 GCA_030574215.1 Diddensiella santjacobensis
TCGTTTGCAAGAGGACGAAATGGTCAATACTGATGAGGAGGAGGTTGTGTCCGAAGTTCGGGCGTTAACACATATCACACTAACGTTCACCGGAAAGGACGCTGTAGGCTTGACAAAAGAACAAATGCAGGAGCATTATGGTAACCACGCGGATCAATGCCTTGCAGAGATAATGGCTTCTGGCGGTTTTGCTCGCGACTTAACTGTTCTCACGACTAAAGTTTGCGATGCCATCACGCCTTCTCGTCGATTAAAAGTGGATACCAACCGAAACGAGTCAGATGTTGGTCAAAGTAATGATCTGCTTATCTTTGGCCCTTTATATAACTTACTGAGTAACTACTACAGTCGTCATGGACGGACTCTTACAATCAGGAGACAGACTAACCTTGGAAACAACATCTTTCCTGATTGCTGTATCTTTTTTAGCGAGGAAATGTCGTCACAAGACATCCCAAGAAGGTGCCTTCCAATCGAAGAGAAATGTACCCAGCTGGACATCGTCAGGAAGTTTGTCAGAGTGTTACGCAACGAAGATGTTGATGATGCGTCGCAAGTATCCGTTGATCAGGCATTCAATGAAGGCGTGCGATCAGCAATTGCAGCGCGAAACCGACATTTTTTTATATCTGACTACACCAGTTGTATTCTATTTGTGATAGATGGAGAAGTGCGGCCTGGAAACAACATTCTTCCTGTTAAGTACTTTGTTATTGATTCCGCTTCTCGTTCATTCAATGCACTTTCATGTATTGCTGCAGTAACATTAACGTCTCTCAATTTGGATGAGCCGGACGGCGATTCTTTTGTAGACGTTGTCGAGAGATCGTTACTTCGTCACGAGACGGTATCGGATGGGCGTCAATGGAGAGGGCCGAGGAAACTTCGCGCAGCGTTGAGTGAGACGAAGGAGTGGACTAGTCGGTTGGATGTGGCGAGGAAGATGGCAGGAGATAATGCCGTGATCGATATTCTCGGATCAGGGGAAGAGCGGTTCTCGCAGGTGTTTCGAGTAGACACCAGAAAGTTTCTCGACTCCACTTCGAAACTGCACGACAGATCTAGTAGAGTGGGAAATGAGAGAAGCTTGATCAAGTATCCCACCTTGATTCTCAAAGTACTCGACGTGAATTTTTTCCCGGAAGATGAGGAAGGCAAGCCGGAGTTTTCAATGGCACGTGAAATGTTTGAAAGAGCGGTAGATAGGTATGATGAACTGGTAGAGTTACAGGGAGTGTGTATTCCGAGGCTTTTAGAAACGGGGGTGATCTGTGGAGGAGGTGAAAAAACACTCGAATTCGAGGGACCGTATATGCTTTTAGAAGACGTTGGTTCTGAGGCGCCAGTTAGTAGCAATTTGGAGCATGATGAGTTGGCAATGCACACCGTTAAAAGAATTCATAATCATGGTATCCCGCATAAAGGTATTCGAATTGAGAATATGAGGGTGAAAAATGGACGCGTATACTTATTTGATTTCGGAGATGGTCCTGACAGGAACTCATTTAAGAAAGAGGATATCAGGTTTCTTATGCTTATGAATCCAATTTCAGGGAGTAACGCCCGATTGAAATGATTAAGCTGAAGCATTTTATTAACGGTCAACAGAAAGCACGCTTTTTCACCTTACAACGTCATGTTACATTCAATATGTTCAATATACAGCTCTAGCTCATATATGACAATTAATATCGGCCTAGACGCTCTCCACAACTTTTCACTTTTTCTGGACGCAAGTTCCAGTTGCAGACAGCCATATCTGATCATTTCGTTTTTGCAAGCGACGAATATTTGTCTGTTGGTGACCCTCAGGTCACCTGGCGTCACCAGAGTCATCAGACTCTGGCATCCATGTTACGGGCGTGTTACGAGTCGTTTTCCCTCATTCCGTTTTTACTTGAATTACCAAAATACGCTAGGTGGGAGAATTTTGAGGCTCAATTGATATCTGCAGACCCATGTAGACTCGTCCCTGAAAATTAACAAAATCGGTCTCTATTTATGTGTCGAATGCGTCTGGTGTGCATGCAAGAGGCTCCCGAGCGTGGTTTCGACGAGTCGTCCTGTCACCCTGTATTATAGTTAGCTACATATCTATAAAAATATCAGTCTCGAAGTGGAACTGAATTAGGCATATTGTGGATGCTTTGGAGAGCTGGATCTATGGCAATGAGAATTACAGAGACGGATAGAAGGCCATTCCTATCGGGAGGATGCGCGGCATCACTCAGCCTAGATTTATATCTGATTATTGATTTTTCAACAATTCTGGGTTACTATAATAATTACACTTAGATTGTGCACAAAAATTTGACAAACAGATCCCAGAATTAATCAGCCACGAGTTTGGGATGGCATAAAATTAAGGGTCTAAGTTTCTAAGGTAATCTGAAGGGGGAGAAGGATCAACACGTTACACGCAACGAATATATTATCCAGACCTTAGGTCTACCACCTCTCGAGGATCATCAACTCTACGCCAATGACGTCCGCTTTGAACTCCAAGAGCGACCTTGGTGAGATTTAGCTTTGCGTTATGAGAATGTCATTTTAGATGTTAGGCAGCGGTCGGTTTCTCCGCGCCTGAAAGACACGAATCGAGGGTGTGCTGTGAATGAATGATTTACTACTTTGAAGAATATTAAAATCTCGAAACGATGCACTCGAGACAAGATTACAGGTAATATGGGGTCGGGCTTTTGTACGGCTGCTTACTGGTTAAGACAGTTAGGTCCGGACCGACCGAAAACGGCAATCGCGGCGCGATCTGGAACTTGACATATGCAAAGATGTCAGTTCTCATATTAGACTCGGGGTAATTGAGGTCCGATCGACCGGCAGATATGTCGTATGAGGCCTAGAGATTGGGTGAAGACCAGATTGGCCTAGTGCTAATTGGCAGGGAGGGTTTAAATACTTGTTTGGTCGTCTCTATTTTTTCTCAACTAACGGTGAATGTTGTGAATATGAGCGAAGAAACCAGAAGTAAAGAAGTTGGTATTACTGAGACCTCAGAAATATACGAAGGTGACTCGTCGCCAGATGAAGTACATGAGGGATCGATTGGGGCTGGCGAAGGAAGAAAATTGGCATCAGAAACTGTAGAACCGACTCCATTTAAACCGGGTGCGAAGTTCTATGGTCTATTGGCACTATTTATGATTTTGGCACTGCTAGCAGCAATCGATGCAACTGCTGTGGGAACTTCGATTGTGGTCATTACTAGTGAACTGCATGGAACAACCACACAGGCGGTTTGGGTCGGAAGCTCGTTCCTTCTCACCTCCACCGTAGCTCAACCGATCTTCGGATCGTTATCCGAAATCTTTGGTCGTCGTCCTTTGACACTAGGTGCTATTGTGCTATTCACGGTAGGATCAATAATGTGCGCGGTTGCACACAACTTTCAAGTGTTGATAGCCGGCAGATCTGTGCAAGGCATTGGAGGTGGTGGCATTCTCGTCCTGACCGAAATCGTAATGGCCGACATTATACCTCTAAGAGTTCGGGGCAAGTATTTCGGATTCTTGGGCATGATGTGGGCTCTGGGTACAGTGATTGGCCCAGTACTTGGTGGTGGCTTTGCTGCAAATGTGACCTGGAGATGGATCTTTTACATCAATCTACCTATCTGTGGTGTTGCTTTGGTCGCGACTCCGTTCTTGCTTAGACTGCACTTAGAACAGAGCACATTCAAAGAAAAGATACATAGGATTGATTTTATTGGTCTCCTGATCTTCACATGTTCTGCAACTTCAATGCTGCTCGGAATCACCTTCGGTGGGGTAATGTTCCCTTGGAAGTCATGGCACACTCTAGTGCCCTTAATTCTAGGTATAGCAGGATTGCTGGGATTTAGCGCTTATGAGATTCTCGTGCCTGAAGAACCTATGATGAACCTCCAAGTTTTCGCTAACGTGAGTGCCAATATGACATTTATCCAGGTTGCACTTCATGGGCTCATATTGTGGTGCATTGTTTATTATTTGCCATTTTACTATCAGGCGGTAAAGGGCTATTCATCCATTCTGTCAGGCGTTGCAATGCTTCCTGAAGCTGTGCTCATTGCTCCCTCCTCTGTGCTCACTGGAGTGACTATTGCTATAACCGGCTACTATGTTCGGCTTTCATGGATGGGTTGGGGACTAATGACGGTTGGAATGGGTCTTATCTCGCTTCTGGGCGTCCATACCTCTGTGGGTCAGTTCATTGGCCTTAACATTCCCTTCAGTATAGGAGCTGGCCAGCTTTTTGCATCTCTCGCCACTGCGACGTTTGCGCCCAACAAGCCTGAGCATACATCTGCTGCCGCGACTATGTTGGCCTTCCTGCGAGTTCTCGGACAGGCATTTGGAGTGGCCATTGGAGGGGCTATTTTTGCCAACCAGGTTTCAAGTCAGATATCTCAATTTCCAGACTTGACCCCGTATACTGATAGCACCGATGTTATTTCCCTAATTGATGTTCTTCATCGCTTGCCGCAATCGACGGTAAAGGAGCATCTCGTATTCTGCTTTGATAGGGCCGTAAGGACGGTCTTTTATGCCATGATCGGATTTGCAGGGATAGGTTTCCTGATCAACGCTCCTATTAAGCACTATGACCTTAACAGAGCTCTTAAAACACGGCAAGGTGTGATTGATGGGGGAAGTGGTACCACTGTAGAACCAAAGGCAGAGGTTTAAACGCGCCAGAACAACTATTTATAATGATCCTAGCTGCGACCTATGCTAGGAAGTACGGAAAGTTTTAGATTGATAATATTAGAATCTTTAACTAACCACTATTAACTATTATTATTTGATTTTTTTGGTACACTTAAGTATTTTTGGCCAATTGCGTAGTCTCGGCATGCAAAGAACAACGAGAGAAAAGAGAAGGGAAAAAAAGCAGGCTATTAATTAATATACTAGGGAACACAAACACGGAAGTCAAGGAAACTACTGGGCATTGTTGAAGTTGAAACCTGCTTGTCCCGATTGTTGAACGTTGAAGCCGAAAGCATCACCAGCAGCCTGAGGTTCCAGACCAGTAGTATCGACAGCTTCGTCATCACTGAAATACTTCTCCATGATTGTGAATGCCTTTTGATAGATCTGCTCATTGTCATTGCTTTGACAGTGATGAATCTTCTCCATTCCTCCTGCTTCCTCGATGTACAGAGCATATTCGTTGTACTGAGTCTGTTTCGTCTCCTTATCCAGTTCGCCAATCTTGAGAATGTTCTCCAAGCCATCCAGGGCGACCTGAATGATTCTGTTATCCATTCCTGTCAGCAAGTCGCAGAGGGGTTTGATGCACCCCTGGCTGACTAGGTATCTAATCTGATCAGGTTTAGTGAGACCGCCCGAGGTAGCATTTGAAATCGCCCAGCAGGCCTCCTTCCTGGTCTTAAAATCTCCATTCGTCAATAAATTAATAAGAGGGGGGATAAGATTCTGGTCAATGACGGCCTGGATCTGCTGCGAGTTTCCGGCGGTGATATTTGAGATTGTCCAGCATGACTCTTTCTTGATGCTTTCCTTGGTTGAAGTCAGCAGGCCCAGCAAGGCAGGCAACGCACCGGCGTTAATGACAAACTGAGTTTGCACGTCGTCACCAGTGACGATATTACCGATGGATCGCAATGCAGGTGTTTGGACGGTGGTACTTTGGTGTTGCAACAGTTCCACAAGTCTACGGGGGATTCCTGCTTCGAGAACCGCTTGGATTCGAACGTTGGGTCCATCACTTAAGTAAGAAATAGCCCAGCATGCATCGATCAACACCTCGTCATCGTAAGAATAAATCAGCTTGGCCAAAGTGGGTAAAGCTTTCGAAACTATATCCCAGTCAGGTTGGGGGTTTTTCCCACGGCAGAAGTTACTTAGGGTCCAGGTAGCATTTCGAATCAAGCTGAGTTTCTTTGATTCGTTAAGGATAGTCAACAAGGGTACCATGGCACCTTCGGCGAGAACGGCATTTCGGCATGAGGGTGAATCACCGGCAATGTTGCCTAATGCCCATATCGCTTGTTCTTTGACATCCATTTCCGGGGATTCCAACAATCGAACGAACAACAGAATTGCACCAGCTTGAATGACTACGGCAGTTTGTTCTGCGGATCCAGACGCGATATTGGTCAATGCCCAAGCCGCTTCGAATTGAAGCATATAATGGGAAGATTGAAGGAATTCCACGAACCTACCCACCACGCCACATTGGATCACTTGTTCAATTGGAGGGTTTTTTTCTTTAGAAAGAAGTTTTCTGAAGTATGTGGTGGCGGTGAGTTGGGCCTCAATATCATCAGATTTGATGGCTTGAAGCATTGGAGGAACATGAACATTCAACTCCTTTTCCATTTCAAAAGCAGCTGTTTCATCATCTTCATCGTCTTCACTATCACTGGCAGTCACATTGGTTGTCACCACTGACGCGAGATTTCGTCGTTTGGAAAGGTTTTCTTCCCGTTTGGCCTTTCGGATTTCAACCTGAGCTTCATCCCGTCTACGACGTAACTCATCGGCCTTGAAATGGCCTCGATTCTTGAAATTCGTTCTCCTATGTTCGGGAACAAACCTGGAGGTACTATCGGCGTCCATTTGTTTCTACAAGTTTAATCCCTATTAAACTATGTTTTTGTTCTAAAGGGGATTAAGAAGAGAAAATTACCAACAAAAATCCACTACTTTTGACTATCTAAAATCCCACTTTAAAAAATATCCCCGAATACTGGTCTCTTTCAAATTCATTTATTCACCATCAATGTTTCTAATATTCCCAACAATTAATAATATTATTTATATGAATTCTCTAAATTCTCTATCTTATCATTTAATCATGCAATTGAAATCGTTCAGCCTATCTAAACGCTTGCTAGAAAAGTTGGGACTCAGGTTCCCGCAGGACCAAGATATACCCGCTATTGAGCTATTAGACTACATAGATATTACAAGTATGAGAAGTCTCCGGAGATCCATCTGTTGAGCATATCCAAGGCATTCTTAGGTTGATTAAAAGGAACCATGTGGCCTGCATCAAACACTCTTAGATAGGTGAAATGGCCAGCATTCTTGACTTCTCCAGCTGATTTGCCGTCAACCTTCCACTTCTTGATTTTGGCTTCGGCAAACTTATCGGAGCCACTCCATTCCAAGGCATTGGTCCATGCTTGATTGCCCAGCCAATTACAGATATAATCCTTATCACCAGCGTAAATCAAAACTGGAATTCCTGCTTCAAGTAGTTGAACCACATCGCCATGGAATGGTTTATTCTCATCACCAGTAACTATAAACCTGTAACCAACCGAGTTTGAACAACTTTCAAACTTCTCTGCCTCTGAACCAATGGCTGCCTTGACATGTTCCTGATTCATATAATCGGCAATCCATTCCTCTTGAACATAACATAAATCACTATCACCACATTGTTCACGGATATCATAGACATTACGACCCGTCTTGGAATAAGGATTCATAAGCTGGCCACAGTATAACATGGATGGCACACACGTCCATGCCGAAGGGTTATCGTAGCAGATTTGGGTCAAAGCCTCACATCGAGGATATTGCTTATGAATAGTCTCACACTCCTCGGGAGTAATGACGGCCGGATACCCACCTTTTCCACATGCCATATCCTCGTAATACTTATCCTGGATCAATGGATCAGTCAAGCCATTTCCAATCAACACAGATGTAAGGTTGAAGTTGCGCACCGGCTGATTGATGATCTCAGTGGCAAACGCAGGGATATAGTGGCCTGCATACGACTCTCCAGCAATATGGAACTCGTTCTTCGAATACTCGGGGAACTGCTTGAAAAAAAGCTGCAATAATGCAAAAACATCCTTGCCGGCTGCAACAGTGGAGCTGACGTAATCCTTGGAATAGGAATGTCCCACGTTGACGGGTTGGTCCAAGAAAATCACACTGGCGTTGGAGTTCCATGAGTAAGGGTTGTATTCGGGCTCGAGTTGTTCGTTAATGTTGGAGGGTCCAAGCTCGAAGAACAGCCCGGTCATGGAAGAGCAGCCAGGTCCACCATTCAACCACAGTACAACCGGATCATTGGCAGGGTCATTTCTCGATTCGAAAAACCAGAAGAAAAAGTGCTTATCTTCAGGTTCGACGTCCAAATACCCAGAATATTGCTTGACAGTATCAATGTTCAGCTCATAAGGGGATTTGATACGAAGCTTATGGTCCGGTAATTCATCTGCTGTGACCCGGTATAGCCAATCATTATCAGGACGAGGAATGGTCTTTGCAGGCTTGGATTTCTGGAACAATCTCTCAACCTCATCAGGTGATTCCCTCAAAAGGTCCTTCCATACATCTTTGACATTACAAGTCAAATCGTCTCTTGAAACACCGAAAGTCTGCGAAACCTTGTCAAAAACATTGTCAAGCTCAGTGGTATCGATTGCCTTATCATGATGGGAAGGACTGAATGGCCAAGACAACAGAGGACTTAAACCTAATTCAAACTGTTCCGGGATAATAGACCCAAGAGTAAACCCATTGCCAACTGCTGCAAACGTTAAAACCCCCGCCGAGACCACCAATGAATTGATACTCTGCAACTTCATGACAATTCGGAGCTGATAATTATCTGATGTTTCAGATGTGGCGGAACAATGGTATATATTTAAACCCCAGCGCCGTGTGTTGATGTGGGACCCCGTCGGCCCGACATTTTGTTTATCAATGGACTCCGATTACTCACAGGCGTATGTTACGTGCTCACGAAGCTCATTACGAACGGCATCAAATATATTATTATTATATATGCATTCACGGCGCTGTTCTTATCTCGGTTAATTAGATATTTCTTTCAACTTTGTTTGATCCAGGCGCACGGTCGTGACCACCAAGACGACCACTGAGGAATTTCTTGATTCTATTTTATAGCCATCAGATATTCAATGGATGTTCAATTGACTTATTAGTGTATATACCTTGGTGGCTTTTTTGTTTGTTTGTTTGGAAATAAAGCTCATTCTTCATCAGTCGCACTTTTTAAATAACCGCTTACAAACCTTCAAAAAAAGCCATTGCAATAAGATGTGTATCTTGTATATTCCAATATCTCATCCATTCGATCGAACATCATTAATCAAGTGAATTGCACGGATGGTCATCGCTTGTGATGACAAACAACTGACAGCCCGCTTTATGCAGGTTCTCATGCAATGTGTCGATCTCTTTATTCGCCGGCGCTTAATTGCAATCTTTCACGTTTATTGCCTATGTAAAAATATAAATATGATAGCGACATGAATCTCTGTGAGAATGTTATGCAAGGGTCCTTAATGGCGGCTGCTGCAGTTAAAGTTTGAATATAGTGGGGCATGTGTCTGTGTATTATTAGTTTACAAGCACCCATCTTTATCACCTAAAATGGCAGACAAGTTTCCGTGGGACATGATCCCGTTCAGTTTCATATATGGACATGCGATTTGTGAGCAACTGGTGGCCTTATCTAGAGATGAGCGCACCAAATGTTTTGTAGATAGTGGAACTACCGGCGCTGCAATATGGGCCACAGTTGTGTGGCCCCGAGTGGCGCTTCTAGCAGGCATTTCCTCTCACTACCAGGACAAGATTGCTCATGAGATTTCTCGAGCTAACAACAGCAACAGACAGTGTTTGAAAATCATCATTGGCGCCCTCATGCGCCATTGCCCGGAGGCGTTTGTTTCATACTATGTGCCTCGATACACTCCTGGCTACTACGACATTGTGGATTATTGTAGTCAAGCACCACGAGATGTTTTATCTTTGCACACACCTGCCACGGGTGGATGGGCGGTGCGAGAGCCTGTAAAGCAATTCCTCATGGCGATAAAGATTGGAAATGCCCATGACGATGATCTACGCGCACATTGAAACGTCAGTCGTTAGTTAGGTCTATGTATGCAATTTCTATAGACTCCTCCTCGTCATCAACAACCACAACTTGTTGTCGGGCTTTTCGCATCTGTACAGGCTGTTGCTGCTTGGGGGCTTCGAAAGTGGCACGATCTATCTCTTGCACATCGTCTTCCTCTCCTAGGTCCTCTTTCGACATAGGTTTACTCACACACCATTTCGAATCTGCCTGTCGTCTTTCTGCTGCCTGTAGTGCAAGTTCCCGTAAAGACAGTTTTGGCTTTTTGGACGAAGGCGAACTCATGCCAAGTTTCTGACCACTGCCAGCAAAAAGCGTTTTACGCTTTTCTATCGCCCTAATTGCTTTCTGCCTTCCCTCGGCCAATGGTACATTATGTGATATGCCTGCTCCCACGACGTGTCCTTCACTGAAAATCCCGTCTCCAGTATATCCCTTGACCATGAGCACGTCAAACTCCGCTGTTAGAGTGTCAAGCATGCCATAGAACTTCTGGTCATGAGGTCCAAACTTATTATGAGTAAGCTCGTGGAGCATAGTGCCCAGAATAGCTTCCAGGGGCAAAAACCGGTGCTCGTCACTACCTGGTCTCAACCGCAGACTGATTTTGAGTCCATGATTTACATTTATACCCAACAAACGACTGTCCTTAGGGAAAAATTCACATAATGTTTTGACTTTGAAGCCATGACTTTTCATAATTGGTTTCACCAGTGATGCTACTCTATGTAGCATGAACAACGCTTCATCCGAACGCGTTCGTCGTTTTAACTGTTTGATCTCTCCAATATACTCGGAACTGCTGATGGGTAGGTTCTTTGCCACATCCTTTGGAGGCGCTAAAACCATGTCGCCATTTACGCGGTGTTTCTCCACGATTCAATAAATAAATAACTTCGTCACTTCGTCCTTTTCTCCTCCGCACACAAGCAAACATGAGCAATACTCACGACCCGATTGAAAAGATATTGGATACTCTTTCAGGATGGAAGGTGGAGGCGGAGAAGACGTTAGGAAAGTCATTGGAGAAGTTATCGGATACTCAGGTGTATAAGACTATGGAGGGTGTTATCAGAGGGAAGACTAGTCAAGTAGTAGCGGCCTATAGGCCACCAACGCCACCACCAAGTACATGGGAACGAACTGCTGATTGGATCAAGGATCACAAAGTCCTGGTATTTTCAGCAGTGGTTATGGGAGTCACATCTGGTGGAGTCATTTATTATTATCGTCGCAATGCCAGATATAACCGACGCCGAAAGAGACTAGCACGAAGAGCGGAAAATGGTGGCCGAACAGAAGTGGTTGTGCTTGCAGGATCACCGTCCGAGCCTTTGACAAGAGTACTAGCAGGTGACTTGGACCGACGAGGGTTTATCGTCTTCTGGACTACAAACTCCCCAGAAGAGGAGGCTATTGTGGCAAAGGAAAATTCACCAGATATCCGAGCCTTGCCCATTAAGGCCACAGACGCGATGTCCATAGAGGAAACGGGTCGCCGCATTAATATGATCCTCGACACTCCAGTGGTGGCGTTTCCAGGTGCCACACCATACGACCTTACTCTGGCCGGTGTACTGATCGTGCCAGACTTATATTTCCCAGCAGGACCTGTGGAATCGATTCGCGAAGAAACCTGGAGTGACGTCGTATATTCCAAGATCCTGGGACCTATCTTCCTGCTCTCCAACGGTCTACTCGACGTAGTCCGCACACACAACTCGCGTCTGATTCTATTGTCCCCCAGCATCATGTCCAGTTTGCAGCCAGGATTCCATGCACCAGAATGCATTGCCGGAAACGCGGTGTCGACTCTGGCTTTGTGCTTACATCGCGAGTTGAAGCCACAAAGCATCCCGTTCGTGCACCTGCGTCTCGGATCGTTCGACGTCTCACATGGCAGATCGCAGAAACGCCAGGTCCTCAATGCAGTCCGTGCCGACGTGCTGTCATGGTCTGATAACGTCCGTAGTCTTTACGGTCGGCAGTATCAACAGGCCTCGCACCTACAAACTGCACGTGCGTCGGGATCGAGTCTTCGCGTCCTGCACCACGCCGTTTATGACTCGCTCACGACGCCTAACCCGCGCCGGGTATGGTACGTGGGGCGCGGTAGCTGGATCTACCACTTTCTGGGCAATTGTCTACCGGAACCCGTCATGACTTGGCTGCTGCAGCCGTCGACTGCTACACCGGTCCCCGAGGCTGAGAAAGGCTGGGAAACAGTATGAGAGTATTTATTATGAAATAAATGAAATTTGTTCTTACTTAATGATAAATCGAGTATATGACGTTACATGTAATTCTAAGTGGGGCGTCGTTTTCTCAGGCCCTTGACAGACTGAGACCGGCTCATGGCTGACGTTCGTGATGCAAAGGAGCCTGCACGGTCTCTGCGCACGGTGGACGAGCGTGCCACCTGTGCTTGCAGCGTCGACGAAGGGATAATATCGACAGGGGTATTGTCCGAGTCATCGATGGCCTGTTCATGTTCTGCGGCAGTCATTGCAGCCTCAGGACGGAGGCCCATGGGAGCACGGTTCATGTGCTCGGGCCGACCCTGGATAGAAAATGTCTCAGAGCCCTGACGCAAAGGATCAGGTGCAGTGGCAGAAAACATTGGTACCGCCGGGTTCGAGAATGTTTCTTCTCGTCGCGGTACATGCAAGGGAATAGTATTTACACATTCGCCTAGGAATTGCAGGAATCGGGTTCTGCGTACGCCAAACAGCGTACCGTCCGCGAAATTGTTGCGGTAAGTGAGACTGATAGTCAGGCTCATGCGATCCAAGTCCTTAAAGTCTGTTATTTGCACGTATGGCGACGGCATATAATCGCGAATGTTCTCGGCAATAAACTCGTCGAGACGAGCTCTAAATAACTCAACGTCCTCAAAAGTTGTCTCTGGCAGGCCGAGTGTAAGCGTGAAGGCGGCACTCATAGGTCCGGCACGGCTAATATTTTCAATCCACAGACTGTTGAGCGTCGCATTTGATGCCTGACGAACCACGCCAGTTCCTTGATCCTTGAATACTGTGTACAATAGCGACACCTCGACAGCAACCATGTTAGTGAGACCTTGCGGGATGTAGATAGTCACTAGATCACCGATATCGAGCGGATGCTTGACAAATAAATAAACGCACGAAGCCAGGATCTCCTGTGCAGTGGCTGAAAACACAAATGAAAGTGCTAGCAGTGACGACCCAAGTGTCGCCAGAACAGCGCCGACACTGGGAGCCAGCATACCAATAAAGATGATGACAATGATCAATGCAACAACAAACAGTAAGACGTGATGCAGACTTGCAATTGCTGAGTCGACGTCCCGCAGCGACCGGTAGATGGTCTTACGCTCGCTACCTACATCCTGGGTAGCGACAATCATTTCATCGAGAGTAATGTTGTCATTTCCATCCGCGTCTATCACAGCAAAAAGAGTCTCTGCGTCGGCGCGATTTTCTTGGCCAAGTACCTCAATTAAGTCTTCCTTGGTAAGCGCGTCAGCATCCTCCAGAACCAGGGACTTCCAGATCCGTGACGCCAGAACTTCTGCGAGGTACTTGTTACCAAGCGAATCAACCACCACCTTGTAGGATGATGATGATTTTGTTCTGTCTATTTCATCGGCACCGCGGATATCTCTTGCGACAGTTCCAAGCACATTAGCGGCGCCCCCCACGACTCGGTTCATGGTCCCCATAACTTTTTGCAGGTTCTGACTGCTGGCGAGTTTCTGGGCAATGCCGGAGTTGAAGTCGTTTTTGCCTGTTTGGGTCAGAATGGAGCCCGAGCTCAGCTTGAGATCCTCGTCTTCAAATTCTACGCAATACTGTGGGAATACCCGGTATGATGCCTTGAGAAGGTTGGCTAGCACACGTATCGACAGCTTGTTGGCCTTAATGCGGGATGCAAAGCGTGTTCTGTGAAACGACACCGACATGAAGTGGATGAGCAAGCGCTCAGCAAAATACACCATGGACGATATGAACAGAGACACCATGATGTTATTGACTGTTTTTTGCCATGTCTGAGTGGTTTGGGCGTTTTTCCCCGACGAATGATTAACGGAGATAATCGGCATGAAGGAGATAAAAGATACAAACGCCCACAGAACGTAAGTAGTGGGCATTTCAAGGGCGATGAAAATGCTGATATACTTTTTCCATGGCGGTGAGATGATACCCATCAGAACTAGTAGTACGCTTGGTAGATAATGGGCCACGATGCGGGCCATCCAAAGCGAGCCCCATACAACCTCGAGCCAGATGAACAACCACATCACCCGCACTCCACCGACACGGGCACTTGGGTTCCCCCAGGCGCCAGCGGCAAGAGGAATAAATAAAATCAATGCCAATGGCAACCAATACATGAACACGCGTGTGAAGAGGGCTTTTGATAGCAGGTCCGTATAAGCGCGACGCATCAGCTTAATGGCCTTACTATCGTCGGTTTTTTTAATCTTGCGTTTCCTTTCGCGACGCTCCAGATTATTATGGTATCCACGTTTTTTCTTTTTGGATTGTTCGGATTGCGGGGTGTAATTCTCCTGCTCCAATTCCTCTACGACCTCCTTAATATCTGGCAGATCTTCATCTGTTTCCTCCTCATCGTCTTCCATGACTGTTGGTAACAGTTTGGTTTCATCTTCATAATTGTAGTGCATACCGATACTATGAGCATCATCTTCGGCATTTTGTCGGGAATTGGTAGATTCGAGTCGAGATCCTGTTGCACCATTATTTGAAGAATTTTCAGCTTTACGAGAAAATAATGACCGCATAGAACGAGCAGGTCGTAACTCGATATTTTCCATTTGTCGTTCGGGATCGGCTCTTAGACCTCCGGTATAAGGATCGTAAGGTTCGGTATTGAACGCACTTGCCGGCGCGCCTGGTAATGACCCCGAATCCCTCGAAATACCATATATTGGTGCACTATTTGAAGTGCTGGTAGGTATCATGGTACTTGTAATCGGCACGCGAGCCATTTCTGGCTCAGTAGGCACCTGATTATAAGGATTATTATTCCTTCTCAAAGCCTCATTCTCACTTCCAGTAAGCTCATAACCTCCTCTAAATGACCCACCATTGTTATAATCACTCATAGTCGTTAACCGAAATGTGGAGTAGTGAAATACAAATCTAAAGTTGTGGTTTTAAGTTATATGAAACAGTCAAAGACGGTCCGTTACGTTATATACACGCAAGGGGAAAAGGAAAAATTTGTTACGTTTTGTATGTATAAGAATAGCATACATTGCATGGTGCTTGCTTGAAACATGCATAAAGTCGGGCGACTTGACGGAAAACGGGTTTGGTTTTATGTATAACCATCGCCATGTCCGGAGATCAGATCCCCCTTATCACCTGAAAAGTTTAATTTAAGTTTGTCAATGAATTGAATTTCTGGATATTTACACTTGAAAAGTTTATCTTCAATGTTGATAAGTTTCCTAAACGATTAAAAACGCCTTTTTTGTTGTTGGGACATTTGGACATTTGGTTACATATGCAACAAAGTTTTGAAACCTGAATATCAATTTCCAAAATCGTACATTTCGATTTGATTGTTTACGCAAGTCATCATTACATTCCAATCGGTTAACAAGCAAAGGTGAATATAATTAAAAATCTTTATATTTTTAATACTTTCTAAATATATACCTTAATTTTCAACTAAAAAATAAATATGCTACTACTAACCGAGTTAAAGGGCGGAGACTTTTCGCTTAGAAAAGCTTCTTCTTACCGATTTCACTTTCCCAATTCACCGCCCTTTCAAATCCATTCTTACCAGCTTGATAATCCATAAATGCTTGATAAATCTTTTCCCGAGATGTTTGAACAAATGGACCATGTTGAACAACAGGTTGATCCAAAACTTCACCAGCAACAAGAATAAATCTAACTGGTTGCTTGAAATCTTCAGGCACAGACACTTCAACACCATCACCCTCCCGTTCGAAAAATACAGCGGTATTACCTGCAATGGTCTTACCATTAATGACACTGGATCCTTCTATAGAATAATAGAAACTGTTGAATCCCTTTGGCAATTCCTGTTGAATCGATCCACCAGGACGAATAGTGAAATCCAAATACCATACTGGGGTATAAGAAAGATCTTGTTGAGAATCCACCCCAAACGCACGACCTGCAATCACCTTAACACGGACCTTATCATTGGGTTCGGCAACTGGAGTGGCTTCATCAAGTAAATCACGATATCGAGGCTCGGAATCCTTAAGACGTTCAGGAAGATCTACCCATAATTGCATTCCTTCAACTGGTTCACCATCAGCACCGACTCTGGGCATCTCAGCATGCATAATACCACGGCCTGCAGTCATGAATTGCAAACTACCAGGACCAATAGTACCCTTAGAACCAGTGAAATCCTCATGATCAATAAGTCCCTTAAGAACATAAGTGATTGTCTCTTGACCTCGATGAGGATGATCGGGGAATCCACCTTTATCACCAGCTTTGAAATGATCTAAAAGCAAGAATGGAGAGAAATTTCTCATTCCTGGAGTTCCAATAGTACGTTTAACACGCGCACCAACTCCTTCCGATTGCTCCAAAGCAGCCATGCTTTTGGCAATGACACGAGGTACAAATGATTTAGCAGCTCCAGACATTTTGATTTCAGATCCTTGTTGATTCAAAACGACTTTTTTTATATCAGAATATGACAAGATTATTAAACAACCAATAACAATCAATAAATATCGAGTATTGAATTTAAACATTCAAATTCATGATAAACGACGATGTTCCACTCCTTTTATATCACAATCCGGGTCCCGGTACTTGTTTGGGTTTTGACATACATTTGAAAGGATTATATCCCAATGACTATCCCATTACTAAATTGCATAAGCATTGTCTAAGCGGTTACCTAATCCCGCTTCCGCCTCGGACCTCTGCCGCCCACTGGAAACCGTTGGAAGGGTCATGTGATCATCTCAGATAAGTTTATGAAAAGCCATTACAAAGATATTTTTTGTCTTTTAATCCTTATCATTCATTGATGCTAGGCAAAAAGCGAAAATGATTGCCCCGAGTAAGGCAATCCCACTGTATGAGCTTCTGGGGCCGGGGGATTATAATATTGTAAATGGTGTGACAAAGATGCAGTTTAAAAACACAGTTAAAAGAGTGATATTCTTCTAGATAACATATAAAACAAAACCATCTGATTAGATATAACAATAATAAACAATTAAAATAATTACACGACCGTAATAACGGTTGATTGATTCTACATGATAGAGCAAATACCACAGAATTTGTCCTTCTTGGGTTGTTGTTCACTGTCAAGATTAGGTCGAGCAGTTTGTGCGGCTCGAGGGGTTATAGGCTTTGATTCCTTAGAATAATCGGATGATGGATTATTATTGTTGTTGGTTACAATAGTGGCAGATTTCTGACGAGGAAAAGATCTGGATACAGTTGTAGCGAATTCCCGGCCTTGAATATGAGCAATCTCTTTTTCAAGAGCGGTTGGTTGACGAGAACCGTCTGAATTAGCAAAAGCACCGGCTCCAAATGCAGAAGCACCATGGGGTTCTTCAAGATTGGTGTTTAATTGAAATGTCTTGGCATATCCGAGAGGAACGTAGATGAGACCATGATGGACAAATGAACTCAAGGTGTTTCGAACAGTGGATTCCTGACCACCTCCAGGCCCGGCCGTGGACACAAATAATCCAACAAACTTTCCATATAATGCCCCTGTGGCCCACAATGAGCCGGTGGTATCCCAGAAGTTACTGAATTGGTTTGGCATGGCTCCAAACCTGGTCGGTAATCCAAACAAAAACGCATCATATTCAACAAGCTTTTCCACGCTGATAACAGGATATGAAGATTTGGAAGGAGCATACATTTTATCAAGTATATCTTGAGGTAATGTTTCTGGTAATTGATAAACATCAACCTCTACACCAGGAACCTCTCGAACTCCAAGCAGTTCCTCTTCAGCCAATTGTTGAACATGACCATAAGTAGAATAAAATATAATCTATATAAAACAATTCCAATGTTAGTTATATTTAACATTAATATTATTATTCCTTTCAACTTTATAACTTACAGCTATCTTAACCATGATGATAAAGATATGTTAAGACAAAAAAACAATAGTTATTTTAATTCTTTAATACAAAAAAAAAACGACTTTTATAATACATTATTTATATATATATTCATTCCCAACAAAGCCCCGTTTTAGTGACTACTTCTGTATATGTGTACTTTTTTTTCTTAACAAATGATTTGATAATAGTGACAAATACCGCTAAAAGTTCGCCTAAAACGCACGAACGACGTGCGGCAGACATCAGATCGATCGCCGACTTCCGAAAGAAGTAAACCCTTAGCAATTTCCCCCCATTTACTAAGAAGTTGTCAATATGCGGACTTTTGCTAAGATTTGACTAACAAACCCTTTATTAGTGATGGCTGCAAATGTTTGACTAAACCCTCACCCTGCGCCTCTAAGCTTGAATGTAGACTAAGGTTTTGACAAATATATAAAAAGGGTTACAATTTCCTTAACTTATCCCCTTGTTTTGAAAGATCATCGAGTTTCTTGTTTCAACAATCTACTTCAATCCATTTTCAATTCAATCATGACTCCTGCTAGAATCGCCATTGTCTATTACTCCACATGGGGTCATATTAGAACCATGGCTCTTGCTGCTCAAGCCGGTATTGAGGCTGCTGGTGGTAAGGCCGACTTGTATCAAGTGCCTGAGACTTTGCCCGCCGACGTTCTTGCTAAAATGCATGCTCCTGCCAAATCCAGCGATCCAATTGTATCTGCTGAAACTTTGACTGAATATGATGCCTTTTTGTTTGGAATCCCCACCCGTTATGGTAACTTCCCTGCTCAATGGAAGGCTTTCTGGGACTCTACCGGTGGTCTCTGGGCTAAGGGTGCTCTCTATGGCAAATACGCTGGTGTGTTCGTGTCCACCGGTACCCCCGGTGGTGGCCAGGAAACAACCGTCCTTAACTCAATCTCCACTTTGGCCCATCATGGAATCATCTACGTTCCTTTGGGTTACGGATCTGCATTCCCTCTTCTTGGAAACCTTGAAGAAGTCCATGGCTCTTCTCCTTGGGGTGCAGGAACCTTTGCCGGTGCCGATGGCTCTCGTCAACCCACTGCCCTTGAAAAGTCAATTGCTACTGAACAAGGAAAGAACTTCTTCGGCCATATCTCCAAAATTAGCTTTTAATTATGCCCTCGCTGTCTAGAATTTGAAAATTACTTGTATGTAGAGGTTAGTTAGCTTGAGCTTTTTTGAGACTTAAAGGTGTTTTTATTTATATATATTTGATCTCTGCTAAACTTTTTGTCGTATATTCCCGAAATCCTCTTGTTTATGATGGTTTTACCCCGTATTTTCTTCTAACCTCCTCGTATAGGTGGGGAAGATACCCATCCCGAGTTCCGGGTTCCTTTCTCCGACATCACGTGCCCCATATAATAATTTCCGTCTATTTCTTATTATTCCCCGAAAGAAAGCATAAAAATATCAAACAATATGTCGTTAAAACTCATAATTTACATCTAAAATATCCTCATTTTCACCATGTGCTAGGTCCAAACCATTCACCTGGTTTGAGGATTTTCAGCGGCGTGATATTGCGGTCTGCATTATTGATCGAGCCCCCAGTGGATCCCCACCATTCCGGTACTGTGACACTAGGTGATAGTAGGATCAAGAATACCAGCAGAGATCCAATGGCTAGGCCCAGATCCAAACCCGCAGATAGCGAGTAATTGTACTTTGCCCACCAATTGAACCAATTGCGCTTGACCCAATGGCCGAATAGGTATCCCACCACACAGTAGCTGCCATAGTTGTAAGGGGTGGCCGGTGGAATATAGCCGACAGCGTTGAAAAATACTGGCCAGTGGATATAGCGGATCCAGGACCGAGGCCATCGCTTGAGCCATAAAAACGACAGTACCGGTAACGCCGCACCGAGAATAAAAAAGAATAACAGCCCGTAGTAGAGAGTACCGGCAGCAAACAGGCGCTGGGGTCCGATTAGGCCCCAGATCACCGATGCATTGAAAAATACTTCCGCCTGTGGACAAGTAAAGGAGTCACGCTGCCGCGGCGTACACACATCCGACAGATTGTTCTGGGCCCAGTTCATAACCGCCAGTTGGACAATCGAGCCCCAGATCGTGGCCGCTAACTGGGCCACAAACAGAACTCGCGGCGAGATCTTGATGTAATGTCCCAGCTTCATGTCCTGCAGAAAAAGTACTGCTTGATTGTTTGTAATATAGCCGAATGTCTTGAACATCATCATTGCAAGCGGCCGTCCCGGAAGCATGTATCCGACCATAAACTCAGTCAGAACATTGAGTCCGACTTGGATGTTGGTCAGTGCGTAGATCATGGCCACGGGGATTAGCAATCCAAGTGCCAGTATCAATGCCACCACCAGAGCCCATACCGGTAAACCCGTGTCCCACACTCGGATACTCACGACGGCCATGGCGAAAAATAGCAGAAATGACGCCCCAAACCACCAGTCGGGAACTTCCTTGTACCGTTTCATAAGTCGCATGTGCACATCATCAGGCTCATTGCGTGAGTGCTTCCAGTAGTACATGATGTTCTTGCGGTCGTACAGCAGAGTGTGGGTAATGGCAGACATAATGGCGGCAAATGCAACACCGTACGCCACCACAAAAGTTGTCGATAGAAACAATGGTGAGTACGCTTCGTATGCTGCCTCGTCGAACTGGAGGGTGGAATTAATTAGAATGCGCTGCACATCGTAGATGTTTTGATATCTGTCGTATGAGTCAGTGGAAGACATGGGCAGGTAGTGACCATACCATACGTTAGCAAAGTGTACAATCGGCGTCACTAACCAATAGACAATGAGAATACAGGCAATAATGTTTCCGATGGCGAAAAATGGAGGGATCAGCGGTGAACCGATATACCCGGCGACCTGATTCCAGTCGAATGTTATTGGCAGCATTCCAAGTCCGGAATAAGCGCCGAACAGCTGGTTGATTACCACGTTCTTGGGGGCTATCCATGATGCAAACTCAAAGTATGAGAGGAAAGGAGCAAGAAAGCCAGGTAAAAAGGTCCATGCACATGATACACACATTACAGTGAGGAAAAATCTCAGGCGGGAAACGCGCCATCCGTCTGCAACATGGTTTACTTTAAGATGGATATTGGTCAGAAACGTAGTAGTGACTAGATTTGAGGGCCAAATCATCGACGCCGGGTACACCAACACTCGGCGCACGAGCCCGGCAATGGAATAGCCTATCGCCTGGGATGCAATAGTAGAAACCACCTGGAACCCCCATCCGTAATGGATATCATAGAATTGCTCCATAGTGATGATGACATCTGTGAGGTATGCAGCTCCACTTCCAAATGAAACATTGGCCATAATAGTGATGAGAGCATGTTCTTTCAGATTAAAGGGGCTTGGGTTCAGTTCAAGACCAAATACCTTGACGTTGGGCACAAACCTATCCCATAGCCTGCCCACAGGCCAGGCCGTAATGGCAGATACAAACGTTGAGATGCCAAATACTGGCGAATGCAACGAGAATAACACGTTGATCCCACACCCCAACGTTGTCATAAGAATGCCAATCGTCCACATCCTCACCGTATTGTGCGGGATATTCGGGTCATCGACATTAGGTACCGATGCTCGAACCTCTGGATATGGTGAATCATCTTCCGGTACCAGTTGTACATAATCGTCTTTATTTGGAATCTGTTCTTCATCTCTCGTCTCGTTAATATTGTTATTGTCGTTGTTATTTGAGTTTTTGCGTCGCTTTTGCTTCTTTCGTATCTTCTTCACTAACCTCTGCTGACTGCCGTTGCGAGAAGCCTTTGCACGAGACCTACTACCGTCTTCACCGGTACTCCCACTACTACTCATAGTACTCATTAGGATTCCACCAGCACCTACTTCACTGGCACCAGTGAGCGTTGTGTCGGGCTCTATCAAATCCATATCTTCTTCATCGGCTATGGTGCTTGTTAAGCTTGGGAGCGTTCTAGATCCTCGACCTGCGGCGGAGCTCCTTGCCTCAACGGCGTCAACGCACCATTAAACGCTTACTCCACACTTTTGATCTTTTAAAATCGGCTTGATTCGGTATAATGTTACTAGCAGTTTGTTCAATTGTCTATGTTTATTTGTAAATGTAATATGAATGTTCTTTGCGTTCTTTTAAGCATGTTTAAAGTGATTCGATTTTGTCGCGTTACTCCGACTCACTCGTGAGTACATCAATGTCAGTCAATTAGGTCTTATAATCACATGTAAACATCACTCGATGTCTGAATGAAAATACAGCCGATTCAGAAGTTCGGATCCTGTCTAGTTACATATAGATACTATGAAGTACATAGGTACCTCATTAAAACAGGATTAAAGCTAGAACAAGAGTCTTCTGTTTCTATCAGTATGACGGTACTTCGAGACAATATTGATCTAAGGTGCCTTGATTCGAAAATGCTTAGATCAAGAACTTTTCGGTGTAACTCACTTTCATTTAGTATACCTCATAAGATTTACGAGCTTTTATTATTACGAAGGATGATCGTCTGATCTGAATGCAACTTGGCCTCAGAAGCCAACAATCAATATACTGACGAGCTGCCAAGTCTTACAGAAAGACAGTTAATAGATTCGCCTACTAATTCTTTTTGAATATCTGAATTGAAATAGAGAGCTTTAATAGCAAGCTCTGCAATAAACAGACGTTCAATCAGCATAGTGCTTCAAAATAATAATTTAGCGCTCCAAGAAGCACACTATCTTTAAGTCACTAGAAAGGAGATTGGAACTGACTTTAATATCCAGAAATATAATTGATACAATCCTATCTAGTAACCTAAGTGTCTGATACTCCACAAAATCCCCCGTTGGTTTAATCCACACTACAATCCAAAAAAGCTGGAAATAAATAAGTAGCGTCTATTCCTTCTTCATGGCCGCCGGTTGCCGAGTCAAATAGATTGGCTTGATGACAAAATATGAATTCTCGGGTTCAGCCAGACCAGCGTAGGCGTTGTACCAAGCAATAAATGCGGTAACAAGGCCAAACCATCCTCCGGCCTTGAGCACGCCCACATGATTTGACAGGTACCCACATGCAAGCAGCAGATAAGTAATATCAAGAAAGAAGAACAGTGAGAATGTTGACAATGTCGATTTGAGGGTGCAGAGGACGAGGATAAACGTGAATATAAACCAGCCCATCAGATAGAAACCCAGCACGCTATTGAGTTCGTCCGGGGTATAAGAATCTGCGATCCCAAACCCGGGAGTGATTATGGCTGCAAAAGACATCCAAAACCCTGCGTACGAACCTAGAGCAGTGGCACCGAACGTGTTTTCAACCACAATCTCCCACACCCCGGCAATGAGCTGTACGAGGCCGCCATAAAAGAGCCCCACTCCGATCACTATGCTTGGAGTACTGACATGTCGAGCATGAATGTTGACGAGCGAGAGCACAAAAGTTGTGAGTGCGAACCCACACAATCCTAATGGAGTAGGATTTCCAAACTTTCGTGACGGTGCAGGTCTTAATCCTGTGGTCAACGTACCACCAAATGCTGCCATCAGTTCATGACGATAAAACTTAGTGGGGCCGATGTGAATATATTCAGAATCGTCTCCAGAAGTGGTGATTCGAGCTACGCTACGCACCTGGTCACTACCAATGACCCCTTCTTCCTCATTCTGAGCCTCTATGTCGTTTTGATTAGCCATTTATTTCCTGTATTTAATTCTTTACACTTTCTGCATCGGCCCATACATATATTTATATGTAAGTCTTTGTGCGGGGCAGTGTGGGCAAACGGAACAAATTCGTTGTGGGTTGAGCGGATCGCGATCGTCGGCTTTTTCAATAACCGTTTTAATTTAACTTCTTCTGACTCTTTCCCCCGGTCATGGAACTTAATAAACGCCGACCAAAACACAATGTGACCTTTACCCCGGGATCCAGGACTCCGCTTTTCACAAACTACCGACCTTCCGATATTAGATTTCATAAATGATTAGATGATAGATTTGCCGTGAATGCCGTGCTCAGTCTGCACATGCCGATCTCCAGCGGAGATCTTCTTCGAGGGGTGCGGAACTTGCCGTCCCGTCCGTTCCGGGAACAATAAATACTAAAGAGAGAGACAAACAAAAATTAGATTATTAAATTATGAAAAAAAGGAGTAATTAATGTCAGTTCGGGTGGGATTTTACTCCCTCTTTTCGATTGGCAATCTGTGGGCGAAGGGCATATAGACGGGTTTGACGTCGAAGAAGAAGTTCTCGCTATCGGCGATACCGGCAAAGGCGTTATACCAAGCGATCAAAGCGGTGATGATTCCAAAGTATCCTCCAGCCTTTAGGACATTGACATGGTTGGAAAGGTAACCGGCTGCCAACAATAGGAAGGTGACGTCCAAGAAGAAGAAGAGCGAGAACACAGCTACAGTTGATCGGAATGTGCACAGTACCAACATAAATGTGAAGATGAACCATCCTAGAAGGAAGAAGCCTAATACACTATTGAGTTCATCGGGGGTATATGAGTCGGCGATTCCAAATCCAGGAGTGATAATGGCAGCAAATGACATCCAAAACCCTCCATATGAACCAAGAGCAGTGGCACCAAAGGTATTTTCAACCACAATCTCCCAAATTCCTGCAATCAATTGAACCAAGCCACCATAGAAAAACGCAGATCCAATTACGATATTGGGCGACGTCACATGTCGTGCATGAACATTGACCAATGATAGAACAAATGTTGTCAAGGCGAATCCGCATAGACCCAATGGGGTTGGATTACCAAACTTTCTTGATGGTGCAGGTCTTAATCCGGTAGTCAAAGTACCACCAAACGCAGCCATTAACTCATTACGATAAAACTTCTGGTTACCAATATGAATGAATTCATCATCAGCACCAGAAGTCATGACTCGAGCTACAGGTGAGACACCTTGAGCAGCAATTGGAGTGGTGATGGGTTGATGATCTTCGGCCTCGTAATCTGTCATTTTGTTAACTAATGGAGTTTCGTTGTTATTATTATTGTTCAAATTGTTGTGGTAACTCATTCAATCCTATAAACGGGTTCAACTTTTTATCGACAAAGCAGCCCACTCCCCTTATATAGAAGACAATCATGCCGCAATTCACCGCAAACAAAAGAGGGGTTGGCACTGCGCAGACGGACGGACCAAAGGGTTGGATCATCTGATCGATGGCCCATGAACCCTTGCCTTTGTCTTTGCACCCTTATGAGCCGATTTGCCCGGTTAGGACGCCAGTATTGACAAATAAGTCAGCCGATTATTAGATTGTTTTTATATACCATTATAATGCTTCAAATAGTCATACGATGGAAATTGACTCGAGGGATTTTATTCAATTACCATAAATTTAAGGTTTGTTTTTGTTCAAACCGTTCCAGCCCCCCCGCCCAATGATGCCGTGTTAAGCTCCGTCCATTTGCCCGATTCATCCGAACTCCCCTCCCCCACAATGCAAAGCCGCTGATGCATGCGGAGAACACAATTCTGCACCGAGGAACTCAACCATCGTATATTCGTCGCGAACAACTACTTGATCGGGAATAAACCTTAACATTGTTTTTAACTAACTATATAAAATTTGACAATAAATACAAAACATACTCATTATTATTATTCTTCAAGTGATTGAGACAATGATCGTTCATCTGCACTAGGCTCAGAGAATTCACTGGTGGGTTTCTCTATATAGCCTTGTTCAGCGTCATCGGATGGACGGGTTAGAGGAAGCTTGGCTGCCACATGCACCACGTCAAAGAACCCGGTGGTCTGTATGAACATCTCGTCGATTTCTTCCAATGACCGTCCCATGGTCTCCGGCATACAGAAATACACAACTGGCACAATCAACAATAGGTTGACGGCTGCATAGACAATGTAATATCTGTAGCTGATGGAGTTGAACGCAACTGGAGTCACCTGGACTACGACGAAGTTGGTGCCCCACGTAACACATACCGCCAAACCGTTGACGATAGAACGTACCCGCATCGGCGAGATCTCGGCCGCATACACAAAACATACTCCAAGAAACCCGTAGCTATATGCAAGATTCACAAGAAATAGGAACGCAATCGCAGCATGAAGTGACTGCTTGTTGTTCTGCTGTGAGGTGGTCCCGGCCAAAACTGCCATGCAAATGCCCATGCCTACTCCGGCAATCAGTAGTAGCTTGCGCCGACCCAGCTTGTCGATTGTCAGAATTGTCAAATACGCCCCTACCGGCTGGATAATCTCAATGCACCCCGACAATAAACTGGCCTCCCGTGGCCCCATGTCGAGATATTCCTCAAAGATGGTCTGTGCATAGAAAGTGATGCAGTTGATGCCACATGCCTGCGAGATAAACATGGCGAACAACGCCAGCAATACCCGGTGAAGCACGCGCGTGTCCTTCATGGATACAAGATCCTTGAATGACCCCGACTTCATAATGTCAATAGAATGCTGAGTTTCCTGGATATGACGCTCCACTATGTCGTCCTCGGCAGTACAGTCGTTGAATATCGCAAGAATCACTCGCGCCTCTTGTAGCCGGCCCACCTTGATAAGCCATCGTGGAGATTCCGGCAGCATGAATATCAGCGAAATCGACATTAGGCACAACACGATCTGTAGTGCCAGAGGGAGACGCCACGAAGCACTGTTGTTGATGTAAGAACAGCCATAATCGACCCAGTAGCCAATCAAGATGCCACTAGTGATGAAGAAACCAGTGAAAGCCACATGACTACCACGATTAGCAGAACTGCTGATCTCCACCTGGTATACAGGCACCGTACCGGAGATAATACCAACTCCAAAACCAATAGTCAGTCGTCCGACGATAAACTGGGCTAGCGAGAAGGAACTGGACATGAGTACGGCTCCAATCATACTCAACAGCGATGCAGCGAAAATCATCTTTCGACGGCCAAAATAATCGCCCACAAATGAAGTAGAAAGCGATCCAAACATACCGCCAACTGTATACAGGGCAATGACGGTTCCTTGTACAGTCGAGTTATGATGTTGCTTTGCTCCAGTCGTGGTAACTGTGTTCATGACCGGGAAAGTCTCGTAAAACGACGGCAAACCCAATAATCCTCCTGCTACTGACAAGTTATAACCATACCAGATAAAACTCGGCATCATGATGAAATATAATGCCACCAGATTCAAGGTGCGCCCACTGGCGCCAAAATATTTTTGCATTTTGGTAGATATTTTGGTTGACACAGAACAGCAGCAGACAGACTGTCTTTTATAAGCGATTTACCCCAAGTTACCGCACCCCGCGGAACTCGTTGCCCCGACCCGTTCTTACGTGGTTGGCCCCATTTTTTGTAATCAATCCATTTTTCATATGTGCAAATTCTCACCTAAAAACTGCGTGGATCTGCATGGTTCACACTAAACGGTGATGTACCCGGCGCGGGGGAGGGGCAAGCCGCGAATGGCCGGAACAGTTTTTCCGCCTCACATGCCTAAACATAGCGGCCCGCTCTCCACCATGACGATCTTAAGCTCTCCGACTTGACTAAAAAAGGATCTTCCGGGCCTTTGATTGGTTGACTTGCTGGTGATCATTGCGTAATCGGGCGTCTCCCGAACATTTTTCTCCACCAAAAGCCGCTTACATTATGGAACTCTGGCGAGGGGTGAATGCCGGCCCATTCGGGTAAATATCCTTATTCAAAGATGCCTCATCTCGCCAAGAAAGTGTCAAAAGCATGTCTTTAGACAAGATTTTGCATTGATGTTCAACATTTTACACGAACTTTGAAGGTGATGAACATTCGATTCTGATCCAAATCGAATAAATCTCTACGCTTCCGTCATTATCCGACACAGTTGAACTCGCCAGTACCGGATTGCAAACGTCTTACTGATATAATATAATGGCATACATATGCCCGACCCATATGTCCGTCTATAGCTGCTAAAATAGTCAATTGTGACAGACACATGGGTCCAACTCATGATCGCAGATCCCTCCAGGGAACAATGCCCGAGCCCTTAGAGTGTAATTTAGTTGTTCCGTGTTGTTAGGGAACTGCTAACGATTGAAGAATCTTTGAGTGCTCTTGGTGGTCTAGTACGGTCGTCTACAGACTTCCCATACAATTTTTGGTCAAGAGATCCGTTGAGATTTCAGTTACCAAATAAGCCTAAAACTCTCTCGATACAAGTGATCAAATTACTTGATGAGTGTCTGAGGTAACTTAGAGCCTTGAGTAATATGTTCTGTAGAGATAATGGAGCTGAAGCTTGCATTTCAAAAGCATATCTCTATTCAGACCTATGCTCGTGGACTTGATCCTCAAATGATAATGATTATGTCCAATACGTTGGTCAACTGTGGGAAGGTTACATAGAAGAATCTGATATTAGTTTCGAAGTTCAAGGGTTATTCCTTCCAAAGCATATGAAATAAAAAATTCAAGATATATAACTTTTAAAACAGGTCAATACAATAAACCATTGAAGAACTCGCTGCTCACGAACTTGTAGAATAAATATCTTAATCTTTAACCTTCAAGGAATGTAAAAGGGCTGGAATAAAGAGAATAACAAATCAAAAGCATCTACGAATTGGTAATATAGCACTTGCGATCCAGAGATTCCCGTTCAAGATAAAGGAAATTAAAGTCATAGAATATTTTTATACATCTTCATACACAACAACGAGAGATTTTGCTTTTTACTCGTCCTTGGAGTCGACAACCTTGGTCTCAAGACCCTTGGCAGATGTAACATTAACGGCTTGAACATATGAAAAGAGCTTCTCCTTAGCACCCTCCTCGTCGTTTCGCTTTCTCGAGATGCGGACTCGTATTCTGTATGGGACACCCTTCACTCCACGTTTCCAGAGCTCCTTGTTGAGCTGAGGATCAAGACGAACATCAGTGGTTCCCAGCTGTTGTTGAGCAAACTTCTTCACAGCCTTAACTGCAGATGGAGCTCTCTTCTTGAATTGCACACCAAAGACCTATTATTTCATTAGTCTCTTGACTCAAAATATATATACATGGATCTTTTCCAACATACTCTCTTGTGGAGGTGGATGGTATACTCCCGAGTAACAACGTCGGCAATGGCGCTTCTTGACTGCTTCTTGGTTGGAGCCATGTGTGGATATTACTATAATGATGATGGTGGTGAGTCGGTTTTTGTCAAGATGTCCGAGTGGTGCGTTGGCGGGAGGGAGAAATCCTCAGAACAGGCCCAAATAGGCAATGACAGTCACACGATATTTGAGAAATTGAAAAATTGGTTACCATGGGAACTAGAAAATCTTTAATCTCTTACCCTCAAACAGGAAGCACGAATCCCGCACGATTGATGTTTCTGTTTTAGGAAACATGTAAACAGAGCGAGAGGTAATATCGCATTAATGTGGTGCAGCTTCTGGTAATCCGTCTTAACTCCCCCAGACTCCTCAAACTTGGAACATATTTTCTATTTACTTTAATCCTCTTCTTGTTCTTCTATAAGCGAAACTACTTTGTATTAAACCGAGAAATAGAGAGGCTCCTAGGATGTCTGAATCCTTTTCGTTTGCCAATAACTTTTGGGGAAAAGATGAAACTGGAGTGACGAACCTTCTGGAACGAATGCATCATGCTAAGCAAACCTGTGAAGAACTCCATGGTTATTATAAGGAAAGAGTGGCGATTGAGGAAGAATATTCCCGACGACTACTCGGATTATCTCGCAAAGCCCTAGGATCCGGTGAGATGGGCACGTTGAAGCAGTCACTTGAGGTGATTCGTGCAAACACAGAGGTCATGGGCAAGTCTCACGCCACATGTGCACAACAGCTTAAAGCTCAGTTGGATGATCCTTTGGAGGTGTTTTCAACATCCATTCGTTTGCGTCGCAAAACTGTAGAGGCTAATGTCGAGAAACTTCAAAAGGCTCGCGTAACTCAAAATACTGCTGTCGAAAAAGCCCGCACAAAGTATGAAGGTGAGTGCAATAAAATTAACGGCTATTATGCTCAGCAGAATATGCTCCTGGGCAAGGAACTCGAGAAAAATAACGCCAAACTCGATAGGGCCCATAGCACCATTGATCACACAAAGCGAGAATATCAAAACTCGCTTCGAGTGCTTGCCGAGGCCATTGACCGCTGGAACAGTGAATGGAAGCTGAGCTGTGATAAGTTTCAGGACCTTGAGGAAGAGCGCATTAACTTTCTCAAGTCTAACATGTGGGCCTACACAAACATTGTTTCCACCGTGTGTGTGAGCGACGACGAGGGATGCGAAAATGTTCGTGTGTCGCTTGAAAAGTGTGATGCCCAACGTGATATTGAAGCTTTCGTCCGCGCAAAGGGAACTGGCTCGTCAATACAGGATCCTCCAGAATTTGTAAACTTTCTCGAAGGGTTCAGCAGAGATAGCACACGCAATAACTACAAGGTTGCAAACTTTGCTCGTCAGGATATTCCTGCAGGTGAGGATGTTGAAGCAGATGATGATGATGACAACTTGCCGGTTGATGACGGCATGTCCGTTGCTAGATCCTCTAGAAGCCGACCACACTCTGTCAATTTCTCTAAGCCAAACAGCTACGGCGTTGTTCAGCCCCGCATCAACTTTGAGGATGACTATGCATTGGGCCATCCTGGCGCATCTTCGTCTTCGGAGCGATCGGCCCAGAGTAGTCCAGTCCAGGGCTCACTCTCTCCAAACAGCTCAGTCTACTCCAACAACACAACCATTTCGTCTCACACGTCGGCCAGCGTAGACGAAGAGGAAGATGAAAGACACCAAAAAAGACGCACCTGGGCATCTCCCTTCAGAAAGCGCAGTAAGAAGGACCTTAATAAAGGCTGGAACAGTCGCAATGAGTCTCTCAGTTCTGCCAGTACCAACGAGCACTATGCGGACGACGACCAGGATCAGCAAACAACCGTGACGCCCAAGAGCGGCATTGCCAAAAAGTTCTTCACCGCCGCCGGCGCCGCTGGCTCGCCTCCTAAGCAGCAGTCGCCAGGCACCGCTTCGTCAATGCTGAGCATTGGCGATAACATGTTTGACCTCGGAGTCTCGAGCTCGTCATTTGAGCAGAAACAAAAGTCATCACCCTCGCGCAAGTCTATGTCCCGCGATGATCCTCTTGTAGCGGCACTGGAACGCCTCAAGATGTCATCGCCCGTCAGCGACCGCACCTCATCTCCAGCCCTTGTGCCACCCGAGCCCGCATTTACGGCTAATGAGATGGAGACGACCTCTGCACGGTACTCTAGCCAAACTCGTGAGCTGTTTGAAAATGATACTTCCCGGCCCCGCAGCCGCCAGATGCAGCGTCCTCGATCAACCGTCGACTTGCATCATCAGCAACAGCAGGTAGAGCCGCGGCAGCAGCAGCAGGCATACACAGTGCGTGAGCGCCCCAAATCATACTATGAACCGGAGGCGCATCACCACCAGGCCCAATCGGAACCACAACAGCAGGCATTTGACACATACGGTCACCAGAGATCCAAATCATCATCACCAGTGAAAAACTCACGGACTCAGATGGGTAATGGAGATGGAGGTAGATTTGAAGATCCATATGGTCGTACGCGCTCACCAGGACCGCAGGCGCGTGTTGCACGTTCAGCATCACCCAATCCTCAAGCAGGAAACCCATACAGCCGACCGTTGTCGCCGAACCCCTCGCAATACCAAGAGGCTCCTCGCCAGCAGCAGCGACAACAGCAGCAGAGTCGACCACGCAGCCGGTCTGTCGTGGATACGACTCGCACGAAGAGTGGTAATCCCAACATGAATCTGCCTACCGAGTCGCGCGACGGCCGTCTGGTCCTACGCTACAGCAGGGCTGCATACGACTACCGGGCAGCGATCCCCGAGGAAGTGAGCTTCCGTAAGGGTGACATTATGCTCGTGCTGTCTATGCAGGAGGACGGCTGGTGGGAAGTTGAAGTCCTCAATAGCAGAATCCGGCCTGGTCTTGCACCAAGCAACTTTTTAGTAAACATTTAATTCGTAATTTTTCTTTTGCATTTAGGTAGATTTATTAATGGAAATTTATTGTTATCGAGATTCATTAATCGTATTGGATTATATGATATTCTAATTACCAAGCAACTCTAGCGATTATGCTCTTCGGGAACGAGCGCACAATGAGCTTGCGAATCTCGTCCATGAATAGGATGGCAAGTGCCAATGGCAGCGGAATGAGCCAGAACTCGATAGGAACACTGGCCGTGCCGAACAAAGTCTGAATTCCATGAGTTTCAGTCACGAAAATTGCAATAGCCAATGAAATAGCAGCGCCGAGGAGCAACCAGGGATTTCGGCGCTGCTTACGAAAGGGATCTGCCTGCAGAATCGAGAGCTTCTTATTTCTGATCGAAAGAGCATTGCCCCACTGTAAAATGACCAACGTGACAAAGTACACACACTGGCCCACAGTGTTGAAGTAAGTGAGCTCCTCCTGAGTGTAGCCATAGAACCCGTCTGAATAGCTCTCGAATGCAAATATCAGGGAATGGAACGGGATGCCGGCATGCTTGTACATGTAAAAGAAAAACATCGAGTGCGCAATCACAGTCTCCATAACACCAATAAACAAGTAAGACTGCGCGTAGATCTTGAAGTTGATCAAGTGGTCCTTCTTGTGATTGCGAGGCGGGATGCTCATGAGATCAAACTCCTCCTTCTCCATGATTAAACACAAGCTCATAAAAAGATCTGTAAACACGCAGATAATAATCATTAAGAAAGAGCTCAGCGGCAAAGGCACTCCAAAATACACATTCATAAGGACGGGCCAAATCTCCGACCAGGAACCAGCTGGCAAGAGGTAGCCAATGACCTTTTGAAGATTCTGAAACACCAGACGTCCAAGCCTGATAGCCTCCACAATGGAGTCGAATTTGTCCAACAGCACTAAGTCAGCAGCCTCCAAAGCAACATCACTTCCAGAAGCAACTGCAATTCCTACATCAGCAGCACGAAGAGCGGGTGCGTCATTTACACCGTCACCAGTGACGGCGACAGCATTATCGCGGGCCTTGAGTTCATTGATGATGCTCAACTTCTGTTCAGGCGTGGTTCTTGCAAAAACAATCTCCTCATAGCGTGACACTATATCCCAGTCTTGCTGGCTAAGATGCGAAATCTGAGGCCCCTCTAGAAGTAAACTGGTACCGAGAATGGCGCTGTAGTCCGAATCACTGTCTTCCGCTTCATCATCCACAATTGCAGAGTTCCGCTTGCTGCAAATATGATCAAAGCTGTCTGGGTCGCGGTCGCCGCTGTAGATGCCGACATTTCTGGCAATGGCGGCGCCCGTAAGGCCAAAGTCACCAGTCACCATGAAAAAACGCACACCTGCCCGGCGGCATGCAGAAACGGTATGTGCAGTTTCCTGACGAGGAGGGTCAGTAATGCCAAGAACGCCGATAATTGTTAGGTCGGAAAGACAAGACTGCAGAACTTCCTCACCAAACTCGGTAGATGCGACATCTGTAGCGGTCTCGTATTCGCGTTGACATAGTAATATAACTCGCTCGGCATTCCGCGACAGGCGCTCCTGCAATTGTGAAAACATGATTTGCGACTTCTCAGTAAGTGGGCAGACCTTGTTTGACTGCGAAGACCAAAAAGATGTACACTTGGGCAGCAGCACATCCGGGGCACCCTTAACTAGTACCAAGTAGCGGCTCTTGTCAGTGGTGGCAGATGATGCAACACTATGCATTGTGAGCATCCACTTATTCTTGGAATTGAAAGCGACCTGGAAGACCCTGGGGCTGGCATCAAACGGACGGCCCATTTTACCCGACTCGGCAAACCTCAGAATAGCAGAATCAGTAGCATTTCCCTGCACTTCGCGCTCCATGATCGGTCTATCGAACGAGCTGGCATCGAAACTGGCATCGTTACACAGCAGAGCGGCGCGGTGAAGTTCCTTGAGTGCTGGTTTAACTTCTTCCTTTGCAAACTCAATGAAGGCCTCGTCAGTGTTGAGCTGCTGATCCACAAAACCAACAGTGGTCACCACCATCTTGTTTTCGGTCAGAGTACCGGTCTTGTCGGAGCAGATAATGTTGACACAACCGAGAGTCTCGACAGTGGAGAGACCTTTAGGGAGAATATTCTCATTTTTCATCTTCTTGGCCACCATCATGAGCGTCAGAGCCACAGCCACTGGCATACCCTCAGGGATAAAAGCCACCACACATCCCATCACATCATTAAGCATGGCCACGACGTTCATGAATTCCGCATGTTTGACACGCAGCCACCCGACCCACGTCAAGAGAATTAGCAGGGCTAGCAGAATTGTCAAGAAGACAATGATGATCACAAAACGATTGATTTCGCGCTGAATCAAGGTCGGCTTGTCCTTGACGCCGGAAGTTGCCTTTGCGATTCTACCCATGACTGTTCCACCTCCGGTGAGGACGATGATACCGACACCACTACCGTTGGTGATCATGGTACCCATAAGGGCGATATTCCTTGTCTCCAGAAAATTATCTTCGGTAGAGGACACGGTACCGTCAATTTCGTCTGACTCTCCAGTGAGCATTGATCTATCGAATCTCAAGTCACCGGAGGTTTCCAGGAGTCGCAGATCAGCAGGGACTTTATTACCGATCGAGACCTTGACAATGTCACCCACAACCAGGTCACTAGAGAGTACTTTTGTGTAGCTTCCATCGCGGAGTACCAAAGCTTCAGAGGGCAGCATATCCAAGATGGCATTCATAGTACGCTTTGTGGACCAATCCTGGAAAGCAGAGAAACAAGCTTGAAGGAAGATGACAATGAGAACCAAGATGGCGAGACCAAGGTTATAAGCCTGGGGGTCTGGGTCACCGAGAGGTCTCCAGCAAATGAAGAAAATAATGACACCGACCCACAGCACTGAACAGAAGCCACCAAAAACATAGAATAACAATTTCTTAATATAATTTTCGCGACGCTTGGGGATGATGTTTTTACCATTTCTCTCCAATCTCGTAGTAGCAGAGGATCCACTTAAGCCTTGAGATGAAGAGGAGTTGAACAGTTGACATATCTCTTCAGTATCAAGGAGATGATAATTCAATTTTTCGAAATAATCGGCTCCTTCTTCATTTTCTTTAGATCCTGCAGCAGCACCTTTTGAATTGGCAAGTGCTTGGGATTCAGAGACCTGGAACGATAGAGTGCGGAACTCTATAGGTACACCACTGGTGGACATGGCGCGACTTCGAACGCTGGAAATCGAACCACGACTCGCAGATCGTCGAGTTTTGGGAGCTCCAGCCCGTACAGAACGACCATTCTCTTCTGGCTCGAAAGTGATTCGTTGTTGAGAGCCATACCCATAAGAAGCGTTGGCTTCCAAATCAAGCTCACGCTCTTTTTCAGCCGAAGTGACGCTCAAATCAGACATTCAAAAAACACACACACACGCACGATTCAAAAAAAATTAGTTCAGCATCTTGTTGGCTATTTATCTCTCTCTCTCATCGTAGCTTTTCAGCCGCATATTTTATTTGATTTTGCAAATTCCCGCATCCCCAAAGGGCCTTAGAGCCTAAAAGCAGTGCCGCCCCGCTAGCAAAAGGTGCAGGTAGCACCGCTTGCGGGATTATCCTCCCAAAGCTCCCCGGCAAACAAACCCAAATTGTCGTCATTTTCTTGGTGACCAAAAAATTCCATTCGCCACGGTAAATCCCGCACGCAACTGAACTCTTGGCCTCATCAATCCCAAAACGATCACAGAAGAATTTTTTTCCCCTCAACCCCAAGCGCAGTGCCTCGTTTCACACCCTAAAAAAATATCGCTCATATCGCCGGATTCAGCGCCGTACAGACAAAAATGTATTTGTCGCTTAAAAATACTCAAATAGGAGGTGTTGTGAGAATAGAAAAATGTATCAAATGTTAATTTCTGTGCGGCGGACCGCCGGCAGTGAGAAATCGCAGGAACGACAAAATGTCACTAGAGGGAGTGCATTTCCCGTAGAATGTGAGCGTTTTCTAAAGACGTGATACCGGCCCCGGCAAGGGCTACATTGAAGTAAAAGCTTGTTGTATAATGAGATAAAGTCCATTGAAATCGAATATATTTTTCTGAGATAATTCTGATGTAGTAGTAGAACATATATGGTTATACTGCTTATGAAATCAACCACCTCTTCAGCAAATAATAACGTAGCTAGTACTTTTAAACTTCAAATACGCTTCCACTAATTGCTGGATATGCAAGGCTACGCTAAAAATCACGGTGCTTTGTGATGAAACATGCGAATGGACCTGCGTATGCCTTGCCACTTACGTCTTAGGCACTCTTCTTTTTGACTAGCCACTCACCAGAGAACATGGTACTGAACGTACCCTATCAAATTACATCGTACAAAAATTGCTGTGATGTAAATATTCTGCACACATCATAGTGACGTTAAAAACGTCGGCAGAAGCTCCTCGAACTTACTATACCCTTATTTGCTATCTTCATAATTATTACTTCAAGCGAAAGGAAAGTCGCCTTCTTAAAATTTATTTACTTTATCAAAGGAGATACATACTGAGCACAAAATCTCGAACCATGACGTGAAATGGCCAAATATCGGTAGAAGTTTTGGCAACCTTGAAACTGCACATTATGAAAGGAGTATGAAAATATATAAGGTTACCAACTCTCGAAGAATTATGTGCGTACTTGTTTGTTGAGCACCACAATAAGGTGGCCCCACCGGGGACGAATATATGGCTAATACTTGTGCATACAAACATCTTTCCTTCCCATTAATGGATGCATTTTACTTCTCTTTGGAAAGCTCGTCATCCTCCATGGAAAGGAAAGAGAACGTCATAGTTGAAGAGCAGGAGCTCTTGTCGGATGCCAGAGTTGCAACCGGTGCGGAGCACACTATTGGGGTGCGCTAGGCCCTCGTGATATATCGAAAGGCGATCTTCTGGGCGTTCCTAGTGTCTCTGTGTATCATCATGGAAGGATATGACATCGTGATTGTCCCTGGGCTCTTCGCAGAAACACAGTTCAGAAAGAAATTCGGTAAATATTATCCAGGTGTTGGTTACCAGATCCCATCTAGTTGGCAGTCTGCTATCATGTCCAGTACGACAGCGGGCGCCGTGATAGGCTCTTTCGCAAATGGCTATCTTTGTAGTCGCTTTGGCTACCGGCGGGTGTTGCTTGGCGCCTTATCATCTAGCACGGGCCTTATCTTTATTACATTTTTCGCTCCATCTTTTCGGGTGCTTTTAGTAGAAGAGGTCTTGTGTGGAATTCCTTGGGGGATGTTTGCTGTTATTGCGCCCTCATATGCATCTGAGATCTGTCCTACCCAATTGAGAGGTTTTTTGACAACGTATGTTAATTTCTGTTGGGGAATTGGCCAACTCATTGCCAACGGAGTCCTGACAGGTGTGCATTCGTTAGATCGTGAAAGTTCATACCGCATAGCTTTTGGGATGCAATGGGTATGGCCAGTACCATTAATCGTTGGTGTATATCTTATGCCCGAATCTCCGTGGCACCACGTGAAAAAGGGCCACATTGGTGATGCTCTGCTGTCCCTACAAAGATTGTCCTCCCCCTCTGAATTTGTTGATCCAAAGAAGACACTCGCAATGATGATAGTTACAAACAAAGTTGAGCAGGAAATCGAAGTTGGTAGCAGCTATGTGGACTGCTTCCGGGGAACTAATAGGAGGCGCACTGCAATCTCGTGTCTTACATGGGCTTCCCAGATCTGGTGCGGGCAAACATTGTCAGGTTCATACTTCTTTGAGCAGGTTGGCTTAGATCCCGAGACGTCGTTCAGAGTTTCGCTCGGAACTTTTGGGTTGGTGTGCCTAAGAACTGTGTTATCTTGGTTCCTTATTACGTGTGTGGGAAGGAGAAGAATTTATGTGGTGAGCTTGTCCGTTATGACCTTAATGCTACTAACCATTGGGTTCTTGGACCTCTCGAGCTCCAAATCTGCAAACTGGGGTCAAGTGGTGATGCTGATAGTGTTTCAATTCACTTGTGCATTTACAGTCGGACCAGTATGCTATGCTATTGTGGGTGAGGTATCTGCAACGCGACTGCGTTCCAAGACTGTGAGCTTGAGCAGAAACCTGTACTATTTGTCACATATAGTTGAGGGAGTTATATTACCCTATATGCTCAATCCTGCAGCATGGAACTGGCAGGGCAAGGTTGGGTTCTTCTGGGGTGGTACATGTTGCCTCTGTGCGATCTGGGCTTATTTTTGTTTGCCAGAGCTTAAAGGTCGAACATTTGAAGAGATTGATATTCTATTTGCTCAAAAGGTAAAATCAAACAAGTTTAAGGATTACCCGGTCAACTTGTATTGATGGTCATTTTACGATTGGCGAGATTATGCACAAATCAGCCGCATGGAAAGATAAGATAATTTTTTGTCAAGAAAGACAGTTAACTTCAAATTAAAGCACAATACACTAAACTACTAAAGAAGATTACTAAATTCAGCTTCACGAGTTGTTCTGGCAGCATCAAGTTTGTCCTTACGGGCCTGGGAGAATGCAACATCGGCTGCAAGTTTCTCATGTCTAGCCTTGAGCATTCGTTCAACTTCAGACGCCTGAGGGCCACCGGTCCCACGACGGGACGCAATATAAGAAACAGGATCAAGCGCCTCAGTGAGCTCAACTTCAGTCAATGGGAGCTCTTCATTGTCAATTGACTTGTAGATCTTCCTTGCTTCCAGATAAGGAATGTCAAGTGGGAATATACCTTGGCCCCGGCCATAATCCGTGAGCAAGGACGCAAAATGATGTCCAGTTCTGAATGGCACCTTCTGCTTTTCATATAAGGTGTCGGCCACGTTTATCATGGTCGAGTAGTCCATGGAGCACTCTTGTCTCGCTCTTTCCACGTTAATTCGAAGTGATGGAAGAATATCCGCTACAAGTGAAAGCATGTGCAACATCAACTGATCCGGCATGCGGAGTGCACTTTCCCTCACATCAACCATTCCAGTGTTCAAATTCCTGCCAAGGTAGAGGAATGACTGCGACTGGCCAATTACAAGAGCACCAAGCTCTCGAACATACTCAAGGGCCCTGGGATTCCTCTTCTGGGGCATGGCACTGCTGATTCCCATCAAATGGCCTGGCGATAACTCGATCCAAGGACGAGATGTCATGTGGAAGGTGTTGAGATCCTGCATGAATTGAGACACTTGAATTGCGATCAGTGTCCACACCTGTCCCACCTCCAAAATGGTGTCCACTGGCGCGGCATGGTTTGCATCATACGAGTTCTCCACTATTCCATCGAATCCTAGCAGTTCGGCTAAGAGGTGGCGGTCAAGTTTGAACCGAGAAGTCGTATTCACTTCGGCGCCTAAAGGCGACTGGTTGACTCGATTGTACGTCTCCTCGAGGCGCTCGATATGTCTTTCAAACGTATCGTTGAATGCCAAAAGGTAATGGGCAAACGTGGTTGGTTGGGCAGGAACACCGTGTGTATAGGCAGGAATCACCGTTTCGATATGTTTTCCAGCGACTTGAAGAATATTATATCGCACTTTTGCAATTGCGTCAATTGTATCACGCAGAATCGCCCGGGTGAGAAACTTGTTGGACGTAGAGCGGATATCCTGTCGGCTTCGTCCAATGTGCAACAGCGAAGCTGTTGGACCAATGATCTTGGTCACCCGCTTTTCAAAGTCTAGGTAATCCAAAGATGGAGCCTTATCAGGTGCCTCATGAGCAGAAATGACTTTCACTATTCCAGTCGCAATCTTTTGGGCAGACTGCTTATCTACAAGACCAGTCTTGACTAACCCGATCAGAGAGGCCTTGTGAAGATCGTTTAACCAGCCGAACATTCTAGTGGATGCCAATGCCACTTCTGATTCTTTGGAGATATCATAGTTCTCAAGAGACAAGTCCACAGTCATTTTTTCTCTTACAACGCTTACTCTTTCTTTTCTTCGTACGTCGTGAAGCAATAGACATTGACATTATATATAAACTTCCCCTCACATCTGAGGCCGAGTCCGCCTCTCCGAATGAGTCGGCATTATCGGGAATGACTAGGACAATCGCATGCCGTTTGCAAAGTGTCGGGTTCGGACCATACCCGAAGGTGGTGCAGTTGGAACTTCTGTCGGCTCGGTGCCGAAAAATCTAACCCGTTGTGGCGAGGTGGGGAACAACTGTTCAAGAACACACGTCACTCAAAAGCGGGGTTGTGGGGCTTAACGCCGCCGGTTCTATCCGATCGTTCTTCAGCGCAGTCCGCACTTTGAATATTCTCAATTATCAGATATTAGCTCAAATTACTACTTTGCCTACCAAAAAATATTTATAAAATCAATTACTAAGCATATTCAACCTCATTGACCTGCAGATTACCCTTTTCTTTAAGTGGTGCATCGGCCAGAATCTGCTCACGATTGGCGAATATGATCCTTTCAGCTTCCTTTCTGCGGTAACTTGCAAATCCATTGATATTGAACATAACATCCATCTCTTCCAGTGATAATCCTTGAGTCTCCGGCATGAGGAAATAGCCAAAGATGATACTCCCGACTAGACATGCGCCAAAGAAATAGAAAGTTCCGAATTTGATGTTGGTGACCATAAATGGCGTACTGTAAACAGTCACAAACTGGAACAACCACTGAGACATGATAGCAAATGTAAAGGCAATAGTTCGCAAGTTCATGGGCAGGATCTCAGAGCCGTAGATCGGCGTGATTCCTCCCCAGGAGAAACTGTAGGAGACGGCGTAGATGTACACCATCACGACAGCGATATACGAACCACCATCCTTGGGTACAGTATGAGTAAACGACCCAGAGACTTCGGAGTAAATAGCAATGTAGAACATGGCAATCACACTTGGGATGGTACCATAGAGAATGGCCCTTCTTCGGCCCATCTGCTCAATACCAATAGCAAGGAAGAGAACACAAGCAACCAACTTGATGACACCAAAGACACCGGTGGCAAGAAGTGCAACACTATTTCCTGTTATTCCAATAGCTTCAAATAAAGAGGGAGAGTAGTAATTGAAAGCATTCACACCAGTCAGGTTTTGGAACATGTTGACAGCGAGAGAAAGTCCAATACGATTCCGGATACCTTTCTTGGTGCATTCCTTAAGTTTGTGTTTGAAGTTCTTTCCCTCTGCCAGCTCTAATTCTGTACTAATCTGCTCTTGAACGGATGTAATTTCCCAGATAATATAGGGATGGTCCTCAGGAAGCTTACGGATGTAGCATAGACACTTCAGAGCCTCCTCATCTCTTCCGGCTCGAACGAGCCATCGGTAAGACTCCGGCTGTATAAACATCAAAACAGCTACCAGCGTACCAAAAATGAGCTGGATTCCGAATGGAAGCAGCCACTGCGTATTGGACTTTGGAGAAATATGGATCTGAACACCATAGTTGACCCAGAAAGCAATCATACTAGTGGATTGATACACAATCTCGTAAAAACCCACCATTCTGCCTCGAATAGCAGGCGGGGCCCATTCTGCAATATAGATTGGTACCACCATAGTCACTGTTCCCACAGTTATACCAGTAATAGCCCTACCGCCGTAAATCATTCCTAGCCTGCCATTTGATGCGAGCTGAATAATTACTCCGACATTGAACAGAATCCCGCAAAAAATAAGCGTAATGCGTCGGCCAAACTTCTCCGTGATGTAGTATGTCATCATCACCCCAAAGAAACAGCCTGCCTGGAACGTGCTTACGATGTTTGATTTCAAAGCAGCAAGAGCATTTCCAGAAACTTGGTCTAGTCCAAACTTTGCTTCAAAGGCAGGCAAAGTGATGGTTCCACCAATGAAACCAGAATCATATCCAAACATACTGGTTCCTGTGGCCACCGACAGAGTCAGAAATAGAATTCGCCAGTTATAGACTTCTTTAGGAGCTACCTGCTCTGCATTGTCTTTGACAGCCAAGAGGTCTTTGAAAAATTGTAATGGGCTCTTCATTGTATTAATGTTTTCCCAGCTTCCTCTGAATTTCTCGGGGCGTATCGTAAGGATCGCACGTTTTTATATATGTTCTACCCCGCATGCCCCGATCGCCATCCCACAGAAAGTTGTTTGATACCTATGAATTGCCAAGCTTATGCTGCTTTCCCCGAGTAAATCTGTAATGAGGGGATCAAAATACTTACTCAATTTAGCTTGTGGGTCCGCAGTTACTTTTTCTGGCCGTGCGTCGGGACTTTAGCGAATTGTGGAGTTCCGCCACTTCTGTAGACGCATCGGACGCCGCACTTTTTCGGTTGTGGGCCGACAGTATGTTAGAACGTCAAAATTCTGGCCAAGCCTACGAAGAAAAATTTATGGAGAACAAGCTCCGATTTTGGCCGGATCCTTTATTAAAAGGGTGAGGGGTTTCTTGATGTTCTCGTGAACTTCAAGACTTAATTATGACGGAACCGGTAGAAGACGCGTTTAACACTAAATTGGAGGCAGAAGCCGCTTGTGCATTGGGGTCTGCTCAATTATTTGATTGGCTTAATGATCTCCATAAATCTTCTTTGGTTGGTCTTGTAAAGCAGGGTTTGGTGGATTCTAATTCTGCCAAGTCCATTGCTCATGGCATTGAAGTCGTGATAGCGAATCATGAGTCGAAAGATGCTCCTGAAGCGCTTGATTACTTGAACTTTGAAACGCGAATGGAAAAGGTCATTGGACCTGTCTGCTCATTATTGCACATTGGAAGGAGTCGCCAGGATATCCTGTCCTGTATGGTAACCTTTGAAACGAGGTACATTCTGAGACAGGTGATTGACAGCGTTGCCCAAGTGAGGTCGAATATTTTGAATCTCGCCTCGAAACATATCGAGACTGTAATTCCATCTTATACCCTTGGTGTTCCGGCCCAACCTACGACCTTTGCCCACTACATCATGGCATTAGGAGATGCTCTCGAAAGACATACTGAAAGACTCGAACAGGCATATAGCCGCGTTAATAAGTCGCCTCTGGGAGCTGAGGTCAATACCACGTCTAGATTTGCACTCGACCGCCACTTGATGGCCCAGCTTCTGGGCTTCAATGGTCTTCTCGAAAATTCCTACGATGCAAATCATGCTGCCCCTGTAGATATCATTCTAGAAACGGGGAATGTTTTGACTTTGATCTCAGTGCAGCTATCCCAGTTTATGCAGGACCTCAACGTCTTTCATATGACCTCCACACCATGGATAGAGCTCTCCCCTGGTCATTTAATGGGCATTAGCAGTGCAATGCCTCAAAAAAGAAACCCACGAGCCCTGGAGTACGTCAGAGAACTCGGCGCACTTGTTTCGGGCCACTGCGACTCTTACTTATTTCTGGCTCGTAATATCAACACTGGTATGACAGATGTCAGAGAAAATGTTCTGAGAATGCCACTTAAAACCATGTTACATATGCTGTCCCTAACAGCTGATATCATGGCTTCGATCAAAATTGATGCCTCCAGTGCAAAGCGAGAGTGCACAATGGACTACTCAGTTATGATTAACGTTGCTGAGACTTTATACGAGAGGTACAAGGTACCATTCCGAAACGGCCACCATTTTGCTTCTCTTCTGACAGACTACGGTCGAGGACGTGGCATGTCACCGCAGGATATTCCTTTTACAGAAGCAAGAAAACTCTATGAATCTATGGATATCGGAGAACTGCCGTTTACTGAAGTTGAGTTAGAAGAAGTCTTGGATCCTGTCTATTTTGTCAACTCTCGTCGTGGTGAGGGTGGTCCACAACCCTCTGAGGTTGCCCGAATGCTTGGAACTCGCTACCAGAACCTCTCGGTGGATGTCGACTTCTCCAACTCACTCAAAGAGGCGCTGAAGACTGCACACGATACACTGGCAAATGAGTTCAGCAAGTTACTATAGCGGTAATTATCTAAAAGTAATCCCCGAAATTCAAGTTGTTGTTATTGATAAGCAGTGTCGCGTCGAATTCCTTATTGGTTGCATTGCTGTTCCATGGCTGTCCGTAGACAACTTGCCATAAATCATCAACACTCATATCATTCCACTGAGTATTATTATTATTATTCCTATCAGCGGGAAAGGTATCGGGTGGCGGATAAGCATACAGATTCTGATCCAGTCCATTCCGCGTAGAGTCCCGCAAAGAGGGGGTGGATTCCTCAGGCAGCACAATGTCGCCACTTCTGCTGCTGGATTTAAAGTGCTGCACGGTCTTCGACAGCAGAGCCTCAAACATGTCACGGTACCACCTAGTAGTTCTATTTCGCTCTGCAATGACAAATAAAACAGTAGAGCATGCATGCAAATCCTCCGATGTCTCTGCATCCCATATTTGCTTTTCTGTCCACAGCCCGTATAGCACGGTAAGTCCCGACATGAAGACCGTCTGTAGCGCAACAAAAGAATGTGCATATGACCCCTCCTGATGCAGCTTTTTGCTCACCTGACAAATGGCCCTAGACGAGCTTAAGCACATTTGGCAAAATGGGTCATCACTTGTCAGCTCCTGAAGAAAAGGAACCAGCGAGTACCGGACCGATTTATTATATAGCAGGTCGATGTGGTACTGTTGTACCGGTGAGGTGAGGAGAGGTGCGGAACGCTTCCAATTTGCTAGTGCTGCAAGTAAAGTTGAAACTTCCTGCAACGCTGGCAATGTTTGGCGGTCTACGCGATAAACAACCTGTTGCACTTTGCTTTCTATACGTCTCAGCTTGAAAAAGTGAAAAGCAAATGATAGCGATGTCGTTGATGAAGAACTTTCTGTGTCCGGCAAGCCCGTGGCTACACGGTACAATTCGTCAACATCAGTGATGTCCTCGTCAACGTCGAAAGGAAGATCGATGTCAATGTCCTGTTCACTTATTGAAAATGGTCTACCCAGACATTGACAGACAAGGCGATCTAGTGAGTAAGTGCACCAAAATATCCGGCGTCGCATTATCGTTTGATATATTTGAGAGGGGTCCACCGAGGACTCCTTTCGGTGCAAGCCCAGTTCAGTGCACATGCGGATTGACAGACCTATAAGATGCCATATTCCGGAGCCTGCTTCTGAGCGCAGCATATATAAGACCACGGTTATAATACACTGGATACTCCGAAGATCTACAGTTCCCAGGATATTTGGTAGCTCTTCCATTGCGGCCTCGTAGAATACTTCTGGTGATACTGACTTGGAATAGCCTTTATCTATGAGCTGCGTGTGTCGTAAGCCAATTGCATAAACCATTAAAAGCAAGAATCTATCAGTTCGCAACTCTCGATTTATCTCCCGTCCGTTGATGCTTATATCCATATCCTTCTTACGGCCATGCCACCTCAAGATCTCCCATTTATCTAGAATTGGGTAGCGTACGTGCGCCAATTTGATATAAGTATCTATCAAGAACTTTCCCAGCTCTTGCGACGGTACCAGATGAGGAACGCTGTGTTGAGCGCTGTAGCTAGTTTCATGTTGTTGTTCATTGTCACGCGTTAACGGTACCACCAGCGGCTGTGCGCACATCACTTTTTGTACCACAGTAGCGAGATTAATGCCCGAGGAGGACCCCAAGTACCGCGATTCCACCTCCGGTCCCAGAGATATAAATGCAGCACACTTGATGAGTGATCCTTCGGAGCTTACTGTCGAGTCACCGCTTGGGCTCACGTCTGACGATACCATCGGACCATTGGAAAGGATACCCGGCATAACTGAAGGTGACTTGTACGGAACACTCTCCTCCGCCGATACTGAATCACCATTACCTCGTTCTGTTAGCTGATCTTCCAGCTGTGATATCCTCATTTCGAGCATCTTGACGTAATTTTGGTCCTTTGCGTCCGAAACTGCGCACTTGAGCTGAGCTCGACTGCAGTTTGTGCATGAGTACCCGTCACTATCGCATTTTTGCTTCCTTGAGCGACACCGTTTACACGCAAATCGTGCCCGTTTAATGGGCCTCTCCTGCATCGCTGTGTCGGCGACCATGGAAAACGCACACAGAACGAGAATGAAGAAGTCACCTTGCGGGGTTGTGTGGGTGGTGAACACTTTAGTGCTTCTCGTGCCCCCGCGCTTTCCCGCATGGCCGAAAAAGAAACTGAGCATTTGCACCGCACTTAACGCGGCTCACTGAACTTTTATCAACATTGTCGATTTGGGGAGTTTAATTGAGACTTGATCTTATATCAACTTGATATGAGCCACTACGAAGATATCAAATATCACTTTTTGAGAGGAGTTCCAAAAAAGTCAGACCGCTGAAAAAGCCAAAGATCAAACAGACATATAGTTAGTTACTTAAAACACAGCATAGCAAACGTAGATATATATCATGATAGTAGAAATGCACCTGTCAGAGAAAAAGTGGTAGCCGTCGAGTGAGTCTTAAGCTGGTTAGAATCAGCCTGACCTGCGGTATCGGAGATCTTAAAATCGATGCGGCTCACTGTGATATAAACCACTGCAAACAGACCTGAGCGCCTAACGATTAATCAGCCATTTCAGTTAGACCACCAGTGTAACAAAGCGTTTAAAATTCAAATGAATAGTCCTGAGAAAGAAGAAATTGATAAACACAAAGACTCGGCTAATAATGCATTGGACGGATCACCCCCACTTCCTGCTAGTCGTGCAATAGGCGATAAAGACATTGAACTGATTATCATGGCTTCTGATATTGTTCCGGCTTCAGGCAACCTTCCAAAGCATTCGAAAGATGGTAAAATACTCTGTATTTTAGGCACAGATCAGTGTGACATCTAACATTGTAATGTGATAGACAAGAGTGTCATGAGCTCCATGTCGCATGAAGAGTCGCGTGTTGTTTCTCAGACCGACTTAGCTGCAGTTGACGAGGTAGCACTTATCGAGGCTGGCAAGTCATCCAGAGTTGTTACAAAGAGATCAAGCTAACTTTGTCAGGATCTACCACCGACAAGACAGTAGTCTTCATCCCTGAGCTCCAGTCAGCGAATATTGAATGTTATGAATCAACTTCAGATCCTGTTAAAGACCAGGGGGCTACCACAAGTGCCAGTAGCCATTCTTTGAATGTCAATGAGAAACAGAATGCGACAACAGGTGTGCAAGAAATTGCTAAAGTTCGAAAGATCGAGGAGGAGACGGTAGCGGTCCTAGCGGACCTCGCTGAGCTCGCTGAGCTCCTAGATCGATGTAAGGAAAAGGAAGAAAAGCTTAACGCCGCTTTTGGTGAAGTAGATAAGAAAACAGACCAGGCTTTGTCTGTTATTGAAACCGTTGAGAAAAAGAAAAAGGAGGCCGACAGTGTTCTTAAACAGGTAGAAGATAGGCAGAAGGAAATTAACAAAACCAAGGCAGATCTTGCCATCGCACTTGATCGAGTCATGAGAAGAGAGAAAGATGTCACCCAAACCAAGGCAGACCTCACCTCCGCCCTTGACCGAGTCAGGAAACGGGAAGGAGAAGTAAAGCAAATTAAAGAAGAGCTTGCTGCCGCACTTAACCGAGCCAAGAAATATAAAAGAGACGAGATCCTGGTAAAACCCGAGGATACCAGTGCAAGTCGTGATCAACTCGAGAAAGCACAAGCGATGCTTCTTGCCAATCTTGCACGGTTCAGGCAAATAGAAGAGCAAGTTGACGGTGCCATTGATCGACTGAAGCACGACTCGTCGGAATAAATTAAATTCTTAACTCATTTAGTTTAATGTTGCAGAAGGTGCGGAGCATATAGTCTCAGATGATATGATTTCCAATAATCGTCTCGGCCTGTGTGAAAACTCCCTTGTAACTACGCCATCTAATTGATCACCTCGAGATTTGGCATTTCAGCATTGAGCCAATCACATCTGTAGAACTGGGGCCTTCCCGTTCTAATGAGCGTATTCTACACTCTAAACGTCTGCACCATTGAGCTGATGTTCATCACCAGTTAGATATTTTCTCAATATGGAGTGAAGCCACACAATATGATTAGTAGCTCTTTCTATTCCTTGAAGATCCATCTGCTTCCTTACGGGTTCACGCAGATTAATGGCAATGCCATTTTTAAGCAACACGGAGACAAAAATGTACTGTCAGCCTATTCATGGATCAAGCGAGGTTCACGGAGCTACCTTCTTCAAATCTTTTCTTCGAAGGGATATGTGTACCCTACATAAAGAGGCGGTCAGCTCTTGCATGAGTATATGGAAGTCCCCTATACCTTTGACTTCTCACCGATGCAAATTTTTTTCCGAGGAAGGCACGACGTAAGAAGGTGACCGGGTCCCTTGTAATTTCGATAAACCCTTTCTCGGTCATTCATTCTTTTATGGCTTTAATTCTTGAACCAGAGTCTTTTGAAACATGATCCCATTTAATCTCAACGCGCTAATTAGTGTCACTGTCTTAATTAAAAGAAGTAACAGTTAATTGTTATAGAATCAGAATAAAATGAACATAAAAAAAAGGTGAAAAGGATTCAGGTGCATCTATGCACACAATGCGCCTAGCGACATTTTTCTGTTCAATGCCGGTATTAACGACAGGATTGGATTTCCATTTAAGTATATTAGGTGACCCGCTACCCAGATCCCCGATATATATAGAATACCAATGAACGTTAACGTCTCTCACATAAACCAAAGTAACGTGAATAGTCAATATCAAAAGAAAAGCAAACGGAAAACAAAAAGAGCGAGACCTAGATCCCCGCTTCGGCTAAGGAGAATCGATGAGTGCTGCGGACGACCCATCTTGAACTCTATCTTCCCTGATCATTGCCATATATATCTCTTACATGTTGAGTTGAGCTTCGAGATCAACGATTTTTGGGGATTTTGCAGTGTTACGTAAGGTTACCCGGCCTTAGCAGAGTTACCCGTCTTTTGGATGGTCAACATTAACAAGAAGGAAAATTTTCAAAAAATCGGCCCGATGGTTTAGTGGTATAATTCTCGCTTAGGGCTAACTCTAAGTTGTATGCGAGAGGTCCCGGGTTCAATTCCCGGTTGGGCCCATTTTTTTGCTCCATGTGCGAGTTTCGTGTGCTTAAAAGTAAACTTTAGATTGAAGCTAACTAGAGTATGAAGTTTTATGGACTGATAGTGACGGATAATTTGTTATCAAGGATGTTCTAAAAAATCGTTGAGCTGCGTATTGCGTGCACCTCGGCCTATTTAATATTTACCAGAATGGTAAGAGTAGAAATAATCCAAGGAAAGACAATAAATATTCAGCATTGCAAGTAGCGTGGACTTGCCAAGGTAATTATTGACATAGACTTGATCTACAGATCGTCATGCAGGGGCGCCGCACACAACATAACATTATGGGCCCATAAATTATTGGGTTACCGGATTAACACAGAGACTTTTAGAAGTATTTTGGGAGGTGCCACGGGTTTGCACTCGAGGTATTGATTAGTTGACAGAAGGCAAAAAAGGCATGGTATGGCTCAAACTGGCAAGAGGCTCGGATCATGTCGAGATAGGAAGTGGCGATTATAAATAGTATCGAATGATTGAATTTGGGAATATTGAGGCTGTGTGGAAGAGGCATTAAGGATTGATGCATAATCTGCACTTTCCCGCTTTGCTCTGGCCCAACTTGCAAGCGTGTGTGGCCCATCATCAAAATTATATATGGAAATGAGAACAAAAGTGGTCTTCATTGCATAACTTGATAAACCAGTCAATATAATGGGCAAGACATATCGTCGTGGTAGTCAGACACCTACCACCGTCCAAGTCACTAGGAAAATCCGTCAAAAGTTTCAAAACACTACGAACCGTCGCCGGCGTCAACCTACTGATCGTTTTATAGCCCGCTGTACATCATCATCGGAATCATCATTATTACGAGTCATGAGTCCAGAGCCTATTGATATCGTGCAGTCTGACAGTGAGCAGGAGGAGTTTACTATTAGAAGCTTACCAGCAACCACGACCACCACGATTGCCACTGGAGGACATGAAGAGAGAGTGGTCGAGGATGTCACTGTTGCAGTTCCTATTACGGATGCTGATGCTGAAGATAAAGAACGGTCATGGGCTAGACTTAAAAACTATGTTCGGAATCACCGATCGCGAAAGCCTGAAATAGCGGCCAATACCTCTGGAGAGTTTCTTGATAGTGGTCAGCAGAGCAAAAGCAGTGATGATCGACTTTCGAAACAGGCTTCAGATGAGAAGACTCCACCCACATCACTCGGCAGTACTGGACCAATGTCGGATAAGAAAAGGTTAACTCCCACTACACCCACGAGCAATGATGAGATTGAAAGCGAGCCTACACAAAATAAAGAGGAATCTTTACCGAAGCGTTCTTCATCTCCGAAGGCATGTGCTAAAAGAGTGATTGCAAAGTCGCTTAACTTTGTTCGTCGGGCAGTAGGCTAGGCTAAGGTTATTCCAATAAGAATAATAATATGTAGTAAGAAAAGCAGGAGAAAAACAAACCGCTAAACGTTAATAAAGTTAGCATTTGATTAACTTTGTAAAAATATCTCCAAAACTTTAATATTTCGGGAATGTGACGATATTTCGACGGGAATACAAAATATCGTGACAACCCGGGCAAATCCGGTATCAATCCCAATAAATACTATACCAAATATCATAAGACCCAATATATACAATTGAAATTTACATTTTGATCTATTACAAAAAAATCACCAGACCTTCTCAAAAGCCTATTTTCAAACGTTGAACTTTATGCCACGAAGTAAACACACGGGAGAAGCAGGCCATTAATATGGTTTAGGCGGGTAAATTGTGGCACGCAAGGCAAGGGCGTTGAGCCGCAGACAATTTGTTCCGACTTCACACCATAAAATCCTTGTTCTTGTTCCAATTTTGCACTTCTTCCCATTCACGCGAGATATCGAGCAACTTCTAATATTGACAATTAGAAGAGATTTTAGTCCAATTCGAAGCCAATTTCAATAATCAATCGTAATGCCTTCTGTTAGAGACGTTCTTAAGAGAAAGTCCGGTGTCATTGTTGGTGATGATGTTAGACACGTGAGTCAAGATGGAATGATATTGAAAAGCGGTGTAAGGTTTAACAATTGATTTAGCTCTTTGATTATGCACAAGCCCATGGATTTGCCATTCCTGCTATTGTAAGTTGAAATTATGAAAATGTTGGTTTTTTTCCGTCCAAGGCGTGTGGAACTCAACAAATGCAAAGTTGTGTCATAGTGCAGATATACTAACAACACAACAAAATAGAATGTGACTTCATCTTCAACTGTCATTGCTGCTTTAGAGGCAGCAAGAGATAGCAAGGCCCCCATCATTCTCCAATGTTCCCAGGGTGGATCAGCTTATTTCGCCGGTAAGGGTGTAGATAATAAGAATCAGGAGGCTTCAATTGCTGGTGCAATTGCTGCTGCACATTTCATCCGATCAATTGCTCCCACCTATGGAATCCCCGTGGTTCTCCATACTGATCATTGTGCAAAGAAGCTTTTGCCATGGTTGGATGGTGTTTTGGCAGCCGATGAGGCCTATTTCAAGGAACATGGTGAACCTCTATTCTCATCCCATATGATCGACTTGTCGGAGGAAGAGCATGATGAGAATATCGCTGAAACCAAGAGATACTTTGAAAGAGCTGCCAAGATGAACCAGTGGTTGGAGATGGAGATTGGTATCACTGGTGGTGAAGAAGATGGTGTAGATAACTCTGGCGTGGACTCTAGTAAGCTTTACACTCAACCTGAAGACGTTTTCAAGGTCTATGAGGCATTGGCCCCTATTTCACCCAACTTCTCCATTGCTGCTGCTTTCGGTAATGTCCATGGTGTGTATAAGCCCGGTAACGTCCGTCTCCACCCTGAATTGCTTGGAAAACATCAGGCCTATGCCAAGGAACAACTTAAGAGTAGCAATAAGCACCCTCTTTACCTTGTTTTCCATGGTGGTTCTGGTTCTAGTCAAGAGGAATTCAATGAAGGAATCCGAAATGGAGTGGTCAAGGTCAATATCGATACCGACACGCAGTATGCTTACCTTATCGGAATCAGAGACTTTGTTCTCAACAAGAAGGATTATATCATGTCCCAGGTCGGAAACCCTGACGGCGCTGATAAGCCCAACAAGAAATACTTTGATCCCCGTGTTTGGGTAAGAGAAGGTGAAAAGACTATGACGGCCAGAATTAAGGAAGCCCTAGACATCTTCCACACCACAAACACTGTTTAAAACATTGAAAATTCACTAGTTATATATAAAGATATTATCATAAGTAACTCAACTCTGTTTTTACGATATTGTCAAACTAGAAATGATCCCACACTTGTTCATTGATATTCGGGTCAGATTTAGAACCGGATAGGTTTATTTTTATCTTATATAAAGATATTATCATAAGTAATAAACTCAACTCCGTGCTAACGATATTGTTCAAGCTAGAAATAATCCCAAATTGTCCACTGATATTTGCTATCTTTAACCGAGCTTACGTAAACAGTTGGGAGGAATGAGTTCACGCAGAATCAGGGGGTCTATTGGGATTGTTGGATTAACGGATAATTCATTTAACACTGAGTTGTTTCTACAATTGAAGAGTAGTTATAGAAAGTAGAATATCATATGTAATAGTGAGTGAATGCAGTTGTTAAGGATAGTTTTATAAGATTGTTATTAGGATATGTTTTGTTATTTTGATATTGGTTGAATCAGGCAACTAATAGAGGAGCGGTCTCAGGATTACGCGGGGATAGAGAGGGTTTAAGGATGGTTTGCGTTCCTCATCGTTCGTTTCCTTTCAAGCAACTGAAATCGGTGAATCGGCAAGTGTTGAAGATAAGTATATCAACAATGACTTTATATTATACTTTGGTAAGTTTGGGATCAATTGAGGGGATTGGTTAGGATTTGGATATTAATTGGAGTAGGTTTTTGTATTATTGGTGGTGGAAATGGCTTCATTTCTATTCCTGGTTGTTCCAATTCCTCGAACCATTCGCAAGAAGGTTCTTACTACCGTTGCGTCATCACATTTGGTGGATAAGATGAAGATCAGTGTTCGATTCACGTTTATATTTATTCTTATTTTGTTCATTGATTCGGTCAATCGGGTATATCGGGTTCAGGCAGAGGTGGATCGCGCCACCAGTGGAGCTCAGATCTCCATGGGTAATATTGTATCTGTGGAGCGATCCGAGATCCAGGCACGGCGGTTCTATGCACAAAGAAACATGTATTTATGTGGATTCACATTGTTTTTATCGTTGATTCTGAATCGAACCTATGGAATGGCACTTGAACTTATGAATGTTGAGGATCAAGTCACCAAGATGAAGGGTAGTTCCAATGCTTCAGTTAAGGATGGAGTATTGAGTACTGAGGCCAAACAAGAATTGACAAAAGTCAAGTCTCAATTGGAGAAGAAATCAACCGAATTGGAGGCTATGAAGAAGCAATCGGAATCCCTTTCCAAAGAATATCATCGTGTTAGTGATGAACTCAATGCCATCAAAGGAGATAAAGAAAGAAATAAGAAAACAGACTAATTAGTGTCGCTATTATCATTATATATTAATAGGCATTGCTTTTATGCTTCGGTGTGAAATCAAAATCAGAATGAACAGGCCCCAGAAACATCTCCGATATCTTGATCCAATCCTTATAATCATTACTCCCTAATAATGTCTCAAGTTCATTCCGTCCTTGCCATGGAGGTGGTCTATCGTTCAGCTTAGGAGGAAGGTATTCAAGAAGTCCTACTGGAATATACCGATGGGTGAAGGATAAAAATTCACATAGATACCGTCTGGTCATGTTAATACCATATTCATCAGACCCCCAATGCTCAAGTCCATAGTTTGCATATTTCTTGACAAGTTCAAGTCGTTCTGTGGCTGTCTTGTCAAGATATTGTTTGCTATCTACTTCTTCAAAGATCCAAGGCTTGATCAGTGCACCCCGTGCTACCATCACACTATCCACCTTAGATTCTTCAATATTGTCATACCAATCCTTCCATGAATATACATCTCCATTTCCTATGATCCATGGTTTAATATGCCCATGCTCCTCGGAAGCAACTTCTCGCTGCTCCTTAACCAATTCAGCAACCTCCTTAATATATTGCCAATTGGCCTCTTTCGTATACCTCTGAGCACGCGATCTACCATGAAGGGTAATCGCAGCCACGTCTCCTTCATTCACAAGCCGTTGAACAAGCGTCTTGGCAGTGGGATGGCCATCCCGCGTTCCGGTTCGGATCTTCACTGTGACGGGGATATCACCGGAAACCGCATTCATGCCCTTGAGCATCTTGATCATACGAGCTGGATTGTCCAACAATGCGGCGCCGGCACCAGATCGATATAACAGATCAATAGGACATCCAGAGTTGAGGTTGATTTCTGAACATTGACCTGCTAATCGTGCAACACTCTCTGCGGCCTTAATTGCTTGCCATGGCTTACTAGTGGCTATCTGGACACCAAATCCACCAACCTCCGAACAATGTGCTCGAGGTAATGCCCATTCTGACTTTGATCCCTGTAATAACGGCAGGCATAAGGCCATTTCTCCATAAGTGATGTCCGCTCCAAGGGTTTTCATGAGTCGTCGATAGGGCAAGTTTCCAACTGTAGTCAAAGGCGATACAATTTTGGCTTTATTCAAATAGATCTTCTTTTTCTCATTGGCCTTGAATGGAGGCTCGACATATGCAGCAACATTGGTCTCCTTTTCTTCATCTCTGAAGGAATCAAGATATTTGATATATATCTCGCTTTTTTCAAACTTGAACTTCTTCCTTTGAAGCTCATTCTGTTCTTTGGGTGATACTCTATTGACTTCAAAATTGTCTTTAGCTGCCTTTTCTTTGATAGAATCATCAGTCACCAACGATCCATCCTTGAAATGTGTCCTAAGCCATCGACATTTAATGCCTGCAGGACAAAAGCCAATAGCTTCGAAAACAGGGCAATTCCCAGCAAGATCATCTGGTTTTGATAACAAATATGTATTGATGTCATGTTCATATCGACAATTGTCACCAAACGAACATTTCCCTTCACCATCTTTACTACGTTCACAAAATTTGATAGTGTCCTTCGGTTGAATGAACTTTCGATTCTTATTCTGACCTCGCTTACGATTCCCTTGAGCATTACCAGTCCGATCCATTATATCTCCTGCTTCCGCTTCATCGTCTAGATTCACCTCGCTTTCCCGGACATTGTCCTTTTCAAGTAAATATTCCGCCTTTATAGCAGCTACCCCCTTGACTCTCTGACCCTCATTATCCACCTTCACCTTCTTATTAGGTGGTAATCCATCTCCTTCGCTCATGTTGATGAGGAGAAAAAAAAATTACGAAACTTCTCCGCTTCCGCTTAGGTTTTTTCAACCATGAAGGCCATACGAAGAAACCCGGAAAATCATCCTCTTAAGGTGATAGCTAGGGCCAAAAAAGAGGGTAGAGTAGCTTATGTTAGTGGGCCTATGGTCCGGTACTCCAAGCTTCCATTTCGAGACCTTGTACGGCATTATAATGTAGATATCGTCTACTCGCCCATGATCCTAGCAAGAGAATTCGTTCGAAACCAGAATGCTCGCTTAAGTGATTTCTCAACCAACCATAATGATGGTCCCCTCATTGTACAGTTTGGCGCCAATAATGAACTGGATATCGCCCGTGCGGCGCGAATGATCCAACCTTATACTGACGGGATTGGTCTCAATTGTGGGTGTCCAATAAAGGAACAAGTTAGAGAAGGCGTGGGTGCAGCTCTTCTAGGAGATCCTGAAAAGGTAGCTCGAATGGTTAAGGCTGTTAAAGATGCATGTGGATCTGACTTTTGTGTTGAGGTCAAGATCAGAATTCACAAAAACTTGAGTGAAACTGTGCGCTTCGCCCAGATTGTTGAGGCTGCAGGAGCTGACTTTATTACTGTCCATGGACGACTCAAGGCTCAGAGATCAAGTGAACCGCCTGATTTAAATGCTATCAAACTAGTCAAAGACTCTGTTAAATGCCCTGTGGTTGCCAACGGGGACGCATTTTCTATGGCAGATGTTCAAAGTATCGCTTCTGCAACTGGTGCGGATGGGGTCATGTCTGCCAGAGGAATTCTCGCCAACCCCGGACTATTTGCGGCCCATGATACTACTCCATGGTCAGCCGTGGAGCTCTTCTGGGATTATGCCACTGCATACGGTCTACCATTTAGGCTGACGCAACACCATTTTTCGGAAATGCTCACCGATACACTATCTAAGGCCCAGAAAAAGGATATGAACGATTGCGCCAACTTGATTGAGCTTATACAATGGTTTGATAGACATTTCTGTCTGAATCGCCGCTGTGACGATGGATTTGCTGCAAAGACCGGCTTTCCGTGGATTGATACGGCATGCACGAATTAGGGAACTGTTTTTTATTGACGATCGGGAGGATCTCACATGAACTGAAACTAATAGAATGGACATTATGACTTAATATTGACACCGGCTCATGAAGAAGAGGTTCTGCTTCTCAGTCACTTTCTTTCTGACTTCTTAGAACGCTGTATTTGCTATCTCCAACGATGATGTCTTGAATGGTAAAAGACCCAGCTCTTCAGTGCTCGAAATTGAAACATGGGATGTGAGTCTGATTTCAAAACTCGCTTATTTTTGAAAGTAAAAAAGGTACTATTGATATGTTCGCGAAAATGAGTACTTACTCAACACGATTTTACTATTAAGATAGTAGCCAACCTACACCTGAATATGGAACTACTGATTATTAATCCATGCGCACGACAATCCCCAGAAGGAAATTAATAAGTGCCAAATTAGATTATGACCATACCCAGGAGGAAAATAATGATTGACTATAGGATGCCCAAGTAAGGGCAAACCGTAGACCAATGAGAAGACAATGAATCTCCACATCGAGTCTCTTGAACTGAGGCGCACATTTGTCCTCAACTTTAGATCGCTGTTAGCGGTGGAAAGGCCAACGATTTGATTCTTTATTGATCCGATATCCGTTAAACCTGGGATCTGGCGCAAGGTAGTTTTGGCTGCATCAAGATTTCTCTTACTTTCTGCACGTTCCTCTGCAAGAGCTGCTTTGTGTGCTTTAAGAGCTGCTTCGTATGTTTCACGCTCTGCTGCAAGAGCTGCTTTGTGTGCTTTAAGAGGTGCTTTGTTGGTTTTACGCTCTGCTGCAAGAGCTGCTTCGTTGATATAATAGGCTGCTCTTTGTGCTCTAAGAGCTGCTTCGTGTGCTTCACGCTCTGCTGCAAGAGCTGCTCTGTGCGTTTCTCGCTCTGCTGCAAGAGCTGCTTTGTGCGTTTCTCGCTCTGCTGCAAATACTGCGTACTTCAATCTGAATTTCTCTTCCTCCAAATCTTTGGATTGTTAGCCGGTAATCTTTTTGAGAGGAGTCAGAGGACATACCAGCTTCAGTAGACATTCCCTGTCCCGTGGTAGTTGACAATTCTTCTGACACAGAAGCATTTTCTACCACAACCACCGTGTTAGCTTCTTGCTTGTTCTTCACGCTTATTTTATCTTCAATCGGATATTGTGAAGTTCACCACGAAAGAACTCACCATGTTCATTAGATACTAACTGGGTACTAGAAGCACGGGAGAGAGAAGAAAGAGGTTCATCTGAATCTTTGTCGTTGTCGCTTATTGCACAATCAACTTCAAGAGCTTGTGTGCTCCTGATACGCTCTTGAGATACTCTTCATTAGAGTCTGACAGTTTGGAAAGTGACTAGTAGATAACTAATGGAATATGAGCCGCACCGATATACATCCCGATATGCATATGCATATGCAGCAGGTTTAAGCCGTGCGATAGGCGGCTCAACGCATACCTGGTGAGCTTGACAAATCTCCAATCTCCTCGTCAGTAAATCCGTCTCTGGAATAGGTGATATCATCCCATGAGTCGGCTTCTCCTTCAGAGCTTGATCTATAAGACATCGGTTGACTCTCGATTGTCTTCCGCTATCCTGGCAGGATACAGTTTTATAAATGCCGATAACATTATACTTAGCATAGTCCCCCAAGCCTAAAATAGAAGGTATTAGATGCTCGATTATGAACAGGTTTTCTTGAAGCATCCTCATTGCGGCAGGAGAGCAATTTGAGTTGTCTGGAAGCCATGTTCTGGCTCAAGATTTCATGAACTGCATCAACGTTTGCTTCCTACTTTCTGCATTCTGCGAAGTCTGTCTAACACTCAGGGTCTGCTATATCTACGAACTGCAGTATTATATGCCGTAAAATAATATCCATCCACCCCGTTCATAAACTTCGTGTAAGCTCGAACTCATGTCGGTCAAAATCTTGCGTTGTGGGGTTTAAGCTCTGCTGCAAGGATTGCATCGTGGCGTTTCCGTTCGGCTGCAAGGCTTAAGTCGTGGCGCCTGCGTTCGGATGCAAGTACTTTGTTCTGTTGGTTTCGCACTGCTGAACGCATTTCCTCCTGTGCTTTACGGAATGCAGAGAATTTTAAGTCTACCAGGTCTAACTGCTCCGCAACAATCTCGGCAGCAAGCTCTGAAACACGGTCTGCAAAATGTTTCTCAAATTTAAATTGAGAATTCTCTCCCTCCAATTTTGTGCATGCCTTCAATAATGCTTTGCAAAGAAGCGCAGCTCCTGTCTATCATATTCAAAACATTAGATTCTGCAGTACTCATGCACATTCTAGCTGTAGAGGACGTACCAGATTCGGTAGGCGTTCGTTGAACCCGAAGGAGTTGACGATTCCGACCTCGAGGCATCCTCTATAATATTCAAAGAGTCAGCTTGATAATCCATTTGTCGGAAAGAGACACTCACCATATTCGGATATTTTTCCTTTGCTTTCAGGCACAATATTTCCCATTAAAAATGACATCTTTAAATCAAACAAATTGATACATTGGATATGATAATGTGGAAGTGTGATTTATAGGTCGCTTAACAGTTGATTATTTGAACGATAGAAATCGTGGAATATTTTACCATATTTAGGTAAGTTTAATGACATGAACTAGGTAAGGCGAGCGGCTCGAGCCGCATAATTTCGTGCGTAGCACTGCGTACTACAATGCACCACTGTATCCTCTTTTGTGTGCCGAGATTTACTTTGGTTCTTTACATGCATTCTTCATCACTAATCAACAATAAAGACGACATTGTAATTACAGAAACTCCTAAAGGATCCCATTATCTCGAAACCAACTACCAGCGACGGAAAAAAGACTTAATCCAATGGTTAGGGTTTCAACTTCACGAATGTTTCGCTGCGGCTCACGGAGGTTTTCCCGCGCTAACCCTAACCTTACCACTATAATAGAAAATTTGATTTTGTTTCCTTGATTAATGACTTGCAACAAATATTGAATCAATAGGTAAGTAATCAATTGTTCAAGAGCCGAGTTTTTGATGGGGAGTGGCACTTGGAATGAGGATAACTTCAAATCATTTATTTGAGTGACACTTATTGGTTTTGTCGTCTTGACAGGCTAGTCACGATGAATTGTGTATTTTTATGTCATAGTTACACTGACCAAATGTTTAACCCCCCATATTGATCTCTTGTTTTTTGCAAATTATATTCTCGAAACTAACAATTGATCCAAGATCTTAATTTTAATATAACTTTAATCATAATGTATAAATTAGCTAACATAGATAGCCAGTTGAATTAATGATACGACTCTATCAATTAACATTCGTCTTCCCGGAAACCCCAACCTCTGCGGCGGGCCGGTTATATAAAAAATTTTGATTTTTGTTTTCTATCCCAACCTTTGAAGTTTTCAAACTGGATGAGATTTGTTATTTCAGCCTTCACTTGTCAAGTAAGTGGGATTTATTATGATCGAGGGGATAAGGGGATATTTGAATATGTTTAGGATTCAATTTATTTCTTATCAATTGAGGTTTTGGTGGGAATTTTCTCTTATCTCCGATGATGATTTTTTTGTTTGAGTCATATCTAACGGGAAATATTTTAGGACTATCTTTCTGATCATATTTGGAAAACTAGCGAATATTAAAAAAAAAGAGAAAGAACCTGAATCTCTTAATAATCATGTTTAATCGATATCTCAAATTCGGACCGATTGGCCGTCAATTGCGATCATTGCAAACTCAAGCTACTACTGGACAGACTTCTACTATTGTTAATCCCGCCTTATATACAATAAGTTCTGATCTGGATCGGGCCACTTTCACAATCCGTGATGGACCTGTGTTTCATGGAAAGACATTTGGTGCAAATACTAATGTATCTGGAGAAGCGGTGTTTAGTACCGGTATGGTTGGATACCCGGAATCAATGACTGATCCGTCCTATCGAGGCCAAATCTTGGTCTTCACCCAACCTTTGATTGGAAATTACGGCGTACCATCCTCTACCGATAGAGACCAATTTGGATTATTGAAATATTTCGAATCTCCCCATGTTCAATGCATCGGCGTTGTGGTGGCCGATGCAGCTATGAAATACTCTCATTGGACCGCTGTGGAATCCTTGGGCCAATGGTGTGAAAGAGAAGGTGTCGCTGCCATTACTGGAGTCGATACCCGAGCCATTGTGACGTTTTTGCGTGAACGAGGATCTTCGCTGGCAAGAATCACCGTTGGTGAAGAATACGACGCCGACGAAGATGAAGCATTTGTCGATCCTGGCGAGATCAACCTCGTACACAAGGTCTCTACTAAGGCTCCTTTCCATATTCCAGCCGCCCCTCTGTCACCCAATGACGAACACATGCATGTGGCCGTCATCGATTGCGGAGTCAAGGAGAATATTCTCCGATCTTTGGTCAGTCGAGGTGCGTCAGTAACCGTGTTCCCCTATGACTATCCTATCCACAAAATAGCCCACCATTTCGATGGAATTTTCATCTCAAATGGACCCGGTGATCCAACCCACTGCTCCTCTACCGTCTACCACCTTAAGAAAATAATGGAAACATACCACGGACCGGTGTTCGGAATCTGCCTAGGCCATCAGCTTCTCGCCCTGGCTGCAGGAGCAAAAACCGTCAAGCTAAAGTACGGAAATAGGGCCCACAATATCCCTGCTTTGGATCTCATCACCGGCAAGTGCCACATTACCTCGCAGAATCACGGTTATGCCGTCGACGTCGAGACTCTGCCTGCTGATTTCAAGCCTTACTTCATTAACCTCAACGACCAGTCGAATGAGGGCATGTACCATACCTCTAGGCCTATCTTCTCAACTCAGTTCCATCCCGAGGCCAAGGGTGGGCCATTGGACTCGGCTTTTCTGTTTGACAAGTACTTTGAAGACATTAAGGCGTACCGAGCTACCAAACCCAGCCTGGGCGTGCAGGAGAGCAAGCCCTCACCATTGCTTATTGACCTTCTCGCAAAGGAACGAGTCGGAGTTGAAATCAATGCTTAAACTCACATTTTTACGTTTCTAGAGGGGACGGATCGTGAATTTTTATTACTACATATCTCTTAATATAACAAAAAAAATAAGTTGATTTTCTCATTCCATTTCTTGTCTTCACGTTCAGTTTCCATAGCCCCAGCCCTGGCGTTGCTGTTGACCGCCGTATTGGCCATATCCTGCATATGTGTACAGGTTCTGCTGCGCAGGATATGGCTGCTGGCCTTGCTGGCCTTGCTGGCCTTGCTGACTCTGTTGAGGAGGAACTGCACCTGCCTGCTGAGCCTGCTGTTGGCCAGGTAGCTGCTGGCCGTGGCTCTGAGGAGATCCAGGCTTAGCCGCGCTATCATCACGCTGCAAAAAGTCGCTGATTCCACTCAAAGTGTTTGGCTGTTGACCTTGGGCTTGAGCAGCTTGGGCCTGTTGACCCTGCTGTTGAGGAGGCTGTTGCTGTTGTCGATACTGGTCATAATACGACTGCTGGTTAAAGAAGCTCTTCTGAGGAGGAGTGCCATATTGCTGGGCAGCGGCCGCAGCGGCGGCAGCAGCAGCCTGAGGATTGTAGCCTCCGTAGGTCTGATAATAATATGCAGCATATGCTGGATTCATGTAGTAGCTCATGTTTGGCTGCTGGTAACCTTGACCAGCAGCGGCAGCAGCAGCACCAGGGTTGGCGGCAGTGGTTGCAGGAGAATGAGCCTGAGGAGATCCGTTAGCAGCAACAGCAGTGGCTGCGCTAGGAGAATCAAATCGGCTTTGTTCAAGACCATTAACACGGTAAGAATCGTGCTGCTGTAATGCAGCTTGGGGGTGACCTTGTTGCTGAGCTTGAGCTTGAGCCTGAGTCTGCTGAGGTTGTTGTTGGGTCTGCTGAGACTGCTGCTGTTGTCCCTGTTGCTGAGCCTGTTGGCCTTGTTGAGGTTGTTGATTCTGGTTCTGATAATAATAGTAGCTGTTACGGTCAGTGGAGCCGTAAGGATAATCGTAAGCGCCATAGCCGGGGTGCGATCCAGGGTAAACAAAATTTTGAGAGTATGCATTTACATCATAAGGTTTTTGCTGAGGGTGTTGCTGCTGTTGAGGATATCTATAGTTGTAACCATAGTTTTGTTGTTGAGGGGTAGTACCGGCAGCAGCTTGTTCCTGGAGCGGTTGTTGCTGGAGTTGTTGTTGGTGAACTTGTTGACTCTGTTGAGAAAGCTGTTGTGATTGATCTTGAGTCTCTTCCGAAGCTTCTTCGCCAGACAAATCAAGGCTTCCAAATTGCACACCAATCCGGTCGATATTTCGATTTACAGAGCCAGGGAGAATGACGGAAGGTTCTCTTCGGCCATTATAAGGTGAAGAGGCCTGTTTCAAACCAGGAGGGTTGGCACTCTCCACTGTCGGGACGGCTTCTTGCTGTTGCTGGGGTTCAGGAATTGCAGCCACGGGTTCCGGTTCTTGTTCTTGAACCTGTTGAGTTTGCTTAGGAGGAATCGACACTTTGGGAGTGTCAGATTTGGGCTTGGAGGAAGTCTTTGGTGCTGGTGGACTGATTTTTGGGGTTGCAATTGCAGCCCAAGACAAACCTGCCGGAGCGGGGGTATTAGCAACGGCAGCAGAAGCCACAGGTTTCTTTTCCTTTTGTTGAGGTTCAGTATGCTCTTTTTTTGGCTGTTGCGAAGGCTGCTTAATATCCGATTGATGTTGTTGAGAAGATCTCACTTGTTGCTTAGGAGGTTGTTCTTTTTTGGACAAAGCATCGGCCCAAGTATTTGATACAGGAGTAACAACAGAAGAAGAAGAATCTGACTGAGGTGCTGAGGTTGTGATAGTAGTGGTTGTAGTGGTAATTTTTTCAGACACTTGGGGAGCACCTGATGAACCATTTGTCTTCTTTGGGGGTCTTGGAGCACGAGGGATTGCACCCGTACGATCTTGTTTAGGAGCCTTTGATTTAACATCTTCGGAAGGTTTGGCAACAAATGAATTGGGTTGTTTGAGGGGTTTTTCTTTAGTCTTCTTTTTGACTTCACCCCATTGGGTAGCATGACCATCAGTGATTCTTGTCACAGCAGATTCAATATCTCCATCGGTATCGGCCAAAACGGCAAGCAAATCCTCGATTTTCCAATCGGGAAACAATTCTTGTAAAGTGGACAAAGAAGTGGAATATTTCTGTTTCAATTTCTTTGATTCTTCATCAAGAGGACTTGAGGATGTCGACAATTGTTTTTGAGACCTGGGGGCTCGGAAATGACCTTGTCTAGGAGGTCGATGTGTAGTTTCCGACATTATAAATAAGGGATTGGGATCTATAAGCTAGATTTCCTCAACCTTTGGATGTTCAAATATCAATAATAATCACTTTTGATCTAAAAAGCACTTTCAAAATTCTCGATCTTCAACGATCAAACCCCAAACAAATCAAATCCTTCAAATATTCAAGAATTTACTTTAATTCAAATATCTTTTCTTGTTGAAATATTCCCAGATTATTCAAAGATTCGATGATGATGATTTTTAAAGAGAAGGCGAAAATCTGGTGGTTGGAAAAATATCCTAACCGTGAGGACTGTTTTGATATTTACGCGGTTTTCTATCAACCTTCACCAATATCAATCTATTATGGAATATATAATCCTATTAAACATTTATCTAACATATGTTCGAAATTGACCCAAGAATGGGTATACATAAATAATTTAGTACCATCTTTACCTGCACATTTCATTAATTCCTTAATTCCTCCAGGATGGAATTTCAAATATGGGGTTATATTATATACTCTTCCTTGTAATACTGTCCAAGCATCATTTATAGTATTATGTTTTAATAATTCTTCATGATTGACTTTAATTAATCCTGATGAATTAATTCCCTTTATATATTATTATTATCATTATTATTATTAAAAATCCTTAGATCTCTTTATTATATCCATACCCTTAAATTTTCATTAGATGAACGAAGATTAGCCCAATCAAGTGCTGAATATCCTGGTTCAAGTGCTACTTTTTTGCCTTTAATCCCTTCAGTTCTTTGAATAGATCCAATACTTGGAAATGGTAATAATGATGATGATTTTGATTTTGATTCTGATAATTTCAATGATCTTGAAGATGGAGGATCCATCTCATATAAATAATATATTTAGAAACTAACTATCGTTCTAACTGAATTCATTAATAAAAGGTTAATTAGAAGGAGGTTTTGTTTTTGCGGAGTTTGGTTGGGACAAAACTAAATAAATATGGTTTTTTGTTACTCCACCAACTTTTAGTAAGGAGAAATAGAACCCGGAAGAAAGGGGATATTTTGTTCATACCGTATGAATGGAGGATTAGATTCATTTTGGTTGTTGAGTCGGGAAGTAAGAAAGCATTGGAAGGTCTCGGGTTTTTTATTTGGACTTGTTTTATACATTGTTTGGCCTACAATCATTGATTGGAATCCTTTAAGCTTATTGATTTTGCGGGGGAAGTCTGATACAATGTTATTAAGAAGAAGAGCCAAGATCGGTCGTTATACTGTAGGATTAACCAACCGGGCCAATGATTGCTTTGCAAATTCGAATTTACAAGCTTTGGCCGGTATACCTTTTCTATTCAAATATTTGTCGGAGTTTGAATATTTGGTTCCGGATCAAACATTTGGTCGTTTGACAAGAGCTTTACAAACTATGATTAAAGAACTCAATGAACCAATTCTTTCTGCCAAATCCTTATCTCCATGGAAATTATTGATTGTATTGGAACAAATATATAAATCCAGAATATCCCGAAGTCAACATGATGCCCATGAACTATTGCATTTGATATTGGAAACCCTTCAAGTCGAAAATGATGCGTTAAAAAAACGTTTGGAAGGAACGGCAGGAGAAAGTCAAATCCCCTTGTTTCCTTTTAATGGATCGACAATAGATAGAATCTATTGCTCCAAATGTGGCTATTGTCCCCCCGCAAAACCCTCCATGTTATTGGTGTTGTCGCTGATGGTTCCTCAAAAACGATCCACCACTTTGAACAATATGCTCGACGGACTCTCAACCCCGGAATATATCCAGGATTATGGCTGTGTCAACTGTAGATTATTGCATTATGTTGAGTTTGCCAATAAAAACGGCCAAGGCGACTCTCCCGATGTTAAACAGTACAGTGAGTACTTGAAAGACCCCTCCAAGCTACCGGAAGCTCTGGAAGAGAAATTACCACGTGAAATCACAAGCTCAATTGCAAAATCTACTGAATTCTCCAAATTGCCGCCTGTACTATGCATACACCTGTCACGATCCATCTACGGCGGGTATGGCGCATCTCGCAATAGCTGCAAGGTGCAATGCCAGGAGTTCTTGGAATTGATGGAGATTGATGACCCCAATGTACAAGGAGTGCTGGGCAAAACCAAGGTCAGATATCAACTAATGGCCATGATCCGTCATAAAGGCACTCATCAAACAGGACATTACGAGTGCTTTAGACGCAAGAACCTCGATTGGTGGAAGGAAAACCTTACCAGTGGCCTGGATTACGACCAACCACCAGCATTAGTGGTCAATTCATCCCCAGCATCCCTTTTGAATGGAAATCATACTACAATTAACAGCACTAGTAGCAACTCATCGCTTAGACCCCCTTCATCATCATCGGGACTCTCCACCTCATTCCACGCGGCAGACCCCTCATTTGAGGCCGTGGACACCAAATTGAATGAGCTGCCATATCCGATTCCTCGCATTTCCCCATCACCGGCACGGTTGTCGACGAGCGAAATCGACGCGTCGGTGACGCGGCCATCTGTATCATCGCCCGCATCTCCGCGGCCCGCCAGTCCAGCAAGTTTCAGAAGTCTTTACAACAAATCGACATCAACAGGAGGAGCCGGGTTTGGAGATAATGGCAATGCATCGCCTCCATCCAGTAATCAATGGTGGAAGATCAGTGATGAAAAGGTTTGGGAGTTTTCTACTCGAGAGGTTCTTCGTGAGGAATCGGGTGCATATTTGTTATTCTATGAACGGGTTAGCAATGAATGAATAGACGACATAGAGATAATAATAAATCAAATTAATTTAAAAATATATAAGAGTAACACGGCAGAAACAATCACAACAAAAATATAAAAAAAACTTAATCCTTTGGAAGCATTAAACATAAAAAAAAAGGTACACTTTCAAATAGTCTCTTCTTTTTCCCCCCCAGATTCATTCCCAAACCTTTACTCCGACAAGTCATTCTTGGATGCGGCATAAGCGGCTTTCTCCTCTTCATAACGTTTCTTGTCCTCAGTGGCCTTAGCTTCATAAGGGGATTTCTCCTCGTCGGTTAAAGATTTCCATTTCTCACCAAGAAGTCTTCCGATTTGGCCGAATGAAACACCGGGGTTTTCAGTACGGACGGTATCTCTTTGATCATTGGCAAAAAACATATAAGCTGATAATGAACGTTTAGGGGCATTAGGATCCTTCTTCTTCTTTCCTTTTGCGGCATCATCCTTTCCTCTACGACGAGTGGCGGTTTCTTTAGGCATGATTCTAGATGAATGGAAGTTAGTCACAATCAATTTAGAAGTGACAATTGATGTTGGTTTTGCAATGAGAACGCGACGAAATAAAACCCTTGAAAGCATAATGATGTTTTGTGGCAGTTTAAAGTGTGAGGGGAGAGATCAAGAACTCAAGAATGTTCGACTTGTAATTAAAATGGCGGGTAATCAAAACATTGGAACATTTGAGGCTGGGAATCAATTCAAAGAAAAATCCGAAAATCAAATTTAAAAAAACCCCAAAACAAAAAAACTCCCCCCGCCTTAAAACACCGACTTTTTTCTAAGGACAACAAACAAGAAGCCAAAAAAAAAAAATAATCAAAACAACAAATATCCAATCAAAAGGAGAGAAAATACCATCAATTCATTGTATTTGCAAGTCAAGGGTTTGGTTGTTGTTCGCATTCTCATTAAACCATGGTTGGGACCAAACCGACGCGTCGTCGTGATCAATTTACTTACCAAGATTTTATTATGGGGAACGGGACACTGAGTAGAAAACACACACAAAGTTGGTATGTTAGTAGTAAAAGTGAGTGGTGAAGTGTGAAGGGGCGTACAGTGAGTTATTTGTAGGCAGTTGGGTGGTTTGGTTGCTGATGTTATCCGTTCTGTGATGCACTCTCCCATGCTGTGATGTGCACGCTTGGTTTTAAATGCCGCCTTATAAACAAATGGTCCGACAGGTCACGGGGTTTTTAAGAGTTTATATACTCTAACGAATTCCGATTTACCCGAGTTTAACTTAATATCGTTAGAATATATATTAGTTAGTTAGTTAATTATTAGTTAAATAATAATATTTTACACTTGGCCAATTCTTAAATACTCTTCTTGACTTTGAGATTATTTGTTTTTTTTGTTTTTAGTAGGTATTTTCCCCTTGATTGATGAGATGATTATCTTTTCGGACGGGTTCCGAACTTTTGTTTTGATTATTACCTCAACTTCAACCCACCACATCTAAACATTCGATATTTAATAATACATTTATTTGAATTTAAATTGAAAGAGGGGGTGTGTAATGACTATTGAGTGCACTTTGTATTATTATTTGTAATCTCTCTAAATTCAACCTCTTACGCGTCACTTCTAGTTGACATTGACAAACAAACATTGGTACGCGTTAGATATCTATTCATTTATTTATTTATTTATTTATTTATTTCCAAATAATGTGTTGAAGTAACACGTAAATATGTTTCGATATAGTTAAATTAAACTCGGATCTGTTCCGTGGTCTTGTTAAATATGCCGGTACTCAGTGACTCAACTACTTGATCAAGAATCTGGTTTATTAAATATTATAATTGCCTCGCGTCACTTTGAAAGATCTATATATTTATTTTGAAAAAGGAGGTTATTATGGGGATTTTTTTCTCTGTTGAACGCGCCTATACGCGTGTTACTATCCAGTTGACAAACAGTAATAGGCTGTTGCTTCCATCTACAAACTGTTATGTATATATATTAATACACTAACTGTTAATTGTGCTTCAAATAACTTGCTGAGGAATTATCAATTACTGTCGGATCTGATTCCGAACTCGGTATGCATATTCCTGCCAAAGACTTTGGTATATTGAGAGTCAATTTAATATTTTATTAGCTGGGAGATAGTTCTAATCTCTCGTGGTATCAGTTGATTGTTTGTCAAAGGGCCTTCCTCGGAGAGCCTCCGAGTTTTTGGTTGACTTTCTGAACATTATATTATTTCATATTAACTAACTATCATCTCCAACAGTTATAAGGTAAAACACAGATATGTATATCTATATATATATCAATTTAATTGTCAACGCTCACTTTGGGAATATTCTGTCTTGGTTGGATTTCTCCTTCATCAAACTTGCTTCTTACAAATCGCCAATTGCTTTCAGGACTGGTTCCCAGTTTGGAGCATAAGGCTCGATATTTGACTTGATCATCTTCACTCGAGTCCACCTCAAACTCATGGAACCATCTAGTATCCCATTCAATGCCTTCTTCTTTCTCCGTCTTTCGTAGAGCTCTTTGATCATTTTCAATCTTACTTTTTTCCTGATGAATGGCATTAAAGTCACCGGCACGGATAGCTTCCGCCACCTTGAGCCAAGCGCGTCGGGATTCCATTTCATGTTGGTTGGTTTCATCCTTAACAAACAACTCCTCATTGGGTGTTTCACGTGCATCCAAAAACTGCTCTTCCTGCCCTGTTGCCTCGGTCTTGATCTTGGACACCTCGCTCCATTGTCCGGAGATTCTGTATAACGAAGTGTCTGGATCTGTATCTTTATAAACCTTAGCCTTGAAACTGTTTTTCTTTCCACTTAGGTATCCTTTACCGGAGTATTCAACAGTGGCCTTATAACCACTTGAAGATTGGATATAACTCTTTCCTTCCAATTCGACATAGGGTGATCCAAAAAGCATTCCTTCGATATGCAACGCAGGCAATGTCACTAGGTAAGTTTCATCAAAGGCCTTGATACGGTACGTGGCATGGCCTTTCTGCTTGACACTAATTGTAGTGGCAGAGATCTTGGCCTTAACACCATTATACCCCTCAACACTGATCCCATGCTTATCATTAAATATACTGTATGCGGTGATAGGAGGATGATGGCTAACTTGTTCGCTTATAAGAACAACCTCATCATCACTTGCTTCAGAACCCCATACACCAGTGAATACTTCACCCAAAAAAGGATTCAACGGCTTCTTCTCCGATCCAAGCTTCTCATTACGACTACAATATTGGCCTCTAAGAGAACCAATGAACCATTTCAAAACCAATAGAAACCTCTTCTCGGTATCTTTTTCCTCACTAGCACTCAAAAACAAATCCTTGCTACCATACCAAAATCGAGAATATTCAACCAATGAAACAGGTGAAAGAATGAATGGTGGAGCAGTCAAAGAAGCAAGATCACCATTGAAGGAAGCAAGACTCTTAAGAAACGCCGACCAAGAAAACGATTGGGCCTAATATCAAATCAGCTTCTCCAATTATCCTTCACCAATCCACCCAACTTACACTAGAAATATTGTTTTCCGACATTGATGCTCTAATTCAAAGATGATGTACGTTACGGATAGAAAGGAAACAATGACGGAGATGGGTTAAGGCGCAGCGGCCAAACACAGCAAACAAAAAACACACTTCTCATCAACCATTAAAACTGTGGGCGCAACGATGGGCTTATTTTTTGACATGAACCTTAAAACCTGAAATCATCTCATATGCATGTTATTAAATAAATAGTTATATATATCACCATTCAGCTTTCGCCTCGATCAAATGCCATCGTAGACCGTCGCTGAGATCAAAGGGGTTAAGCGATTCGCCGTCGACGGCTTTATTTACAACCTTTTCTTCAATCTTGGTGATACGTGCCACCAGATATTCCCGACTAGACAATACATGCGTATTGTCTTGTTTCAGAAAATAATGAGGGGCTCCAACATTGAATGCAGCCCATGGATTGGGATCACGTGAGGGGTCCCGAGTAGGAAGAAATAGCGCCAGATCTCCTTCTTTAAATGCATGAAGAGAGATTTTATGGCGATTATCATCTTCTGCCCGATGAGTTCGGTCCCGATATTGTCTCACTTCCTTCTGAAGTTTCCGCGCCAAATGTTCCACATCTCCAAATCGCTTGCCCACACTATCACGAAATAAATCATAATCAATATAGATCTCGCTCGTAAACGCCTGGTATCGCTCATCCTGCTCCTCCTCATCTTCGGGCTCCATCCAATACATTATCAACGGATTCTCCGGAGTATCCACTGCCTGCTCCAAATCCGTCGAAGCATTCCCATCTAATAGAATCTCGGAATTCTTGGCGCTATTCCGCCTTGCAAGCCCCTTGACTCGGCTCACCTTGAATGAAACGGCCGTGCCATCAATCTGTTTAGATGCCTGCAGACCCATGGATTCAAGTAACTCGCAACTTCGCTTGTAACTCGTGTACAGCCGCTGAGTCAAGTCTCGGGCCCGAATATTGAATTTATCGTTGCGCGACTTCAATTCTGTATTTGCCAATTTGATCTCTTCAGTCTCCTTCTTCCACCCTGCCTCCATGTCTCGATACTTGTCTAACTCACTCTCAAGCTCCTCCACTCGTGCAGTTAACTCAATGACCTGTTTCGCTGAAGCCTTCCGCTCCTGGTTAAACTGATCATCCCGAGCTTGTAGATTAGCTTGCATCTCCTTCTCGACAGTCGCCACCAATCGCACCTCTGCCTCCTGTGTATTCAGATTCATCTGCAACCATTCATTCTGGTTCCGAAGAGTAGCAATAGTCTCATCGCCCTGCAAGGTCTTTTCTTCAAGCTCCTTGACCTTCAATCCCAGTTTCACAATAGTCTCACGATCGTTATTTTTATGCTCTTCCAACTCGTGAATCCGCTCAATCAATCTCGGTTGTGGCTGCGGCTGTTGCTGGCCGCCGCCCTGCGTGGTGGCCGCAGGAGGAGACGGAGGCAACGAGGGTTGCTGAGTGGATGGAGACGTAATGTTGGCGTTCAGGTCGCGATACTGCTGGCGATGAAGCAGATCTTCCAATTTTCGTATTCTTGACTCGTAACTTTTTATGCGTATATCCTCTTCTTCACTCACAGAGTCCGAAATACTACCGCTTTTAAAAAGTTTTCGATTTGCCGGCGGATCAGACGAGGCCGGCAGAGACTGATCGCGAAATTCCATAGCAAACCGCCTATTCACTTCTTCCACCTCCTGCTTGAGGTCTTGATATTCCTGCTCAAAGCCAAGGCTCTGAAGCAGGCCCAGATAAATATCAATGTCCTTGTCGGTGATTTCAAAGTCAGACTGCGACTTGAAGTTAATTTCCACATCGGGTGCATTATCCTGAAACCCCAGCTTCACATGCTTGAAAATGGCAGTAGTTCCGTAGTGCTTCGTCCACTTTTCACGCCGGCTAATCTCATCATGTTTCCAGCCGGCAATCTTTTCGGCCGTGATGTCCGCCAGTGACTTCATCTTGCGGGACCATTTGGATCGAACCATGGTTTCAATCAGCACGACCCCGTAAAGAAACGGAAGGTCGATAACATGGGCCACTACAACGCGGAGATCCTCAGTATCTCGAAGCACCTGGCCCAACTGCTGCAACTGCGGCTTTAAAAGACTGGTCTGGTACTGAATCTGCGACAGCCGCCGTAAGAATCGTACAATCTCATTTTGGGTGTCTGCTTTCAGGGCTTGAAACCATTTTAATCCATCCCAGAGTTCTATACTAAGCTTGAAGATCTCCGGTAGAAACTCTTTCTCGTGCAATGCCAGCATTCGCATAGTGGGTTTATCCAGCGGCTCAGATTTTGGATGGATGCGCTCAGTATCTCTCTGAACTTTTGTGATCAGAGTCTGTAGCTCTCGAAATACCTCCTGAAGACTTTGCAGCCGTTGGCCACCTTTAACCGCTCGTTCCTGCATGGACTTCCGCGAGTCCCCATGCAGCTTGGAGCTTTCATCTCCGACTTGTGATATACGTTCGGATATCTTTTTAACATCCGCCTGTATTTTTGTTCGCTGTTCTTCACACTTGAGACTGGCAATCGAGACCTTCTTATCGTCTACCCAATCACCAAGGCTTCCATTGCCGAGCCCCTCTACGACATTAATTTTATCCAGTTTCGAGAGATTCGAGCGCCAAGACCGGGTTGAAACCAGATCCTGGTCCAACGTCACGGCAAAGTCGACTTTGGAGTCGAATGACTTGGTTAGTCCCGACGAATGGTTTTCCATATGTTGTAGAGCCACCTCTTTGCCACGATCCATAACTCCAATCTGTTTCAAGCAAGTCTCTGCACCATTGATGGCTTTTCTTGCACTTGCCAAGCAATCTGTTGCCCATTTTGCTCGCTTAGCAAACAAAAACCCCACTTGGACCATATCTCGAGGTTCCTGGAGCTCCATAGATGGCCATTGTCCAGGCCCTTCATCTAAAAGCGGCGGTGAAGTCCGTACCGGTACACTAGTGGTATTGGAATCTCCCCGTGTAATAAGAGACTTGTCATATAAATATACATGTTGACCTTCGGCTATGGCTTCAAGCTTAAGTTGACTGGCGTTTTGACCTGTCAATAACAGTTGATAATCCGGTGCAACACCTTGTGACTCTTTGATCCAAACCTTCAACTCCTCAAGACTAAAACAAAAACAAGTTAGAACATTACCAATCCAAAATCAATCCAAAAGTAACTTACCTTAGAAATCCATCCGGATTTACCTCCAGCTCAACCCCCGTATAGGTATTACTGATTGTCATCGACATTGTGGCGGACCAAATTAGGGTTGATTATCACCTACAAAAACCCCGTTTTAAATCCAGAAAACTAATCTATGTGAACTGCCCCACACCTTATTTATATGTTAAAACTCCATCAACCATTCATTAATGACTAAATTTTAATCATTACAACCATAAATGAAAAGGAATAGTCAATATTTAGTGCTTTAAGTATCTCATACTTATTCCCCGCCACCGTTTAGTTCAAATTGCAACCTTCTTGTAAAATAAAGAGGTCTGAAACAATGATATTGAGAAGTTAAGTTCAAAAATCATTGATACTCAGTATTCATATCCTTTCGATTGGATTGAACTGCCGGAATTAAACACAGAAATCTCTTTATAAACCCCTGGAATTTATATCAGCCGTACGTTTGGTATTACATACGTCACTGGGCTAGGGTAGACCCCGATGTAGTTAATCTTTTTTGGTCTGATGTTATCGTTTCAAACACAAATCTGTTGTTTTAGCTCGGCATTTCTTTCGGCTTTCAAATTTTCAAGGGTATCGAGATGTTAAAAGATAGAGAGTTTTTTCAAAAGGGTATTGTTAGTAATGTTCAGTGATATGTAAACTATAGTGAGTCTGTCTTGGAATAAGTTAGACCAAATTTTGGAAGGAGGTCAAGCTCAATGAGTACAAATACAAATACAAATACAAATACTTAAATATCAAGTCTAAGGAACAATAATTTATGCTTCTAATCTCGAGAGAATTGCATGTGAAGAATACTTAATCGGCTAATTATATGGTAATCGATCGATATAGTGAGCAGGTTAGGGTTCGTGGTGGAGAAGGACCGACAGTTTAAAAGCTGGGTATTTTACAGTTTAGGGGAAACTCTGTATTAACGGAAGCGGGTTTTCAAAGGATGGTTGATCAGGACACGTTAGATCGTATAATGTAAGTTTTAAGAAGGTTGATTTTGTGATTAGAATATAGTTTAATCTGGGATTAGACGGTTAAAGGAAGCATTGCATGCTCCGGAGGATGCGTCAGATCCAGAAGAGGATTTCATCGGTGTTTCAGCAACCAATCGCGGCAATAAGTTGAAACGGGATGCTAGAGAGGTGTATCAGGGTAAAATGAGCTCAGTTCCGTTCGAGGGACATGGAGTAAAGATAGTCGAGTATAATGGACGGAAACGGGCTGTTGTATTCAAGAGACGACGACTGATTTACGAGGGCGATGAGGAGGGTGAGCTTCAAGAAGAGGTGTTTGAAGACGATGAGGATAGTGATATAGAAATAAGCCCCTATGATGAAATCAAGCTTGATGACCTACTGGCACCTATAGGACATCCGTCAGAGGTTCCAAAACACCCGGCAATAGCCCAGACCTTTCAAAGTACAGCTCTAAAAACTATGGCTACAAGGGCTTTGGAGATTATCACCGAGGAACAAAAGCATGTTGTGCAGTTCGCGAAATTGATGCGTGTATTTCTGGGCGATGACCCTTCTTACTTGCTGCCAGATAAGCTGAATCTACCCAGCTATGACATGCTGAATGAGCCTGATGCATCCGAAAGCACCGTAAAGGGCGAAGAGGATGGCAGTAACGACATCCAAAATAACCAACAGCCAGAAGGCGGTCCCGCAATGATGACCACACGACGAGTGACTCGGAATCAGGCTACAATGGGAGTCGACCCCTTCTTTTCTCTACCTCAAATAGATATCGACCGCGACTTTGGCATTAATAAGGAGTCTGCCGAGGAAACGAGGCAGCTCACACAGATTGCTCAGCAGCGCAGCGAAGAGTTTATCAGATGTATGACTACGACCCGGATGGGTCTACTTCGAGGTGATCGACTGCGACGCCGCGTTTTCAGATGGTGTCAGGAAATGAATGGTGAAGACGACGTTGAGGCAGAGGTAGGCCCCGATCCGTTACGGCCCCTGTCGTCAGTTACCACGACCTCTACGACATCTTCTTCATAATCTATTTTGTCACGTATTTATATACCGTTAAAGACCAAGGTCTACGTCCAGCACCTTTGAAAGCTTATTGCTGGTTGCGGCTTTGCCAGGAGATCCACTCAGGAATGGCTCAACCACTGTTTCTACAACAGACTCAAAAAGACCAGCCACGACAGACTTGAGCTCATTTCCTGTCTGTTTAAAGTCCGGATAGGCATTGACTTCAAGCAAGCTGACTGCTAGATTGTCAGATACCAGAAAATCAAGCCCATAAAGTTCAAAGGCATTAGGCAGCGGCTGAAAGTTTATGCGATCCACAGTCACAGCCGCCTTGAATAGTTCGCCTGTGATTTTACATATGCTTTTGTATATTGTGTCTTTCTGCATTTGTTTCAGGTCCTGTAGGTCCCAAAATAATTGAACCGAATCTGTGTTCACAGCATCGTCTTGTATACATGTGTTTGTTAGATGAGCTTCCAGGTCTGCCATCACATCGTCGTTGGCACTAGGCTTTGAGTATGTCTTGGAAGCAAATAATGCAAGCATCTGATGATAAACATAAACTTGTATACTTCCAACACATAGCACATAGACCCGGATGTGAAACTTTCTATTGTCATAATGTGGCAGTAGGAGAGGCGAATCTAAGTAGTGCTGAACGATGAAATGACGCAGTTGCGAGGTGATGACGCCTCTATTATTATTGTCATCGTCATTATCCTCTTCTTCGTCGTCGTCATTTCCCTCTTCAAAATCATCAAAAATTTGTTGCAAGCCATCTATCGAGTTGAATATACGAATACCTTGGGCCCGGTCGCTCATGCTTGGTTTCAAGATCCATGTCTTTGTACCGCTGTCAATTTCGTCTCTAAGCTCATATGCCTCATCCAGAGCATCGTCCAGAAACTCTGCATAGTCAACCTCGATATTGTACGACTCGGGAAATGCAGCTTTGAGTACTGAATCAGGATGCTTTGCAATATAATGAGCAACAGTATTGCTAAGATAGTGCTTTCTTATCAGTGCTTTCCTGTACACGTAAGAGCAGGCGAGGTACTCTGGGTCGGACATGAGCCGGTCAAAATCCAGTTCGTCATATTCACTATACTGGAAGAGCGGTTTTGTGCTGTCGTTTTTCTCGCTTAGCTCGATTCCGTGTGCAACTAAGGCGTCTCTCCATAACGGGTAGATATACGAATCACTCGGGATCTTGAGTACAGCTTTACCACCAATTCTATTTCTTTTTCTTTCAACGGGTGTTAAAAAACACATTATATCAAAATGAGAAAAAAAAAGGTTTCTAAATGCTTTATAACCGGAAATGTGGGGAACTTACAGCTTGATCTCCCCTGACAGTTGAACGTTCTTGAAGGTTGCCCTGATAGCAGTCACACTAAAGAAAAGGTTAGTCAATCAAAATAAAATGAAGGAGGTTTAAAATGACCAAAAGCACTTACCTGATGAATCCTTGATCGACAGCCCAGCCGTCGTTTCCAGGTGCGCTCTTCTTGACAGAGGCATCAATCGAGTCAAAATCTGGCCACCATCGGAACTGCTTGAGATGCTTTGAGCCGCGCACTTCCTGCAGACCTACTCCATCATCTTCAGCGGTTCGGGGACCTGTCTCGGCTGCTACTTCGTGGGACTTGCGTCGGTCATGATGTTCCCAGGGCTCGAAGGCCGAGCTCCATTGGTTTTGAAGAATGTCTGTGTACATGATCTTTGTGTCCTCGGCCAATGTATCACAGAGTGGCACATTTACAGAGTATACTTGGGCCTCGGGGGCCCAGTTGTCATACAGGTATTGGACCAGTTTGACAGACAACTTTGAAGCCAGAGCAATCTTGACTGGGTCATGAATTCTGGAATTGAAGGCAAATGAAAGTCCAATGCCGCGCACACCACAAAGAGCAGCCTCTAAAGCAGCTCCAACAGTGCCACTTGACATGAGATACAGTGCAGTGGAGTTACGTCCATAGTTGGGACCCGATAGCACCAGATCAACTGGACCCTTGTCTTTGAATAGATGGCTTACTCCGATATTAGCACACGAGGCCGGTGTACCATCAAGCAAAGTCCATTCATTCGACCTATCACCGGTCTCACGAGGGAAATCATACGGACCATCATAGGGTTCACCAATTTTCTTGGTATAGATATAACTAGCAGTGACATTTTTACCAATGAAGTGAGCTTTGCCTATCCAAGATTTTTGAGAGCTTGGAATTGCAATTGATACATCCCAGTCAGTATATTGATTGATTGCCTCTACCAAATAATGGATATATGGCGAAGAGACGTCACTTGGTGGACCATCATCGTTGGTAATAAGCACGTGCATGTTGAACTATATGATTATCAAAATCAAAACCTTAAAAAAATTCAAAAGTAAAGATTACGCGATTCTACAATTATTTCTTATCGGAGGATGAAAATTTTAATAAGACAATTAATAATTTGGTCAAAGATCATTGAACGTTATATATTTATTACGAGAAAGTTGAAAACTTCTTACATTAGTTTTAATAAAAAAGTCACAGTTAAAGGGAACTTGTCAGACAGCCATACACGCCCACCCAGAATAACTCTTCCGAAGAAGCACATATAAAGGGTTGAGATCATCGCTCCTCTAGGAGATCCTATAATTATCTCAGGCTTCAAGAGAAAGAACCGATCTGATAATAATCAAGCCAATAGAGATCATGATCTTTCAATCCACTATCCCCTCGAAAGGGAACAAATGAAGACAAAGGTGTCACAACTCCTAGAAAGACAATATCATATAATGAAAGGAACCACTCCGTAATAGAAGGAAGAAATAAGGATACACCATAATAACAAGGCAAATTTAATCAGTAAAGTAGGGTTCGAAAACCACTAAGCTAAACAGAATACAAATATCCTCACTCTAGGGCATGTAGGTATCCATCTCATCAACCAAGTTGGATTCTGTGGCTCTTTAGAAGAACTCAAAGAAGGACGTGACCTATAGAAATGATCCTATGAAGTACGTCGACATGAAGAAAAAAGAAGAAAAAAAATCAAATGCTGAAAACTTTCACTCATTATATAATGCGCAACCCTTACCCGCATCGTCATCCAGATCCAGGGCTTAGCCCTAGATCCCAAGTCACAAACACCTCAGTTTAGAGACAGTGACAATTTTGAGTTGGGAGAAGACATTGGAGGTGTTCTGAAATATTCGGTGGTGAACGAAGTTATACCCAATATCAAACAAACACCGACTCATTTGTTTTCAGACACCAACAACCATCACATACATCGTTCGGGAAATGGCTGAATCACACAGACTTTACGTTAAGGCTAAGCACCTTTCCTATCAACGGTCCAAGAGGAACAACAATCCCAATACTTCGTTGGTGAAGATTGAGGGTGTTTCGACTCCTCAAGAGGCGGAATTCTACCTTGGAAAGCGAGTGGCCTTTGTATATCGGGCCAGTAAGGAGATCCGAGGAACCAAGATTAGAGTCATCTGGGGAAAGATCACCAGACCTCATGGAAATTCCGGTGCTGTTCGAGCAAACTTCAAGAAGAACCTTCCTCCAAAGACGTTTGGTGCCACTGTTCGAGTTATGCTTTACCCTTCCAACATCTAAATGTCAACCAATCCGACTTAACGAATCTTATTTCATTTATATCTTGATAGAACTGAAAAACATCATATTGGGATCTCTATCTATGATTTTACATCTTTTCTTTTTGTTTCTAAATCATTTTTACCGGCTCTTCTCCCCCTTCCTTCCTCCTATATTAATGTAATATATATATATTTCAAAAAGAACCTCTCCAATTTGATTAGAACCCTAACCCTCCTTGTCCCGTGACTTTTGACTTTCAACTCCACCAATCAACACGAATATCAGAATTTGGGACGTTTTTGACCTTGGGTTAGAACTATAGCAATCGAGATGATTCCTTTTGAGGGTTTATTACCGTTTGCTGTTATTATTACAGTATGTTTGTATAGTTGTTGTGTTTTTATGATAATGATGGGAATTAATGTCTAGTGTTTTGCTGCTGCTGGAGCTATAATCACTCCTACTCAGGTATTATTAACCGATGGGAAACGACCTCGAGTTAACCCAAGTTCTTGGGATAGAAGAAGTATGATTGATAATATATTGGATTGTTGGACTTGTAATCTAATTCGTTTTTCTTTCTTTCTTAGTGCATGACCGAGATTTCATTCTCACCGGTAAGAACCGTGGTACTAGCGAACAAGCCATTGCATCTGAAGAATTCAAAACCGCTTCTCGTTGGTCTGTAAGTTTTATAAAATTGAATCTTATATCAGGACCTTTAATGACTAACTTTCTAGTATGTGCTTCGAAATTCCATGCACTAACTTGTTTTATATATTCCAGTTATAACCATCTCTTATAGTTATAATTCATAATAGAATCTATTCTATTCTCTTATTCAATTAATTATATATTATATGACAATTGTTCTGTAAACACTGAGTTATAATTCATAATAAAATCTATTCTATCCTCTAATTCAATTAATTATATATTATATTTCAATTGTTCTTGTAAACACTGGTCATCAATATTGATATTTGATATTGAGGTTTTTCTCCCATCACCACCAAAAATCATATTGGAGGAGTAAGAGATTCAAAATAATGTCTCTCTACTCCATGGGCCTCAACTCCCTGGAGATTAGAGATGAGAAGATTCAAATGGCAGAGCTTGAATTGGAATCTTTGACTCTTTTGTTTAATAAGTATGTTTTTCGTTCATTTGCATTCTATATAATGGGACCTAACAGGAGATGAAAAGTCTCCTCAGTACTTGTAAATCTAAATGCATACCGCCCCGATACGGAGAAGATGAACTTAATAAAGGTGAGACGGTCTGTGTCGACCGTTGTGTCTCTAAATACTTTGCAACAAACCTCAAAATCGGCTCCTACTTGCGTGAACAGGGCCAAGGACCTGAGACATTGTCGTCCATAAACAATGCCACTCTACAGCGATGATTTCAAAGTTGCTTCTTGTATATAAGAAAAGTTAGAAATGAAGAATTATTAATGTTCAAATTAAGATATTACAGATGATATTATAAAAAAAAAGTATTGGCTTGTTTTGCATGCACTTAGCCGACGATCCTCGACCGTCGCTTGAAAAACTCAACAACCTTCCTGGCAGCAGAGTGTTCCTTGGTGGTATTAGATGAGGCCGTCCGTGCACTCACTGCCACCGGGCTCTTGATAGCTGTCGAAGCAGGGGTACTTTTGACCCCACTGGACACTGGCGATGCAGAAGCCCGGTTCTGACGTTGGGCAATCAGTTCACTGGCGGGTTCCAGGACTTTGCGGTCTTCCTTCAAATCAGACTTGAACGACTTGAATGACTTGACCTCCGAGTGCTGTGACTTGATTGTACTGGTCGTTGAAACCTTGGAGTCCTTACTGGCTACAACCGAAGTAGGCGTGGCTGGTGGCGGCGGTGCCTGTGTCTGGTGTTGTTGTGGCTTATTGTCGTAGCTGCTCGAAGAATAAAAGCTCAATAGACTGAATCTCTTTCGATCATTCGATGGCGTCAACGATTGATTAGACTCAGCAGGAACAACAGAATGCCTTCTCCTTTGATCACGCACAGGTGGACTTTGCATATTGTTGGTAGCGGCCGACGAAGACGTGCCTAATATCTTGGACAACAGCTTATCGGCACCAGAAGAGATGCTTGCAGCCGCTCTTCGATGCGTGGGCCGGGCAACACCTCCTGACGACACAACCCGCTGTCTCGGTTGGACAGCTTCGGGCTTGACCGGGACCTTTTCAGTACCGGCTTCAGATTGAGTCGTTTCAGCAGTCTCCTTAGATGCATTCAGATCTGTCAGTGAAATCTTGGCCGTGGTGAGACTGGTGCCAAGGGATGCAAGAGCTTGAGTGGAGGGACTTGTCTTGAATGACAACGGTTTGCTGATTTCGCCAGGTAGAGCCGACCCCTGAGTGACACCGACCCTAGGCTCGGACGACATTCCAACGTGGAAGGCCTCGCCACTGGCAAACAGGCTTCCAGCACCAGACCCGAGACTCGAGGTGGGTTGGAAGGAAGTTGGGCGGGGTTTTCTGGCGGGTGGCAATCGGTTGTGTTTCGAATCATGCTCTAATCCATTTGTGATGGGGGACGCCGTAGTTGGTGGCGGCATCAAAGACATTCTGCGATTGGCATCCTCTGCTTGTGCAAGGGAGGGTCCTGGTGCTGGAACAGAGTTCTCGGATATCGTGGTGATTATGACTGTATTATCAAGGGGTCCGGGAGGAATGTCCAGAGATTCGATAATCTCATCATCATTCGATGAAGACTCAGTCTGGTGGCGATTATACTGAGATCGTCCCATTGTGGTGACACCTTTGCTGTATCCACCCTGTACAGAGTGCCGTCTGTTGTGAACCGATACTGTTGGTCCAGACAATGCGGGCTGTGGAGGCAACAAGGATTCCGGAATTGTCATTGATGGCACAGCCGTGGCCGAGTTGGTTCGGGCATGTCCATGTCTTCTATACTCATTTGAAGATGCAAGAGGAGGGCCAGTAGTTATAGGAGCCGAAGTCACAGCCGACTTGACCTGGACGCTTTGAGATCTTGCCAATTGAGCGCCAGATCCAGCTGGTTGAGGAGCAGAGACCTTGTATTGAGCAGTTGAGTTTGACGACAAGAAGCTTTGATCCCATTCTTGGGGAGTAACTGACAAGAAGTGGGCGTGAGGCGCCAACCAGGAATGTGCTCTTACAGCATTCAAATCGATTCTGTTATTTGGATCCGAAACGAGGATTTTTCGCAGCAGGTCACGGGGCGTAGGTTGAATGTATTCAGGGAATGTCAGCGGGGTGGAGGTGATATATTTGTACAATTGAGTGATATTGTCACCGTCGGGGTTTGCAGGATCGTCATCAAACGGCAAGTAGCCAGCTAACATAGCGTAGAGAATGACCCCACAGCTCCAAACATCCACCTTTTGGCCCACGTATTTTGAGTCCGATACCACCAATTCTGGGGCGGCGTAACAAGGGGATCCGCAACTTGTACTCATGAGATCATGAGGGGCTTTAAAGGAGTTGGCGAAGCCGAAGTCGGTGATAATAATGTTTTTGTGTTTATCGAGTAGTAGATTCTCCAGTTTGAGATCACGATGCACAATGCCCTTTGAATGCAAATAATAAACGCCACTAATTAGTTGAGCAAACAGTCGGCAAGCGACCGAGTCTTTAAGATATCGGTGGGTTAAGATATGATCAAACAATTCCCCGCCCGAAGCGTATTCCAAAACGATTCCAATATACTTATCGTTTTGGATGACTTGTTCCAACCGGACGATATTTGGATGGGTCAAGATCTTCAATGCATTGATTTCACGGAACACTTTGGTTTCGCGGTTGCTCTTTGGAGGTACAGTATCCTTTCTGATGAGTTTGATGGCCACTTGTTCAGGTTGTTTACCATCTTTTCTCCATCCAAGTTTGACTTTTCCAAACTCGCCCTGGCCCAAAGTGGAGCCAAGGATATAATCGCCGAATCTGATTTCACGGTGGACTCTTCTTGAGATTGAATTGGAGAGTTTGGCCGAGTTGGAAAGACGCGAAGATACGCGAGGAGCCGATGGTGATGCAGTGGAATCAGACATGTCTTGAATGAAACAAGTCTATTGAAAGGTTTTTGGTTGCGAATTCCCGAAATCCAGGGGGGTGGATAAGTAAGTATATACCGATCGTAGATCACACCCACAAGATGGAGACCAATTCAATAAAAAATGTCTGCAATTGAGTTTAAGATCTTTGAATCAAACTAACCGTCCAGAAATCGCCTCTTTCTATTTTGAGTTTCAAGAGTGGATACGATTATTGACGTTGATACAAATAAACACCGCCTAAAACGCGAGCGAAAAGAGGCTTAAAAGTTTTTTTTCTACCTTGGCAACAAACTTATCGCTTGTAACTCGCGTATTATACAAGTCAAAGTAGTCAAGAATGCCTATACTTGTTACCAGAAAGATGGTAAGTAGTGGTCAGGGGCTTTTCCTGTATGTCTGTTTGGTGTTGTTTTGGTGGAGGGTTTTGGGGCGATCTTTCTCCTCTTTGAGATTGTCACGATGGGGGGGATTTTATAAAACCAGATCCCGTTTCAATGTCGCGTTTGAAACCACTTGAATAATACAATGTTAGTAAATATCTTTGATATAGAATAATATTCTGTATAGTTTCCTGATAAAAGTAACTTGTTCAAATCGGTGGCGAGTTTTGTTTGTGATTCAAGCCTTTTCAGGGGTCTGTGCAAGGGGCCAGGCCAAGCCCTTAAAGAGGATAATAGAAATGATGAACAATATTTAACTTACAAATCAGTTTATATCAAAGGTCTCAAATATCACTTTTTGTTTCGTTTAAATGATAAAAGAATTATTATATATAACAAAATACCAGACCCAATTCGAAGTTATTAATGATTCCACCCATGTCAAGAATTTATTATTATGATTCATTCCATCGCTTAAAAAAACAACATAAATAATATTTTTATTTTATAACATGACAATCTTTAACCGAATTAAGTCTTATTTAAAAAGAATTCCCATATATTACTACTCAGAATTGAAATCATGTGATTCCATATCTATCTATTCTATCTCAATGTCTATCGGCCGCCCTTTAATTTATACTTGGAATTACGGTTGTTAGGGCGTGAATGTGTCAATTAACGGCTTGCCCCACACAAAACAACCCGAAATGGAATCCAATTAAGAAATAGGTAAACATTCCCATGCGTCAATCAGATGCCAATTTGGTTGCTATGGAAACTATTTCGGTTAATGACCGACGGGTACCATCCGGTGGGTCGGACAAAATTCGGGTTCGCGATACGATTACGATACGATACTAATCATCCGAATAATGGTCTCGAGGATATTTAGAATCCGCTACAGTTTGTTTATTTACAACATTCGAATTATCGGTTTATATTGGGTTTCCGTTTGAGGGGAGAGGACTTGACAGTTATATCCACTTTATGAGTAGTTTTGAAGTAAAGAAAACGACTCCTCATATCATAGACCTTCTGTGAGCGCGTTTAAATCAGTAGATATCAAATCCCGTTCTTTTGAAGCCATTAAAGAGATATTATTATTAATAATAGTTATTAGCGGCCTGGTGCGGCGCGCCTGAATTGATGGCTTGCATTATAATATCTAGACTTAATAAAGTTAACTTAGAAAGCCGTATAATTCGCGGCTTTGAATTTCGCCCAGTTTCGCCGAATCGTTAACTTACTAAAAGATTTAAAAGGGAAATTTGAAAGTGCGAGACCACCTGTACTTGGAGGAATTTTTTTTAGCTAACGGGACTCCGCATTTCCGCTAAGCCCGTAAAACCCCCAGCTGAAACAGAGCCTTACGGAGATCCTCACGTGAGCAGGACTGGAAACTACGCGGAGAAAACGGTCTCGGCTAAGCCGTCCAACGCGGAGTTTAGCATTTTATGTGTCCGAGGGCTAAGAAAAGAGGCTTTAACGAGCCCTTCATTTAAATCCGTGAACGCCGCGGCGGATGACACAAAAATTAACTCCGCAGTCGCTATTACCGAAATGCTGCTTAAACACCCGCTCATGCACTCTTCTTTCCTATTTTCACTTTTTCTTGTATATTTCAGTTAATATTGGATTGATAGAAGTTAAAGAGGCTTTTAAAAGGGTTTCAAACAGAAAGGCTTATAGAAGTCATTAAATATTTGTATACCCTTAACCCGCTTATTTGGATAATATGGCTGGAGAACGGGTTCATGGTCGAGTGACGTCCATTGCTGAATTACTTCAAGACCCAGAGATTTCTAAGGATATCCGTAGGCCTTATATGCCTACTATATCTCATTCATCATTATCATCTTCTTCATCATCATTGAACTCCTCGACCGCCACCACCACTACAACTTTGGTCTCCCCCTCTAATGGAAATGGCTTACATATTGCAGGTCAAACATCCATGTCAAGTTATGATGGCGAGGTTTCTGAACGACCCAAACGAAAGAGAAGACGGATCCCAGTGTCTTGTAATGTATGCAGACATCGGAAATTAAAGGTAAGTGTGTTATTTGATTTGGTTTGATATATGGGTCTTTAACATGATGGTGATTCTAGTGTGATCGTCAACAACCTTGCACCTCTTGTCAATCATTGAAAATGGCTCATGTGTGTAAATATGAAACTCGAGACCGATTCTACGTAGCCCCTCAGGCTGCTCCTTCAACTCTCTTGCCAAGCATTCTAGATGGCGGCTTGTCCGCGGACCAAACGTCACTTCAGGACCGAGTGGACATGATTGAAAAACAGCTTGGACGACTTCAGCATAAGGACTTTTACTTCTCTGGGAAACCCTTTGTGCCAGCCCAACCTGTATCTGCTACAAGAGATTCTGTTACGGGAAGTACATCCCCACCTGGCTCATCAGGATCCGACCAGCAGCAGGAAACCCAACAGCAGCAACCACAGCAGCAGCAGCAACAGTCAGGCCTGATGATCAACTCATTTTCAAAACCTGTCATCAAGTTTAACACAAATAGTAGCATCAACTACCTGGGACCAGCTCATCAGGTGGAATTGCCGCAGGAACATCTGCCTATGATTGATAAGGAGTTACTATTCAGAAAGTTTGGTGACCTGCCCCTTAACGGCTACTCCGCATCATCAGTTCTTAACAGAAAAGAACAAGAGATCATGCTGTTGTCGCAGAAATTGAGAAATAAGCTCGAGTCGCTGGATGCGTGGTATGAGGTGTTCAATTACTACCCACCTCGCCATGTTGCAAATACTCTAGTGGACCGGTTTCTGGTGTCTATCAACGGCATGTTCCATGCTATTGCACCTCCCCTATTCCGCGAGGACTTTGAGGCTGTGTGGGCCATCAAAACTCACTACGAAATGTGTCTTCACCGCGAAGGCGGACTCAAAGCCAACCCCCCAAGGAACTTGATTAAATGCGAGGTCCACAAGATCTGCCTGATGATGACTATATTCCACTTTGCAAGATTGTCGTTGCCAGACGACTGGACGCCGCCCAGCGATGCTTTGACTGGCAAAGCTCCTGAGCCCATCTACCTAGGTCCCAAGATCAACCTCCTCGCCTATACGGCTGTCAACATTACGCGTGTGCAGCATGAGAGTAACTTCGCTTTCATTCAGCTGGTCTATTATACCTCTCTGTTGGTGACGCTTACAATCAGCGATGGCGACACGGAGGGGAAATTCACGTGTGCCACTCTCACCGCCACAATGGTGCAGTCGGCTATGGCAATTGGACTCCATAGAGACCCCAGCAACTTCAAGGAAATCCCCGAGAGATACGTTGGGCTCTGGAGACAGTTGTGGCGCCAGGTGGTTTGTTTCGATACTCTACAGGCACTGGATCTTTCCATGCCTCCCATGATTAATCTCAAATACTCGGATACCCAGTTTGGCGACCCCGAGAATGCGGTTGGCCAGATCTGGGGCCCAGGAAGAAATGGTGCCACTGTCACCCCGTCGTTGTCGGTGACCCCAACCGGCGACGATGTGTACATTAACAACCTGGGGGTCAAGTACTCGCGTGCGCTGATTGAGTGGTGTATGCTTTGTAGACAGGTACTGGACGATGTGATTCTGGTGCCGTCCAAGATCCCTCTGTCGACCATAAGCCGTATCTCGGACCTGCTGGCAGCGTTTGAGCGCAACCACTTGATGCCGCTCGAGGAGCTGAGTGTGCACGTCAATGACGACTCGATTCTGGAGAGTGCTTTTGAGCATAGTTGCACTCTTCAAATCTCGGTGCATCTCAAGTTCAACAAGCTTCGTACGTCGTTTTACCAGGTGTGTTCCAAAGTGAACTCGTTCGATATGATGAAAGTGTCACTGGAGACGCTGGACATCAGTCAGTTTGGGTCCTCCAACCGCCACCGATTCACGAGGTACAGGTACTACGTGGACTCTTCTTACTTGAAGTTCAGCTGTTATGCGTGGATGACGATAATCTATGCACTGCTGAATGGTATCCGAGCAAAGGATGGCCTGGCGTGTGTAGATCAGAACGTGCCTCCTTTGGGCATGTCGTACAATGATGTGGGCAAGAACGGCAGTCCGCCCAGTCTGAACCGCATTCTCAGTGCTGCTGTGGACTGTTATCTAGGCATAACTGCCGTGGCAGACCGGCACTTCTACGCATGGAAGGAGCACGTGGTGATGAACTCGATCCTCAACAGCATCCATGGGTTTGCGGTTCCTGCTCCGGATGACGGTGGTCAGGTATGTTCCGAGTTCAAGAAGCAGACTGCCATGTACGAGGAATGGCTTTCTATCTGGAAGAGGTTTGAGGAGAACTCTGCGATCCGGCCGCCTGCGAAGCGCATTTGGCTTGATTGGGTGTCTGATCTTCTTGAGGATGTTTAATTTATTTTTACTGTTGTTTTATTCATAATGTTTTGTAACGGCTTTTTTGTTCTATTTCATATACCGACCGTTATTTGTATACAAGCATTGACGGTGTTCCATTATTTATATATATATATACTATCGCCTGACGTATTGATGGATCTCTGGTTCTCTTGACTTGAGGATATTTGCCAATCGTCTCGAGGGGGTTTTCAGAGCCTCTTCAAAGTAGTTTCGTTTCTCAATCTTAGACGGGTCGACCTTGACAAAGCCAACCTTGGGCAGGTCTCCGAGTCGGACGAGTTCGTAATTTCCGGGCAGTTTATCGCCTGCTATTCGGAATGCCTCTTTGGCTACACTTTCATGAACCCCATCGCCTCTGATTTCAAAGATGATTTTGCCGGTCGGCACACGCACCATCCAATGGTCGAACCCACCCTTACCTTTACCCATACGGGTCTGATTTCCTTTCTTACAAACGGCAATGTTTGTATGCATTCGTCGGATCAACTCTCCCTTGACAGGACGCATCATTCTCATGATGGACGTATCGGCCTCTTTAAGATGAATGGACCGCAGACGGACTCCCTCGGATTTGAGACGCATGCCAAACTGTCCGAATTGTAATGTTGAACCCTTTATACTACCTCCTGTTCGAACCGGAACCCGGCCTTTGAATTTTTTCTTTGGCAACTGTACTCGGGGAGTATACTGATGCTTCAACCGCGTTTGTTGTACCAGCATCCTTGGAACCAAACTGTTCCTTACAGCTGGAGCTCGGAATATTGATACCAACCCTACTCCAAACATAATACCAAACCGTTTCACTGCAGTTCCTCGAAGTTGAATGTTGAAAAAGCTGAAATTGTTTGGTGGAGTTGTAAACTTCCAGAAATGTCACATGACGAAAATCAAAACTTTGGCGGGGGTCAAGTCCATCCTTCCGACAACGATCAATCGGATATCTGACTCCTTTTCTGTAATGCCAAATTCCATAAGGACAATGCTATTAAGCAATCACGATGGTATCTTCAATTCAATTGTAACTCGTTAAATTATAGGTTTTAAACAAGGTGACATTCACTTGACTGAGTTGAGTCTGAGTCTCCCGAAGTTGAGTTTCGGCAGATATTCCGAAAGTTTCACTCCATAATTACAAGTATTACAAAACAAATTTAAAGAGTAAAAGACGTTAAAGTTTAAACAATTAGATCAATTCATTCAATTAAACTCGATTTCATGGTGTAAAACCTTTGATTCTGGTCAAGTTTTTAAAGTCTTGATTTACTGGAAAAGGTCCGAAGTCCACTTAGTTACCATATAACAATGGCCAGTTTCAACTTTCAAGCATTCAAGAATCAATACTTTCCTTTCTAAAAACTTATAAAAGTACTTATATTTAGCATATTATATAATTCTTGAATAGGTTAGGATAAATTATATCTAGATCACTCATGTTTTGAAAAGATACTACTCATTAACTGACCGAAAATTGGGATAATATCCGCCTGACTTTCTACTTCTAATATCAAAAAGTTGGACTCCTTCGACTGGTCCAATGCAACGGTGGATTCGACCTTGTGTAAGCAGGGTGATTCGACGACATTTGTCATTATTAGGCAAAGAGTATCATGAGGATGAATGGACCAATCTTCCTTCGGGGATCTCGCAATTAACGGGTCGTGATTTACACTTGAACTCGTCTCATCCTATAGGGATTGTACGATCGTTGATCGAGTCGAGGCTAGATGGTCTGGGGTATACGAGTTATAATCGCTTTGCACCGGTGGTGACGGTCAAGCAGAACTTCGACGACCTGGGGTTTCCCCAGGACCATCCTGGCAGAAGCAAAACAGATACTTATTATTTGAACAAATCAACTTTACTACGCACTCATACGTCTGCTCATGAGCAGGAGTGTTTTCAATCATGTCCTACGCCGGGATACTTGATTTCAGCCGATGTATATCGTCGAGACACAATTGACCGTACACACTACCCAGCGTTCCATCAGATGGAAGGTGCCAGGGTCTGGTCACGGACAGAGCATGGCGATAACCTGGCAAATGCCATTCGCCAGGAGCTGGAGGCCATTCCAGACTCGGGGATCGTGGTGTCAGACCCCAATCCGCCTTTCCACGAAGCCAATCCACGCCAGGACAATATGAGCGACGAAGAAGCCGAGCTTATAGGACGACACCTGAAGAAAACGATGGAGCTTTTGATGGGCCATGTGTTTCGGCTTGCCAAGGAGTCGGCCATCAAGGCTGGCTCCACTGACCCGGACCTTTTTCAGCCCATCAAGGCCCGGTGGATCGAGGCGACGTTTCCATGGACGTCTCCGTCGTGGGAAATTGAGATTTGGTGGAAAGGTGAGTGGCTTGAGATGTGTGGTTCTGGGATTGTCAAGCATCAGGTATTGGAGAACTCGGGGGTTGGTGACAAGATTGGCTGGGCATTTGGCATTGGATTGGAGCGTACGGCCATGATTCTATTTGGAATCCCGGATATTCGCCTGTTCTGGTCGCACGATCCGCGGTTCTTACGCCAGTTCCAGCCAGGCACTGTGTCGACTTTCAAGCCATACTCGAAGTATCCCAGCTCGAGCCGTGATGTGGCATTCTGGCTGCCTTCTCAGCAAGACGATCTTGTACATATCAACGACCTTATGGAGCTGATCCGCGCACATGCAGGGGACATGGCCGAGAATGTGGTGCTTATAGACGAGTTCAAGCACCCCAAAACAGGCCGTAAGAGTCAATGTTATCGCATCACTTACCAGGTCATGGATCGATCATTGACCAATAAGGAGATCAACGAGGTTCATGATAATATCATTGCATCTTTGGAACAAACTTATCCAGTGGAGGTTCGATTGTAAAATAGTATAAAAAAGAAACAAACTAACGTTATAACGTTATAGAATATGTACAGAGAGAGAGAGAGAGAGAGAAAGAGGAGCTAACAATTAACCTTTGACGACGCCTACTTTGGCAGCCCGTAGCACACGATTATTGAGTGAGAAGCCTGGTTGTTGAACATGGAACACGGTACCGGCCTCTTTATCGGGTTGAGGGATCTCGAAAGTTGCCTCATGTAAGTTGGGGTCGAACTTCTCTCCAATAGGATTGACTTTCTGTAATCCATGGCGAGCCAAAGTCTTTTCAAATACATCCTGGGTCATCTTAATACCTGCGTAGAAATCGGCCAATTCCTTCAATTCAGACCGTTTTTCCTCAGTTACAATCGAAAGTGCACGATCAAAGTTATCCACAGAATCAAGAAGATCCTTGGCAAATCTCTGAAGAGCAAAATCCTTGGCCTTTTGGTTTTCACGCTTAGCCGTTTCTTGCAAGTTTCGGAAATCAGCCACTGATCTTTGATAAAGATCCTTATAATGTGCCGCCTCTTTATCCTTTATATCATACTTGGCCCTTAATTCTTCCAACTCATTAGAAGAACCTTCTTCATTTTGATTGTTTTCAACCTTGTTGGAATCAATGCTTTCAGCAGAAGCAGAAGCAGTAGCATCTGCGCCATTAACAGCACCCTTTTCCTCCGAATAAAAGCGAACCATTCTTCTACTGGAACCCAAAGTAGATCCTCGTATCATCATCGGCCGGCTACAAGCATTGCATTTGGATATAGAAGTCAATCGTCGGAACATATTGTTGCAGTGATGAGGAAGAAATTTCAAGCGATGCGGAAGACCACCGAAAATTACACGCCGGGCCCTTAACAAATGGTCGACGACAACGACCGATCTTGTACTATATTATATGGAACTGAGACGGGAAATTCGCAGGATTATGCTCAGCTTGTAGCAAAGAGGTGTCAAAGGCTTCGATTCCGTGTGCGTGTTTGTGCTATGGATGATTATGATGTGGTAAGGTTGGATGCTTGGAGAAGAGAAACGCTGAGTTTCTAATTAAAAGTCGGAACTTCCATTTGAAAAGCTGGTCATAGTGGTATGTTCGACTACTGGCCAAGGAGAGTTACCTAGAAATGCTCTTAAGTTCTGGAAAGTGCTGTTACGAAGGAAATTACCAGGCACATTTCTAACTAGCGTCAAGTTCACGACGTTTGGTCTGGGGGATTCATCGTATCCAAGATATAATTGGGCGATTCGAAAGATCCATAAACGGCTTTTACAGCTGGGTGCAAAGGAATTTGCCACCCGAGGTGAAGGCGATGAAATGCACGTAGACGGCGTAGACAGAATGTTTGACGGCTGGCTTGAGGAATTGGCTCCAAAATTGCTCCAACTATGCCCATTAGAAGCCGGAAAAATACCCATTCCTGACGATATTCTGCTTCCTCCAAGATTCATCATCAGTCTGCACAAGAATAACCTGAAACGTACGTCGAATCATACTGGCAAAGACAGCCCGGCGCTTAGCCGTCAGAACGGCGTCGCAACAGGCATAGTCAAGTCCAACAAACGCATAACAGACGCCAATCACTTCCAGGATGTACGACACTTGATATTCGATGCTCCAGGCGAACTACCGTACACTCCAGGCGATACAGTGGGGTTGTATGCGCAAAACGAGCCTGATGACGTCCAACAGCTGCTGGATCACCAGAATTGGCACGATATTGCAGACCACCCGGTTTCTGTGAATGAGGAGTTTGAGCAGGCAGTGGCAGGAGGCCTTGTGAGCCCGTTGACGCTTCGGTCGCTGCTAACTCACCACCTGGACATCTCTGCCATCCCGCGACGAAGCTTTTTCGCCGTAGCTTGGCATTTCTCGGTAGATAACGAGCGTGAACAGGAAAAACTGCACGAGTTCTCCACTCTTGAGGGCCTTGAGGAGCTCTATGACTATGCCAACCGTCCACGAAGGTCCATTCTCGAGACAGTGACGGAGTTCCATTCACTATGCATCCCATTCGACTATATCCTGGACCTTTTTCCCATTCTCCAGCCTCGATTGTTCTCTATTGCGTCGCCTGCACCGGTGCTTCCTGCACAGCGAACGCAGTTTGAGCTTGCAATCGCCATAGTCAAGTACAAGACAGTGATCCGGCGCATTCGACGCGGTGTGTGTACGCGGTGGGTCGAACAGCTTGCTGAAGGCGACCCGATTCCGTTTACTCTGTTCCGGACCGCGTTCAGCATAGCAGAAAAAGACCCTATCGTGATGGTGGGACCTGGCACGGGCGTGGCGCCGATGCGAAGCCTGATTCTGACCCGCCATGCCCGGCGACACCAGCAGTTGCCGCCGCCCATGACGCTTTTCTTTGGCTGTCGCTACTCTGACAAGGATTACATCTTTGAGAAGGACTGGAAGGACGTCAAGGAGCTGCGCGTGGTGCCGGCTTTCTCACGCGAGAAGAACGGTGGCTATGTGCAGGCTGCTCTGTACCGGGAACGGGAGGCAGTGGCAGATGCCATTGTCAAGCATAATGCCGTGTTCTACGTGTGTGGTTCTGCAGGCAAGATGCCGCGAGAAGTGCGAATCACGCTCGTGAGCATACTGGAGCAGACCCAGAGTTGGACGAAGGACCATGCCGAGCAGTATGTTGCTCAGCTCGAGCGTAGCGGCAGATACCTGCAAGAGACATGGTAACTAGATATAAATGCATTTATTTTAGATTGTTCTTTCGCTTGTTAAATAATGATAAACTTCAATTGTCTGCGGACCAGCACTCCTGTACAAACCGCTCCATCTTCACGGCCTTGGTCTGTTGGTACTTGATCCACGGATGAGCCAGCATCTGCCGCGGGCTGGCTCTCTTACGAGGGTCTTTCTCCAGACAGCATCGCAGGAAGTGTCGGAACGCGTCTGTCCATTTGATGCCCTCGGAAGGCTCATCCTGTAGCTCCGGGGCCGGCATGTTGACGATGAATGTCAGCAGTTCGATGGGCATAAGCGGTACGTCGCTATCCGCCAGGAATGGGAACCGATGCTGGGCCACTTCCATGAGAGTAAGCCCCAGCGACCACACGTCGCATGTCACCGTGTAGGGGTGACCCTGGATTCTCTCAGGTGCCATGTAATATGAGGTGCCGGTAAAGGTTGTAGCTAATGAGTTGACCACTTCGCCCGATACACCGAAGTCGCATAGTTTGACCTGGCCCTTTGTATCGAGGAGGATGTTTTGGGGTTTGATATCCCGGTGTATTATACGTTGGTCATGTAGATACGACAATCCGCTGAGGACCCCTTCAGCCACCTTGCCAAGCACCTTTTCCCCTATACGGCCTCCTCTACTCTTGACATGTTTGTATATTGCATCGAGGCTCCCGCCTCCGCAGTATTCCATGGCGATGGAGATGCTTGCAGATTCCTGGCATAGAAACGTTCCGTAATATTTGACGATATGGGGCGAATTACAGGTTCGATTAAACTGCAATTCACGGAGAATTTGTTTCTGTAGCTCTGGATCTGGGTTGGTAGTAATCTCCTTCAATGCAAATATCGTCTTTCCATTCCGTAATCGGCACCGTTTGACGCTTCCTCCTGCTCCTTCGCCCAATCGCCCCAATTCTACAATATGGCCTGCTTGATGGGCCTCGCTCCATCCTTCATCATCAAGGTCTTCTACGTCTCGATACAACTCGATATTTGATGACGTCGACAATTCGCCCACCGAGCATGAAGTACTGCTGGATGATGACATTTCATAAAGATAATGTCTATCGCCACCACCTGCCGTGACGGCCGATTCATGGCCTCCTCTGACGGCGGCGAGAATCTCGGCACTGAATAGACTGGATCCAAAGTCGCTAGCAGCAGATGATGGTGATTCACTTCTTGTTGAATGTGCAGAAGGAGGAATCAACAATCCATTACCATCTCTGGTATTTTCATCGTCATCCTTGGTTCTTGTAACTGGTAATAATCCCGGAGAAGGAGGGATAGTCAATGCAGGCAACTTCAACCGAGATGAAGGCCTTGAACTTGGAGGTCGTATTAAAGGAGGTGCCGACATCATCAAAGTAGATCAATATCCAAAAAGAATAAAAGGTTTCCCCCCGTCTTCTCTTCTTCTTCTTCTATCACGGGGTTGTTATGATATTAAGGTTTTTCACCAAGTACCAAACCCGATTGAAAATGACTCAAATATCCAACTATTCTCAAACGTAAAACCCTCTCCTTTATATCGTTAACTTCTAAACTACCAAAAAAGTTAATGGTTCAACCTAAAAATCTATCTATAAACCCTCGGATTGCATGTGAGTGATGAACTTGACGGGCTGTGTATTAAACCTCCGATCGCCCAACATCATGGCTAAGCCGGCCACGGCCACGTCATCGCCTCAGGACGCGGTTCAATCGACTTTCACGGCCTTAAAACATGTCTTGGATGCTGATGCTGAATGTGTTGTTGGTGAACTTCAAGTCATGGAACGTATTAATCTAAATACTACCAATAAGTATTCCAATCTTGCCATTGCTGCTAAAGGCCTTGATAATGATCGAGATTATCTCAAAGATATCTACAGTGATATCGATCGTTATAAACGTCAGGTGGCCGAAATCGAATCAAATGTGGCTGAACTCGAACTTATAACTCGTGAACTCGACGAATGGTCAAGAGAACTTCAAGTCAAATCCCTCCGATACTTGGCCCGTCGAAACTAGTGATTTACATCTATATATATTATTTGCCTTTTGCCTTCCCTTTGCCATTGCTTGCCCGGGGCTTTGCCGGTGCTTTGGCCTTGCCTTTGCCCTTCGCTTTAGGGATCTTGATATACTTGTCCTTGCTAATGTCGGTGTCATTGTCTTCTGCAGGCTTGTCGTCCTCCTCAGGCCCATCCACATCATCCTCAATCACATCCTCCAGATCAGGAACCGCCGCCTTCTTGCTCAGTAAATCGCTCGTGTCACCCGACTTCATGAATGGAATCGGATGATCCGCCCCATTGTATTTACGCGTGAAGGTGGACTTGACCGCAGTAGGAAGCCCCTTTGCAATCGCCTCGGGGCTGTTGACGCCCACTCCAAGCTCCATGATCACATCCCAATCCTCCTTGGTTAGATAATAACTGTCCATAGTGGACATAACATCCTCTACCCCGTCTGCTCCTCGTGAAACAAGAGGATTCAACAACTTGTAGATTAACAACGACAAATATTGCAACCGTACCTCAAGACGATCGCCGGAGATCTTAAGACGCGCATGAGACTGTAACTCCTGAAGGGCTCGATTATACTTGCCGCCCTTGGATAGATTGCCTAGATAACTGGTGAAATTGTATCGAGAAGTCACCTGTCCGGCAACAAAGTAACTGGGCCGTACAGACGACATGACTCCATGCAACGGCATTAAACTCCATTGCTGCTGAGACCCATGAATCAACCGATCCACCAGATCCCCGTCGGAAATCGACTCCGACGCAAGTGCTGCCAGCTCCAGATGCCCTCCCTTGGTCATGCTGGTCTTGGAGGGCCGTGTGGAGAGATAGTTCTCCTGAACCATCAACGGCGCAAAATCATGGTCATTGAAATACAGATCAATCTTGTCATTCAATGTCATGCCACTGCTTGGTGCAAACGTGGCCCCTGATAACAGCTTGCCCACAATGTCGAAAGGCTTCAGAACAACCTGCTTCTCCCATGATTTCCCCATGCTCTTGCTGCTGTCGAAATCCAGAGTCTTGTTTGTCGTGGAATATGTCGACAATAGGTTGATAATCTGTCTAATATCGGACCTAGTACTTTCTACTAGCTGGTCAATGACTTGCGCCGTCACCTTGATGCCCTCCTTGTGACACAGCGACATGATCCGCGCTCTAATGGCGTTTGCGTCGGGCCGTCTAAACGGAATGTCAAACGCAACCCGATCAAAGGGACGCATTTTCGGCAAGTTTCGTTCGTTGCAAATGAGAATAATCGGTACATTGGTTGTTCGACACAAAGCTGCCATCTGTCCTACTCCTCCTCGGTCTCCAGCAGACATACCATCAACTTCATCCATGACAATGCACACATTCTTCTTCGACTCACTGGCAGATGGGAAATAGCCACTCAATGACTTGTTGTTCAATGACCGTGAGACCTGCGCCTGAAGAAGCGACTTGCTTCTGGTGTCGGAGGCATTGGATTCGATCACATCAAACCCCTGCAGATTCGCAACTAGCTGAGCAGCGGTGGTTTTGCCAATCCCCGGCGGTCCATGTATAATCGCTGCTCGAAACACTCCTGAACCGTCCTTGCCAGCTACCTTGAACCCAGTCTTGGCGTTGTCGCGCCAGTTTCGAAGCCAATTGGCCAGCCTCTCCACTGGTGCCTTATTACCACAGATCTGTTGAAGTGAGGTTGGTGCGTATTTCGTCGTCCATAACTTATCTCCCTCGGGGATTCCTCCTGATTTCTCCGAGACCTTGGACGCCTTTTCCATCTCCTTTGCCATCTCCTTGACGGTGTCCTGCACTTTCTGTTCCTCTTTGGCCTTCTTTTCCAACGCCTTTTGAGCAGCAGCGCCGCCCCCTCCGTTCGCAGGCATTTCGCTCAACAGTTGCAGAAACCCAGCTTCATCAATAGCCTTGAGCCCAAGAGTCTTGATAGTCTGGATCTTCTTAGGACCTGCTTCGGTGCCTAGAACCACACACGTGGTATTTTTCGAAGGAGCACCCATGACCTTTCCTCCATACCTCTGCACAAGCTCCTTTCCCTTATCTCGAGAAAGTGACGGCAACGTCCCTGTAAATACGAACGCCATTCCTACAAGACAGTTTTCTGCCGCATCGGGAATCGGCGCATCTTCAGTTGGTACCGGTGCTGCAGCTTGCATGGCCTTCATTTCATGGAAATTGAACTTTTTGGTTGGATCCACATCGGGAAGCTCCGCATCCGGAATGCGTGCCAGTATCTCAATAGCACTTTCTCCTGATGACCCGCTTGTCGTACTTGCTGCAACCGTAGTGGGCTTACTGGCTCGCGAAACCTTGGCAGCAGGGGCCTTTGTGGTCTTCTTCACGGGAGCCACTTCTTGCATTTCTATGTCCTCATCGTCTTCCATGACTTCTACGTCCTTTGCTCGTGTAGTTGTAGTTCTCGGTGGAGCTTTTCTCGGAGTCGTCTGCTTCTTCTTAGTTGGTTCCGGCTCAACTATCTCAAAGTCATCGTCCGAGTGGCCATCCGACCCGTCCAGAAGATCCTCCACAGGCGTTTCTTCTTTCACAGTCACCTTCTGAGGTGCTGCTTTCTTCTTATTCTTGGAAAAATATGACGATACCTCGACATTCTTCAACGTCTCGTCCTCTTGCTTCATCTTCTTGTTCATTGCCACTTTCCTATATAATAAGATCAGCCATTGCAACCAGATCTACACTCCACAACTCAATCATACTTTGTATGCTTGATCTCTTCCTCATCTTCATCTTCATCATCTTCTTAAAATTAGCTACAACCAATCAAATCTCACGCGTGCCTTCCTCTCCCATACCAACAATCCGCCGTTTCTTGCTTTGCTTCTTGGGCACCGCTGCCTCTGGCTCTTTTTTCTAAACAAATTAGCATCAGACCCCAATCCCTATCAATATGACCCATACCTTTGACGCGTTGGCTCCAAAAAAGTCCCGGATATCCGTCGGCATGATTCCCAGCTACGTCGCGGTGATGGTCAAAATCGCGTGGGAAACGTCAACGGAGATTTAAAACACCCCCCGCCAAATTTCATTTAAACTTTACGATATTACCAAACCTCTAAACATTTATATCCAGTTATTATTGATTTATATATGAACTCAACTACCCCCGTACTCTGGAACTTTATAATTAAAAAAGTAGCGTTTGAAATTGGAGTCACGTGACTATCACTGTAATCACGTGATATTTTTCAAATCGAGCTATACTTAATTTATACATACAAGCCAGACAGACAGACGAAAGAGGTTGATTTTTTTTTATATCAGCACATTTCTGTTATATATCTCTCTTAATAACAAGTTGTGGTTGGGCATAATCATAATAATAATCGGCCACGAATTGATTGGACCACAATCCAAATATAGATATGCAACACCCTATAATGGCATGCATCTCGTCCACACATGCAATTGAACAGGTGCTGACCATTTCACGTTTACATTCATTTGAAGCACCGATAAAAGCTGCCAATTGTGAAGGAAAAAGTATTAGTTTGTGGCTTGTTGAAGAGAAGATCGGCAAATTGCATCTCGAGCCGCACGAATACCCCTGGAAAGGACCCTGAAACATTGTCGGCGGCTAATAGAGTGGAATTGAATTCTGTGGCTTAGAACACGTTTTATTGGATGGATTCTGTGCGGAAATCAGGGTTTGGATCTCTTCTACCAGGGTTGAGTCTCTACGAGACTGCCAATTCGTGTCTGAGGATTGCCGATATGCAGGTTCAGTCGGGTCGATGGTCACAGGTGATACGTGTCGACACTATAAAGTTCTTTCAAAGCATATACGAGTCTAGGGTGGCCGGTGGAATAGAGATTCTTCATTTTGAACGTGGAGCTTCTCCTGTGAGCAATTGCCCAGGTTTGTCTCCAGAAGAAGTGACAAATCCTAGAAGTCCGGAAGATGTTCAGGGATATAAAATTTCTAATTATCCTACGGCTGCTCTTAAAGTTTTCGATAGCCGCTATTTCCCCCAGAAGGTTCTGAATAGCATGAGGTTCGATGGACAGGCGCTGGCGCTTGCACTCGCAGGTCGAGAGCTGGAGAGTTATGTCAAAATGCAAGGCATTTGGGGAGTGAGTGTTCCTCGCCTCCTCGACTATGGTTTCTTTACAGATGCCATTGGTGGCGGTGGATCTTCGCCCTCCTTGATTGGGCCCTATCTGCTATTAGAAGACCTTGGGGACGATGAGCCCGACTACTCGAACGTGAACCAGTATCTATCTGCATTGGAAGCTCTGAAAGATGTGCATGGAAATGGGGTGTGTCATGGAGATGTACGACTCGAAAATATGCGTGCCAAAAACGGCTCGGTTTATTTGTTTGACTTTGCTACAATTGTACCCGAAAAGACATCAAAGGACGCCGACATACGTGAGCTGGAAAATTCATTTTGCTCTGCGAGTTTCCGACATGAACGACTACTGCACGGTAAAAATGCAAACAGGCAACGTCTGTAGAAGTAACTTTATTGCAATGCAAGCAACTTGAAAATGTTATTGATTTAATTCGATTTGTTTCAAAATATTTGACTGAACCTTACCGATGGTTACATGCATACTCAGTTTAACTTCCCCATCCTAAGGCCATCTATAACATTCCAAGATTTAGCAGCGAACGATCGCATAACAACGATAACAGAGAAAACAACAAGTGGAAACCGTCAGAATGACTACATCAAAAGTTTGGACGAATAGGACACAATCTACGTAGAGGAGCGGCGCTGATACTATCAGATATTTGGTAATCGAGCATGAAGATCTGCGGACCGCATCAAATGCGGCTGAGGAGAAAGTCCAGAGAATGGAGGGGTAATAGGACAAAAATTGCTCATATGTTCTGTCTAGAATAGATACAAAGGTTTTCACTAGAATGAAGTGTTGAGCTTTCAGCTCATCGCGTGTAGTTTCGGGCTCATCGGCCTTCCAGCAGAGAGATTCATCCTAACGGTATTAATCACGTAACGGTTTTAATCACTATATAGTATATAAAGAGACGAGATACGCTACGGACAGACAGAGACAACTAATGAGCAGTTTTTAAATATAATACTGGAAGGTTATTTGATGGAACCCCGCCATGAGAGTGGGGCAGTTGAAATCAGCGCGTAGGCTTAAATATGAGCGCATTGTATCAGGTTTTCTCCGACACCGCACTTAGGCAACACGTCAATAAGATATATTTCATTAAAGCAATTTGTGTTCAACAATAAACCTATTGAAGGGGAATATGATATAAGTGAGACAGGGTTGAGAGATTGGTGCCAATAACAGTGTATATTTATAAAAATGGCCAAGAAGACCAAGAAGTCGTCTGGTTCAAAGCCAAAGCAAAATGACAACTCACAACCACAACCACGTCAGGTCAATGAAGACACAAACGAAATCGAGGAGGCAGATAGTAATGGGGCGGTTATGCAAGATGGAGTTGAGAAAGATACCAATGGAAATGGCGGAGATGCTACCAACGGCTCTGTCTCAGAAGGACATGAGATAGAGTCTCTACGTCAGACTGTTGCACGGCAAACGCAAGAGATTGAGAATCTCAAGAATGATTTATCTTTGGCAAATGAAAGGTCCCAGAACTCGACGGTGGGTGACAAGGAAGAACTGCAACAGACTGTCGATGCTTATAGGACGGAGATCGAGCATGTCAAGAATGAGTTGCTGGAGACACAAACAAAAGCATTACAGTTAGGAGATTTAGAGTCGGAATGTGCTGCATTAAAAGATGAACTGCTCAAGCTGTCAGAAACAGTCAAAGCCCAAGAAGCACAACTAAATGATGACCGGAAAAGCGACGAAGGAAATGCAGGAGAAATCATTCGACTCAGAACCGAGTTAAAGAAGGTAGAAGCTGCTCTAAAAGACAAAGAGACTGCGTTGGAGAACAAAGAGCTTGAAAAGCAGGACGTTGAAGAGCAATATCAAAACCTGGTGGGAAAGATCTCTCACGTCAAATATACGCTAGGGGAACGGCTAAGGGCAGATACAGAAGAAATATCCCGATACAAGGACCTAGTCGAGAGCCTGGAGGCAGAAAAGGCCAGTCTCACATCATCGATACAGACACTCCAAACAGAAGTTATCGCCGCGAACCGCGATAACGACAAACTAGCACACGAATTATCTAGTACCAGAAACGAATATCAGGACTCCATTACCAAATGGGAACAGGAAAAGGATACACTCATTTTAAGCCAACGAAAAGCAATGGAGGCTGCTGAAAAGAACAAATCGCTTCTTCAGGACCTTGAGATTGCAATGTCAGAAGAAAACGCGTTCAAGGATAATGCAAGTTTCAAAATATCGGAACTGGAGGAACAAGTTGCCGCACAGACAAACTTTGCAGAGCGATTCAGGGCGGAGCGTGATGAGGCCAAAGCAGCCCTGTCAAACGTACAGTCTAGTCTCGAAGCAAGACTCCTGGAATATTCAAACAAGTTTGCAGTGCTAGAGAATGACAATCAAGTTGTTCGTGACCAGCTACTGAAGTCACAGGAAGAGCTAAAGAAAACGGCTGGTGAGCTTGAGAAGTTACAAGAGCAAAACTCGAAACTGCCACTTCTGGAGAGCGAGTTGAAGGAAAAGAGCTTGCTTACCGGGAAACTGCGACACGAGGCGGTGATTTTGAATGAGCATTTGACCAAGGCTCTGAGGATGATCAAAAAAGACTCGGAGGGTGATACTGTTGACAAGCAACTCATAACGAATCTTATGCTCTCATTTGTTGCTATCCCTAGGGGCGATACCAAAAAGTTCGAAGTCCTTCAGCTCATCTCCAACTTCTTGGGCTGGGATGAGGAGCAAAAAGCTCAGGCGGGACTCACAAGGACGGGGCCAAATAGCTATAAAGCTGGCGGCATTACCTCTCCTAAACGATCATTCTCAAACAGTAATTTATTGACTCAAGATGAATCAGCTTCTTCTTCTGGAGGGTTTATGGGGCTGTTTGCAGAGTTCTTGGAGCGAGAGTCTTCAAGACGTGAATCTCATTGAGAACTGTAGACTTTTTTATATACACATGTATTTATGCTCATACCTCATGATTCAGAAGTCTAATGGGAGAAAAAGTACGGCCCATGTCTCGTACCGAGTAATACCGTTATCCGACAAGCCGGTAACCGTAATTTGTTTCTGGTGTCTACCTGAATAGTCACACAGGAGGAAGTCGAGTATAGCCTAGTTGAAGGATCTGGCCCAAAGTATATTCCTAAGGCACAGAAGGAGTGAAGAGGCCCCCGATTCCATTTTCGACTGATTAATTTGCATCTGGACCCAGTGCAATTCTATTTTCCTATGCAGAAATTTCCGAAGATCACCCCTAAGATTTCCTCCACGCCAATGGTCTGACCGGTGATCTTTCCTATGCCGTCGGCAGCTCTTTGGAGTTCGGCCACAAGCTGTGCATGATCCAGCTGTGATTCTTGATCTGGATCTCGGAATGCTAAGAAGTGATTCAAGCCATCGAGTACATCGTTTTCTAATATTTCTTGTATTCGTCGAGATGCTGCGACTGGTGGTGAATCGTTGACGGTTGTCAAACTGCGACAGCAATGAGTGATAGATTCTAGCAGTTGTGCTAGGCCGTCTTGTGTTTTGCACGATATAGGGACAATATCAGCACTATTTATGCGAAGCTGATCAGATAACGCGTCCTTATCAACGGAGCTGGAGGTATGTGAGTTCAAAAGGTCTACCTTGTTAAGGGCGACGATGACTTTCTTACCATCCTCAACCAGTTGCTTAATTTCATGGGCCACAGTGCTTGGAATAGATCCTGTTTCGGTTGCAGGCAGAACAGCTATAACAACGTCACCATCGCGGAACCGCTGGCGAGCACGTCGCATACCTTCTGCCTCGATTTTCGCCATGGAGTCTAGATGGCCACCTTGAGACTGCTCCCCAGGTGATCGTAGACCCGCAGTGTCTCCAAACAGGATCTTGTAACCTCCAATATCCACCCCAACTTCCAAAATATCTCTAGTGGTACCGGCAACATCACTGACAATAGCAGCTTCACGCTTCACAATCAGATTGAGAAGCGACGATTTGCCAGCATTTGGGGGTCCCAGAAAGTTTAGTTTAATGCCTGAAGAAATCAGTTCTGCACGCTTTAAGGATTCCAAGTGAACCCGAACCAGATTGGCTAGATTCGACACATCCTCTCCAATTTCATGGAAAAGGCTTTCTGGGATGCTGTCGCTATCCTCACCATCGGCGAAATCTATAACTGCGTTTGTGAAAGCAAGGTTTTTCAGGATACGCTCTCTCCACTCATCATATAGAGCTTTAGATTCCCCACCGGCCGAGCCTACGGCGGCCATTCTCTGTTGTTCGGTTTCAGCATCGATAAGACCTTGAATTCCTTCGATCTGGGTCAAATCTAGTCTATTATTGTAAAATGCTCTTCGCGTGAACTCGCCTGGATCTGCGTAGCGAATCAGGCACTGTTTGGTCTTTAAGGATTGAATAGCATCCATGACTGCTTTCACGACAGCCGTTCCTCCGTGTAGATGTAATTCCAGTAAGTCTTCACCCGTATAGGATCTCGGAGCTTGAAAGAAAATCGATATTGCTTGATCCAGAACCAGTGAAGGACGACTAGGAGAATACAATGAAGACAAAGTGGCCATTCTAGGAATCGGCTCAGATTTCCGTTTTGTCAATGAATGCAATACATTCGTGCACTGAGGTCCTGATACACGCACAATGGCAATGGCCGATTTTCCAGGCTTGGTCGATAAAGCATATATAGTTGACCCCCCACCACCAATATCTGAATAAAACCGTCGACTCAGACGTATGAATCCAGTTTGATGTTGTGTAAAACGAGACCCAAACATCCTATACCAGTTTTGTATGTATGCATGCAGTCAACCGTGATTCATGGTGATCCAGTGCAAAAATTATTAACAACAAGGCTAAAAATTGAAATAATCAACAGATTAGACTTAACTTGATAGAAAATAGCTTTAAAATATATATTTCTAAGTAATGAATGGAATGAATATATAATATGGGATTCTCTCTACCGGAGTTGGATCTCCGGACGGTCCAAAAAGCAAGAGATTTGAAACGAATTTCATCTTTATTAAACTTTTACTTCATCAACTATGAATTTACAACTTCACGACTATTGTACCAACCTTCCGATTTTGAGAGAAATCGTTTAAAATAATGTACGAAATGGGCTAGGGCGATTCGGACTTTTTTTGGTTGGTGCGGAGTCGGAACCTTTGAAGAGAAAAATCTATACCGAAACATACAACTTGAAGTCAGTTTTACTATTTAAAATAGAATTGAAGAAGAGAATGTTAAGGTATTTTGGAAGGACATGTGTGAGGCATGTGAGATATGCTTCAAGTATAGCAGAGCCTCCTATTATGGGCAGTATACGTCAAAGTTTGAAGGATGCGATGAGAAGTAGTGATACCATCAGTAAGAATGCTATTCGATCAGTTATGTCGGGGGTGAAAAATGCCGAGATTGAAAAGACCGGATCTATGGATTCCGATTACAAGTTCTATGATCTTGTGAAAGGGATGATTTCCAAGCGACTTGAATCTGTGGAGGAATATAAGAAAGGTCAACGGGAAGATCTTGTTGAGAAGGAATTGGCAGAGATTGCCGTTTTAAACAAATGCATATCTCAAATTTCAGTGACCAGTGAAGCTGAGTTGGAAAAGACATTGACCAAGTTCGCGGAATCTTTGGGTGCTTCATTTCAAAATAAGGCTGATAAAGGAAAGATCTTTTCCAATATTCCATGGAATCAGACTGAATCTGATTGGAAAGCATCTCGTAAGATGGTCACCAGTACCATAGCACGACTCAGTGGCTCATCAAGAGGTTTTTCAACCATGTCCAGGAGACAAGATTCGCATGACAATCCTTTAGTATGTAACTGATATTGTCTAATTTGTCTATATTTTGTATATACTAATGAAAAAAAGGGCATTCCACGAGGTATTCCTCGACGAGTAACAACAACTCCGGGCAAAAGATCCATTCCAAATGTGAAAAAGGTTGTTGCAGTTTCATCTGCCAAAGGTGGGGTTGGTAAATCGACTGTTGCAGTGAATGTGGCTTTGGCCATGTTTAATCAAGGGTTGAAGGTTGGCATATTGGACATAGATATCTTTGGTCCTTCTCTTCCAAAACTATTGAATCTATCGGGAGAACCACGTCTTACCGATGATAATAGATTAATTCCATTAGTCAATTATGGTATTAAGGCCATGTCGATGGGGTTTTTGGTTGATTCCAATAAGGCGGTTGCATGGAGAGGTTTATTAGTACAAAAGGCCTTACAACAATTGATGTTTGAAGTTGATTGGACCGATCTTGATATATTAATATTGGATATGCCTCCAGGAACAGGAGATGTTCAATTGACATTGGCTCAACAAGTCAATGTTGATGGTGCCATTATAGTTTCCACCCCTCAAGATATGGCATTAATCGACGCAATTCGAGGCATTGATATGTTCAATAAGGTCAAAATCCCTGTATTGGGAATGGTTCAAAATATGAGTGTGTTTATTTGTCCAAATTGTAACCATCAAACCCATATATTTGGCCATGATGGAGCTATTCAAGAAGCCCAAAAACGAAACATCGACCTTTTGGCAAGTATTCCATTAAATGCCGAAATCTGTACTAGTTCAGATTCAGGCAAACCAGTGGTTATTTCTAAACCAAATGAAATCCATACAAAAGGATATTTTGAAATCGCACAAAAGATTCAATCAAAATTGAAATTATAATGAATATTATGCACATTTCCTCCACCCCCTCCTCCCCCATAATCATCAATCATATACCGATTTCATCTTCCTCTCATCTTCTCTTCTTTTCTTCTACTACAACAACAACAATCATTTTGCTTTTGAACAATATCTTCGCTTTTCAACGTTTTGCTTTTCAGAAATCATGTGGAATTTGCTTTTAATCATAATCCTATTGGCGTTTAATCGTTATACAACCGTGAATGGAAGACCTTTGGATCAAGAGGTTTATATTACACCTGCTTCCTTGAATCAATATACAAATGCTTGGGATGATAACTATAAACAATATCATCATTCTTTCACAGTGGGTCCTTCTCCTTCAATCATTCCAGGCAATTCTTTAGCAAGAAAGTATATTGATGAAGAATCAGTACATCAACCGGTTTCAACATTGATTCCAATCACTACTACAATGCAATTGAAACGGCGACAAGAAGAAGTATCAATGGATTCAATCCAAACCTCAGATACTATTGTAACCAGATTATCAACATCGGCTGCAACCATTGCAATGGCAGCAAGTATCACGATGTTTTAATAATCATTCCTATTAGTTTTTAGTTTTAGTTTGTATTCTTTGTTAGCATTATTATCTCCTATTATTCCTTCTAACTTGGTATGTGCGGATGTTTACAAGTTCACCGCAATAATAATAATCTTTTTTATTGTAGAATCATCAGACTTTGATATCGCAAAAGCCACTTTATATTTGAAGTAGGTTATTTTAATAGATTGGTGAGTGATTTGATATAAGTTTTGTTTGGACAGAGATGTTTTAACAAGGAAGGCTGTTTTATTGTAAAAAAACCCCAGTTTGAACCATCCATCAACAATGCCGGAGGTAAGAAAGGTTAATTAAAGTTAAATAATGATGGTTACTAAAGGAATATGGATAAATAGGTTCAAAGGACAGTTCGAGTCACTACTAGACAAGAGATTCTACCGGATGTTCCATCTGGAACTGAAGGATTTCCAATGAGACAATGGAGTATTGAAATTAGTCTTTTGAATGCCAATGGTCAGGAAATCCCTGCAACTTTATTTGATAAGGTGACATATAAATTACATCCTACGTTTCAAAATCCAACTCGAGGTAAGAAGAAGTTCGATTGTTATGTTATGTTATGACTGGTGGTTTGAAACAATACTAAGTGTTATATAATAGCACTGAAAAAACCCCCCTTCAAGATTGAAGAACAAGGATGGGGAGAATTCGATCTGGGAATCGTTCTTCATATCGCAGATAAAGGTGGGGAACATACTTTAAGTCATGATTTGAACTTTGCCAAGAATAAATATATTGTCGACCATCCATTGTCTGTTTCAATATCAAAGCCTACCGTTGCAAAGTTATTGACGGAATCAGGCCCAGTTCCTGGTTATAATGCTCCTGGAGCAAGTGGAACCGCAGCAATGGATGCCGATACCAAGCGAAAACTTGAAGATGACGGCTCCAAAGTCAAAAAGAAGAATAAAATCGAAAAAGGATCGGTTGATTTGGAACGACTTGCCGATGGATTACAGAAATTGGGTGAAGATGACTTATTGGGCGTTGTTCAGATGGTTACAGACAATAAAACTTCGGAAATGTACATCAGAAATGATGTAGATGAAGGGGAATTCCATATGGACCTTTATACTCTTCCTGATAGTTTACTCAAAAGTCTATGGGATTACGTCAAGAAGAGAATCGACGCTTAATAGCTTGTAGTATACTACCACATATAATCAAAACAACAAAAACATCATATCGACCGGGCTTCCATCCAGTAGTTTACGGCATCATTCCGGGCCAATAAATCCTTTGCATCCTGTTCTGTATCGGCATCATGAAGGGTCCATTTCTGGAATTTGTTTCGTTTCAATTGCCCATACCATACAAGTGAACATTTATTATTCGATAAATCCATTGCAACAGGAGGAGAAGCAGGCTCACCATCATCATTGTTTGCTCGTGGAGGTGAGTTTTCGGTCCATTTGACCCGTTGCATCAGAAGTTTGGTGTACTTTTTGATTTGCAAAAAGCCCCCTTCCACCACTATCAACGCGAATTTGGGGTTGAATATAACAATCCCTGTGAATTGGCTTTTGTTAGCATTATAATTGACTCGGAACTTGTGTCCACCGTCAGACAGATTCTCAACCCTGAATACTGCACTGTAGATGCCCTTTTCCTTTTCTCGGTCGATTTTCTCCAGAAATTTGTTATACTGCTGTTCTGGTGTCAATTTCCTTTCCTGATTCACTTGCTCATGGGTGATTTTACGTTGTGCAACCTCTTGACGTGCTTTCTGCTCCATTAATGTCGGGTCTCGAATGGCTTCATTTGCATATACACTCATGACATTGGATGGTTTGATTTTTGGCGGTGGAGCCGGGTCCAATCCAAGTCGAATTCGATCCTGCGTTTCCTTATGTTTTTCTGCTCGTTCGTTTTTACGTTTTCGTTTGATTTCTCGTTTCGTCATATGCGTTCGTATTTCCCTTGGTAAATGCTTTTCCCACGGTGCCGTTATCGGGATCGGATGCTGAACATATTCTGTTATAACAGAATCCGGTCCATGTATGCTTAATTTGCCATTATCTAAGTCTTGATAATCTTCTTTGGATGATGATAATAATAGACCCTCATCCCACCATTCAACACCAGGTGGTGGAGCAGGCTTATAATCCCGTTCTCCAGCCAAAATATCTGTTTCCAGACCCGTCAATTGACGCTTGCTTTCGACATGTTTTCGGATATCCTCCATCTTTTGCTCCCGCCGTATAGCTTCAGCCTGTTCTATATACTTTCCATGTCGATTGAACACAAGTCCTCTGGATTTTCGTGCATTACCTTTAGAATGCATTGACGAATCAAAATACGGATTCGATGATTGATCTTCTTCTTGTTCAACCGGTTTTAAATAAATTTGCTCTTTCTCCTTGGGTTTCATACTCTCGTCCTTCTTCGAGGTATTCAAAAATAACGGATGAACAGGTGCTTTTAACCCCAATGCAATCGGCTGTTCCTGTACAGTCGGCTCTTTAGAATCAACCACTTCTTGCCGTTTTGCTCGAACTCTTGCCAATAACTTTGCTCGCGCTTCATCTGCTGCTCCATGATCGCCCATCGGCCGACTTTGACTGGCAGCAGCAGCAGCTTGAACCTTGGCCTTGGCCTGTGCTATCCGTTCTTGAACAGACATTATCTCCTCATTACTAAGCTTCTGCTTCTTTGCAAATGGCAATCCTCCTCCATTCTGTTGCTCACGTTTCCGACCTTCCGCCATTCTTATCTGATCTGAAGCGATGATTCTTCAAAGAAATACGATTTTCTCCGCACAAAAAATATATTTTTTTATGCACGAATTTATATATTTTTTTCAGGATCTTGAATTTGCAGTTGAGCAGAGGGTTTTTATTTGAATGAAGAGTAGTTTTATATGAGGTTGGGGGGTTCATCTATAAAGGTGGCTTTGGAATATTCTCGAGGATTCTCTTCATATCTTTGCCGTACAAACGAAGGAGTTATTATACCTCCAACATTATCAACCGGTACATCTAAAGTCATGGTTCCTGGATTATCTGATAATTGGAAACATCTTCGAAGGAAATTGGATACAGGCAGTAAGATCTCCAAGCATAAGAAAAAAATAATAACCCGACATAATCAACCTCCAATCATTATACAAAATAATAATAATAACCCTCAGTTGGAAATGCTTTCTGCTGAACGACTGCTTCAAATGGAGGATAGTGAAATCCCTCAGGCCATCGCACGCACCATGCCGCTGCCGATATCCAAACAACTGCCGGCCACCAAATGCCAGGTCGGAAAGTACGTGGCTATAGATTGCGAGTTTGTCGGCTGTGGTCCAAAAGGCTGTCGCTCGGCGTTGGCCCGAGTATCCATTGTCAATTATTATGGCCATGTCGTATTCGATAGCTTTGTCCAGCCTAAAGAACGGGTCACTGACTGGCGAACATGGGTCAGCGGGGTCAGACCTTCCGATATGAGAAGTGCTGTTTCATTCGAACAGGCCCAAAAACAAACCGCTGACATTCTAAATGGCCGTATAATGGTGGGCCATGCCGTCCATCATGATCTACAGGCTTTGATCCTCACTCATCCTCCTAAAAGTACTCGCGACACCTCTCTACATCCTCAGTTCAAGAAACTCGCCATGGGAAAGACTCCCTCGCTCAAGAAACTGTCTAATGAACTACTAAATATTACAATCCAGGGCGGCGCCCATTCGTCCATCGAAGACGCCAGGGCTACCATGCTTCTGTATCGCCTTCATAAACATGAATTCTAGTATTTATTTCTTATAAATATCGTCACAGACATTAATAAACAACAACTAAATCAAGCCGCAATTAACGACTTGATGAACCGGATATATGCCGCTGCATACTCAATTCTTAATCCCTTGGGATCTACCGTAAACGGGTTGGACTCGGGTGGCGCGTGAGCAACGTCTTCAAATAATGTTCCACCCAGTCCATGCTCTATTAAGAGAACCCGCAATCTCTCCTTGTACTGAGGCAGCTTCTGAAACTCATCCTCACTGGTAAGGATGCCCTTGCCCACTGCTAAAATCGCGTTCGTAACCTCCTGGGTCGTTCCCTGTTCCAGTAATCTCAACATCTTGTCCCGAACCATGGCATAAACATAGCCCTTGCGCTCGGCCGATTTGACTCCAACACACCTCAAGCTCTCCAGGAACCTCGTTCCAATCGCATCATACTCATTACATGCTCTGAACAGCTGTCCACCCAGATATAGTGCAAAAACACTGTCATGAGAACTCTGGGAAATGTACTCCCGTAACAACACTGGAAGCTCGTCTCCGCCGGGATTCGAATCCATCCGCTCATCAGGATAACCAGCAATCCACAGCAAATCCTTCATATCATTTTGACTTCTGCAACCCAGAAACAGAAAGTACAGGTAACACAGGTACTGTGGATACTGCCGCTTGTCATCCTTCTGCTTCACGTGATTTTTGGCACTGATTTCCAGGAACGTTTCTAACGCCTTTAAGGTCTTTGTTCTAGACACTGATTTCTCCAGACCCTTGAGTACAACAGCACTCAACGCAATGTCGAAATACTCTTCTGAAAACTCAACATTAATCACATCAACAAGCGCTGCCCATTCCTTCTCAAAGGGTTCTCGTCCAGCCATAAGAAACTCTGCAATACTCCTAGTCTTGAATGCACCTGCATTATCCAAAGACCGAAGAGATGCCTGCAATAACTCAATTCCATACCCATAAAGCGTCAAATTGCTGATACGAATGAGAACAACAGCTAGCCAAAACAACCGTGCGTGATAGACCGAGTTCTCCGACAATCCATCCGTCATTCTTGTTAGACAAAATATAGTACAAGCACAATAGTCCTCTCTCAGAGCAGCTCCTTTATTACAGTCTGCACCGACATGGCTCGGGTCCTGGTAAGACAGGGCCGTTTTCAGAACTCCAAGGACTTGAGAAACAACAATATCATAAACATCAATTCGCGCGAGACAGCCAAGTACCAAAAAAGCTCTACACTGAAGCGAAGGCGTTGGAACAGCCGACATCTTCACCACAAAGCCGCAAAGTCTCGATCGCCACACATTGGCCTCTTGAACAGTGCCGGCCGTAGTGATAATGTCCAACAAGATTGAACAGCAGTTCTCGACGTGGCTAACAGTTGACAACAAAAAGGAATCATAACTTGTACTTTTCAGCTCTTCACTGAGACCGAAAAGCAATTTTCCCTTAGGTGAAGTCACTTCTTCCCATAACGATACCAAGTGGTCCTTTCTTTCTGCAGACAGCTTAGGACTGCAGGAAAACGAATGTAGCACGTTGACCAAAAGACTATGCAGAGAGAGCCTGAACGAGTATGAGCCTGTATATAACAGACAAGATACTAGTAGGAACACATCAGCAAGATACATCTCCGAAATAAGAGTGGATTCAAACGAGAGGTAGGAGACAAGTCGTGTTAAAACGATAATCTCAGACCAACACGGATGCGTGGTTATTGACCGATCCGCATAACCGAGGGATTGATAGAGATACATTCGAATTTTGCCAAGAATGGTCCCACAGATCGAAACAGTTGGAAACGACGTAATAACAGCCAATATTCGCTCGTATTCCTCTCCCTCTGTAAGACCCTTGTCAACGACAAAGTTCAGAACCTCTTCAATTAAAACCTCAACTAGACTGTCTTCAAGACATAAAGACGGCCACATATTCAACAGCAAGCATGTATACTGACTTGGATTGTTGACTGTCACATCAAGAAGATTCCGTACCAGTAATGCAGTCTTTTCCGCACCTTCATCTTCATCTGCCAAATAAACGTACTGATAAATATTTTTCACCCAGGGTGAAGCATAGAGAATAATATTCTGTCTTTGGTTCTCAGGACAGCCATTCAAAGCCGTGAAAAACTCAGACATAAAATCGTAAGTGAGTTCCGGGTGATTATCCGCCACAGACTTGCTGAAGGACACCGCCATTGCTACATCCATCTTGGGAATAGCCATCCCTTGACCAGCTCGGAGCTCTCTCCCAAAGTTAATATTGAACTTCGAGGGCAACGTCGCTAGCAAGTTGTACGCTGCATGTTGTAGAGAGTCATCGCAGAAGCAGAAGTTCGAGAAGCCGACATTAAGAATACATCCAATAGCATCCTCGACTTTCATAACCACGTTCATATTGTCCGCCTCTTCTTTTCCTGGAAGATCTGGCATGCGGCTCTTTGCATTCATGATAGCTCGCACAATTTCGTGCTTCTTTTTGTTCAGCAGAACTATCTTTGGCAAACCCTGGACTTCAATAATAAACTCATCAGGCTTGACACCAGAGGACTTTTGAGGTACAACATATGCACTGATAATCTCTCTGAGATGGAATACATCATTGCAAAATCCAGGAGAATTCTTTACATAGTTGAACGGGCGTTCACCGTGAATCTGCAGGAACTCATTTCCAAGCTTAATAGACACCGGAATATGCAGAATGACTTTCCCGGCTCCAGCTACCACTTTCTGCACCTTTGGAAAAATCAAACGGGCATCGTTTATCGATTTGAGAGATCTAGGTTCCAAATTCAGGCTCTGTACGTTAAAATGTTCCGCAATATCAGCCGCGGTTATGAAGACGTACTTCGTTCTCAATGGGTTGAGATAAAGTCCCGTTTGATACTGACGGATTATAGCCTTCAAAATAGGCAGGAAAGAAGTACTGACATTGTAATAGAAAACAACTGAACAGTTGTGCACCATTTCTTCAGGTATAGTAATGTCACTGATAGCACCAGACAACGCAGAACTTTGAGGATTGTAACCTGTACAGTCCCAGAATAATCCAAAAGATTCCGACCACATCTTGCTAGCCACCTGGAAAAATCTGTAGATGACCAATTCGGTATCAACAAGACCCTTTTTGTAGTTACGATTATTCACAACAAGAATAGGAGTACCGTGCTTGCCGACACCTTCGTGGACAATTCTTTTATCAATGACAGAGCTGATGTCTCTCTGCGCGTTTCTAGCCATAAACTCTTGAACTTGGTGAGGCGTGTTCAGACGCAGAGCGTTTGAGATCGCACTCGGCGCCACCGCAGGTGGACGTCCCAGAGCTTTCACTAAAGTCAAAAATCGCTTATCTGGATCGACATCGTAAGAGTCAAAGTTGTGCCCGGCAATAGCAGCAATACCGTTGCCATGATGAGTCCTCTCGTGAACGTAAGAAGCGTAGCTAAACTTCTGAACCCCAGATTGCCCATTAATATTCCCAACCCCTTGCTTGTAGGTCAGAGGTGGAACATGCTGCTGACCATTGCTATTAACCTGATGAAGACTCTTCAAGCTCTGCTGGCTATTCTGACGAGCAAGGACTTGGCTGGCAACATTAGTCGCCGAGCTGAAACTTGGTGCAGCCAGACTTGCGGTCTCACTGTTCCTTGAGTCAGTACCCATCTCATCATCAAGAGTAACCAAACGTTGCTTTCGGCGCTCGATCAATAACCTATCGTGGACTTCTTCCCAATGAGCGTACAAAAACCGATGAATAGCATTTGCATAAGGGAAATCAGAAGTCTTCGGGTTATTCGAAGTCTGCGAACTTGCATCATCATCAATTACTCGTTCCTCTAGCCTACTCACATTTTGGAGTAAGGATAATAGGATTTCATACTTCGGCTCAAGGATTGCCACGACCTCATCTGTCTTTTTAAGCGATGACATTGGAATCACACAATTCTGTATGGTCTTTGCCAGAAGCAGTAGCGAGCGACGTACCGCCTTTGATGGCGCCTTGTCTAGAAGTCCTTCTTGCTCAGGTGCGACAATAGCAGGACAGAGGAACCTCAGGAATATAAATCCACTGACCGCAGTTATCTCAGAGTCAGGGAACTTGATTGCTGTCGTTTTTCTGATAGTGTCGCAGATTTCTCGGAATGAGTTCGGAATAGTCTGTTCCGTCTTCTTCAATGACCCCACAAGCTCAGTCAAGCATTTGTCGAACCTAGTAATATTATCTTGATAATCTTGATCATCCTTTGCTTTGGAAATATCAAGCTCAAAACAATATTCGTCAGGGTTTAAAGTGATGTTATGCAGAAAAGTGCTCAGGGTGCTTTGTAGATACTGCAACCCTCTCGATCTCGTGAATAGCGAGAGAACCTTTGTAGCAACACAGTTTCGTCTCAGGATATCAGGAGCATAGTCTGTATTTTCAATTTCTTGCCTGACAGCGTTCTTGACTAACCGAAGCGCCTTATTTCGCGCCTCAAATATTCCCAAGAAAGAAGCAGAAAACTCATCAACGTCAGCAGCGGGGCAGACATCACACATTATCATCGAAACTTCACTGTGATTGACCAAGAACTCAAGCATTTCTTCAAAAACCCTTTTTTGCGCCAGCTCTCGATTTCCCTGGCTCAGAATATTGCGAAAGATTTCCAGAAATGCCAAACGCAAGTTTAAGTCCTCGTGATAGCCCAGACTCAGTGCGGTTCTAAGTCCAACATCTACGTTGGCACTCAGTAAGTTCGATATCGCAACAATTGTATTCGATCGGACAAATGCAACTCTATCCATTACTCCCGGTACACCATAGCCGTTCTTAGCCTCATCAGCTTCAGCCCGACATCGATGAAGGACGCGCAAAAAGAGAGCAAAGAAGTTATTGAACTTGCTTGTCTTTTGGGCCACATCACCATTAGGAACGTCAATAACCAATCCATCCAGTAGTCGAGTCAAAGCCTTGATAATCGCAACAGTCTTTTCCCTCATTAGTCGCTCACGCTCGGCCTCCATTTTGCTTGGACTGGATGAGACAGAGTCAGAGGAAGGTGCAACGTTGTGAGTGGAATAAGATGAGGACTTTTCGAGCCATTCGGACAGCACCACGACAAACTCATTTCTTACATGCACTTCGTGCTTCATGTTCAGCGAATCGTTTGTCTTACCAATAACTTCAAGAAGATGGCACACCCTGATTGACAGTTTTGTGATCTCCTCAGTGCAAGGAGCACTACGAAGGTATCTGACAATTTTCAGTGCCAGAGCTCCGATATCGACAGGCACATAAACATCTTCACCATCTAATCGTTCAATGATGGATCTAATAAGACCGGTAATTTCATTCAGGAGCCTGATCTCTGATCCATCTCGACGTTCAAGATAGCTGTCCACCATACCAGAGAGTTGGCTTAGGACGTTGAAATATACCAAAGGGCTAACGTCATTGGCTAGAATCTCTCGACTAGTCTCCCGGAGGAAGGGAGAATCCGACACCAAGAATTTGACAGTTTCCATCAAAAACTGAAGCGCTTTAAAGTGAACATTATCAGGAATTTTTAAGTCGCTTTCGCGGTTCAGCAATGGCACCAACAAAGAGCTCAAAACACCACTGAAGCACCTCCACAGCTTTTGCTTATCAGTTGAACCTGAATCTCGATCGCTCAAGTTGACGTTCAGCAGGGTCCATCGGTCGTAGATCAAAGTCCAGAGTCTGAGAAGGGCTGGGGACGGTACTTGAACGGTTTGCAGAAGCTTAGTCATACGTCTATGCACAGCCACAGCTGTGAAGTAAAAGGTCGGTGACGAGAGTTCTGAGTATACTCTGAAATTGGCCATGAGGGACCATACCGATTCCTCCGGCTTGTCAAAATCCTCGAGCGTAAGCGCCTCTTGTACCACAAACTGCAAATTGGCCAATGCAAGCTTGCACACGTCCATATTGCACGAACATAAACTGTACAACATAGCCACCTCCATAGCCTCGCTTAAGGTCCGTCTATTTTCCAAAGGCTCAACGCGACCTAGGTCATTACCAGCGATTTGCTTGAACTTGAAAGCATCAATAATGTAAACACGAGTTTTCAGATACCGAGATAGAGTGTATAGCTGGCGTTCCACTTCGTGCGAATTACAGAGACTCAAGCCCGTGACATCAGTGGCGCGCTTTTGAAGATTAACTCCTACACCTTGGAAGATCTGGAAAACGAGTTGCTGCCGGTTGTTCATGAGCTCCTCAAACGGAACGCCTCGTGGTCCGGCACCGGTCACTGCGAAATCCTGCAAAGCAGTAGCAGTGGCCAATTGGAGCGAGACGTCGTTACTGATAGAGCACCTGATAAGAGCCCTAGCACAAGCAGGATCCATACGGCGCTCGCCGGTCGAGATAGCTTCGCCATTATGAGGCCGTATTAAATAGAAGGTGATTTTGATAGTCTTGATGCATTGGTGGTAATCGAAATCTCCGTCGTCCTGCAACGTACCATTTTCGAAGTCAAAAACCGCGTCCGACATTCTTCCGAGAAATGCGCTGAGCTGATGGATATTTTCGTCCAGCAGCAATGTGAGTCTGCTCCTACCACCGGGACTGGAGCCAATCTCCAGAAACCCTTGCAGAATGTTGTATTGATATTCGATAGCGGTCTTGGGCCTTTCCAAGAGTACAAGCACGTCTTTCTTTGCATCTTCATAACGTAGGATCGAGAAGCTTGAAACGAAATCCAATTGAAGTGCAGCCAAATTTCTGAAAGAGCCGTTGACATAAGAGGACCCAAAGAGCACTCTAAGTAGAGGTTCATACAGCGCCTGAGAAAAGCGTACCACATTATGACCAGGGTCTTCGTGGTATATGCTTGTGGCAGCCTTAACGATATTCAAGTAGCATTCTGCTGCGTTGGAGAGGTCATGATGCTGAGGGGATCTGAACAACTCCTCAATGCCGATCAAGAATTGGGATCGTTTTTTGAGTTTGTTCTTTCTGTGATGTTTGAGGATGTCTATTGCATTGTGATGGAGTGCATCTCCTCCGAGAACGAGCAGGACCGACAGGAAAAACGCCACGTCTGGAGGTCTGTAGTCTGAGGTTTCCTTGTAAATGTAATCGAACAGATAGTTACATTCTGAGGCCAACACTGAGTCGGAGCTGTTGATGGCCGCCAGAACATCGGGGCCATTACCAGCGATCCACCTCAATATGCTTTGGTGAAGGAAATAATAGACCAGGTACTGATGCATGGGTCTCCGAATATGGGGAATCACCGGGCGGAGTTCCTGGAGAAGTTGAATCAATCTTCTGGCGTCGAAATGCAGGATAGACAGTATCTCCAATCCGGGGAAGATATCAGAATCTGCCGAAGTTTCATGCCGTAGAGCACGGATACGCCCTAGAGTGTAAGATAGGGTTTCATTCCAATTGGATGCGCTGACGAAGGATAGAACAATGTCGATACAAGTATCGATTTCATGAATAATGCTGTGATCCGGCGCAGCGATTCGCATGGTGGTGATTCTTTTCACGGCGTTACGCAATAGGGTCGGAGATCTTAGTCGCATCAAGAATTCGAGGGTTTTGACGGCTAGATCTGGCATTAAGCTTGGTGGAACTCGGCAATAAAGTTTCGGTCTTCCATCATAAGGGTCTTCTTGATTACGGCCGAACCCTCCTAGGACTGGCAATCGGTCGTCCAATTCGGGATTATAAGCTTCCCATTCCGAGACTGCCACTTCACTTAACATTCGCATTATCACCAAGATAGAATGAAGTTTTTGAGGAGGCATTTGATCCAATTGTAAGCGAGGACCCGACTAAAAAAGAATCATTAGAATCAAATCATATCCATATCCATATATATGATAAACTTACGCCAAGTATATCATCCATTACTGATAAGAACCCAGTTAAAGCTTCACCAAATAATTTTTTACCCACCACATGAAGCATAAAATCTCTTACAGAGATAAATGATTCATTTGATTCTGTTTCTTCAACACTCAATCCTGTTCGATGAGGAAGCTATATTATCATTAATAATGCATGTTTCTTTCATTTATACAACGATTTAATCATACTTGTCGACCCAACTTCCGGATTATCAAAGGTATAAATGTACCGGTGGTCACCTCTCGATCTTGTTGACTCATTATAAACAAATCAAAAACAAGATCAATGAACCTATCTGTTTTTATTCGTTTAAGTCCGTTGGATTGAACTAAGATAACTTTGTTTGAAACCAAAAGGAATCTTAAAAAGAAACCCCACAAATAATTATTTCTAAAAAAATCAAAGAATCAATCTTCAATGATTTATTGTTTATCCAAATCCCAATCTTATTACCAAATCCAATCCAAAAATCCCCTTTTAATTGATCATAAAACCGTTAAGCGCGGAACAACAAGATATCTGGAGAAGGGGAAACAACCAGTGCGGACTGGAAGGTAACGGTGATGAGCGCCCGGAAGTCTGGAGATTCTCAACGGTTTATGTCCCAGCCGCCCTTAAACGGGCGGAATGCAGGGACATCCCGTGACTTTTAACCCCCCGCCAGACACCCCTCTCTCCCCCCGCTTATCAGGCCATTATGAATGATTTTGTTCATTTAATAGTTTATATATATGATTTCGTTGATTTTGAATGGCTGATTGTCGTTTCTGTAATCTTGATATCCGGTCTTTTTCCATTTTCTTACGTTCACCACTAAGTCGGGTTGCAATTGTATCGAATCTACTACTTTTAAGATCCTCCATCTGTTGTTTACGCTTATCTTGATCATTACTGAACTTGAAGAATCCGACTCCACGATCTCGTACTTCCCAATCTGCATCATAATGGGTTTCTATACCTTCAAATGGATCCCGATTTACAATCTCTTGTGCTGATACCTCATCGGGCTTAAATGATTCATGCTGAATGATATCTCCATATAAAACATTCATGGGACGCTCAACTTTCTCATTATTATTATTATGATCCTCACCCATATAAAACCGTGCTTGTGATATAGGAACTATTCGTGTTCGTCCATACGAATCAATAATCTCCGTCATCTCGTCATCATTCTCATCCTCATCTTGATCTCCCGCATTCGTAGATAATAATAAATTCCCCTCCTCATCATCATCATCATCTAAAGATCCTTGTTTGACCTTACCATAAAGCTTTGCCTTTTTAACTAGAGATTTGTATGACTTGGAATATGCATCATCTGTAGAACCCCGATCCATAACATCCTTCGCTGCACGCTTACCAACATCTTTATTTGAAAGCTAAAAATATTATTAATAACCCAAACTACTACTTATTGAACCCCTTTCAAACTCACAATCGGCTTGCTGACCCGAGTAGAAGTCATTGTCAAACCCTTGGAGGACCGATCCGACTCAAACTTCTGCTTCATCATCTCAAGCTCCGTGGAAAGAGCAAACGAAGATGACTCTGAAACCTTAATACCCTCCTTCTTCTTGCCTACATTCCCGCTCTTCGATCCCATTACCTACTGTCGCTCCAATGGCTCATGCCGTAATCTGATTGTCCGATAGCGGAGTTTGAAATCGAAATTTATGGCCTCAGACAAACCTGGTCAGACACTTAGCTTTGCCTCGTAGAACTCATACAAGTGAAATATAATAAGTAGTATTGTATTATTTACTAGAATGAAAAAAAACATAAATCAAAATTAACGTTAATGATAAAGCAGGTAATAAAAAAAAATAAAAAGTGGGACACTTTTATGCAAATCCAAATCCTTCTCTTCCTTCCGTGATGGCCATTAATAGCGAGCCTCGCAATGTCTCATACGAATCATACTCTGGCAAATCAATCTGATTGAAGCAAGTATGGGAAGAAGGCAATCGCTCCTTGCTACCGTAATCTCGATGAACGTTGAACTTTGAGATACCATTCATGCCTTCCAACTTCTCAAACCCATTGAGAGGAACCTTTGAAGTGCCGGTGGCAAACTGTAGCAGCTTTGCTCTTTCCTCTGCATCAAAGGACCGAACAGCACGCCAGAACCATTTGATTTGAGGAGACGACCCGGAATAATTGTGGTACTCCGTGTTGTTTCTCCAATCATCAATGTCAATGTCCGGCATACCGGAAATCAACAATTCCAGCTCTTGCTCATCAAAGATCGCCACAACATCCTTGGGGATAATGTCATGGAATCCCTGCAAAAAGTTGGTCATTTGCTCTTGGACACTTTTTAGAAGCCTATAGTCAACCACAAGTCGCACATATTCATGCTTGTTTTCTTCCGTCACTGGAATATTGCGCCCTTCCGGCTTCAGATCAATGATTTTCTGCATCCCGTAATCATCCGCCTCGATAGAGAATGTCTCAGTGATGATATCAGTGATATCATTCTCCAACATCCATACCAACGACTTGTAGTAATCAAGATCTAACGTCTCCATATCCTTGATAGACACCGCCTTTCCAAGAATCTTCTTATACACAGCTCGGCTAAAATGACAGTCCAGAAGCTTAAAGTCGTAGATGGCCTTGCCGATTATGCGACCAATGAACTTGAAGAACGACAGATGCTCGGGATTAACCCAAGAGGTTCTGTTAGGATGAAATGTCGTGCTATCAGACGCAACAGGCGTGAAAAGTGCATAGTCAGGATTAAACATTTGACGAGATAATACCTGATACCATTCTCGAGTAACTCCCCCTGCATCAACACCCTCCTCACCTTGGAATCTAATGTTTAATCGACCAGACTTGACCTCGTCCGCAGACTTGTAGTAAAGCGCCTTGTACGAGTCCAAAAACACCTGCTCTCGCCTCACATTGAGTGATATGTTTCCAGTCGTATGATTCGGACCAGGATATATCTTTCGGTAGAAGTACCGCCGCTTGTTGTCAAACTCAAGTGCCTTGGGATTTTTGATGAGTATCGAAAACGAGCCACTCATCAACTTCGGGTTGTTGCGAACCATCTGGTTCAAGATCTTTCGATGCTCGTCAGTGAACGAGAAAAACAAGCTTTCCAACGGCTCAGAAGCAATGTCGTACTTCTTGGCCTCATACTTCATCGTGTCTCTCAGCGAGACATCCTTAACCTTACTGTGCTTACAGATTACCATTAAGGCTTCAATTAAAGGAAGCAAGGCCGTGGCAACATGAATCATATCTTGGCGGTCCTGAATCAATCTCAAGCAATCACTCAAAGCTCCCCAAAGCGGACCAAACGTCATCTGCTCATACAAAGACTTCAGGTACGCAGACAACTCTTCCGGCTCATCACCAGGGATAGATCCCTTTTCCAGTTTCGCCTTGCCTTTACCCTTCTCCTTCTCCTTCTCCTTGCCATTCCTAGCAGGATCGAACAAATAATCTATAGCAGTCAAAACGCGCAACAGCTTCGCCTGATCAGAGCTTGCGGAAGAGAACCTGGCTAGTGCATCTCCTTGCAGATCTGAGCCCTCCTCAACCATCTCGATATGTCGCAGAAGGTCTTTCAAATCAACAATAATTCTCGGCCCAACTGAGACCGCCTGTTCAAGCAGCTCAGCACCGAAAAGATCCTTGACCCCAGAAATTGCACACAAGTTATTCATGACGGCAAGAGTTTGCTGGAAAGTTCTACTACTGCACTCCTTGGCAGTGAGGATATCCGAAACCTTTTTCAAGTTCCGTTCTGGAATATAGGGAGGATCTATGACCTTGTGGCTTGGTTTCTCTTTTGCTCCAGCCTTCGAGTTCGTAGGCTTTTCTTCCCCTTTAGGGGCACTATCAGCTGCCTCACTAACATCACCATCCTTAGAAGTAACAGTTGCAGTAAGTGCTGGTTCGCTTTTGCTATCGTTCGAATCTCGAAGAACCAACGGCAGGGGCCTTGTCACCTCTTGGACCATAGAAGAAAGCATCTCCAAAGTAAGATTATTCTCATAAACAACAGGTCTGTCGAGCATGCTTAGCATAAGATTGATCGGATAACGATGATCTTTTCCAATATCTCTCTCTTTGCCTTTGCCTTTATTTTTGACGCGCTTTGCACCAATAGCAAACTCATGCTCACATAGAAAGAAGTACTTCACGCTACCACTGTACCTCACCAGATACTCCAATGCTTCTAATACTTGCTGTGTCACATTAACCGGAGAAATGTTTTCATTTAAGACCAAAGCACTAGGCGACGACTTAGATGGCGTCAATGTCGGAGTCTTTGGAGTGAAACCACTACTGGCACTCTTGGACGGAGTACCAGAACTAACAGATTGAACTTTGGCCCGATTCGAGGTCTGTACAAAGCCTTTTTCAAGCGACTGTCTATCAGAAGAGCTGTCCTGCAAAACGTGTAGCATAGTATTGAGAATATCCAACCGACTCTGCTTGTTACTGCAAAGGTTTAGAAACAGGTCATGAAGTGACGTACGCTGATTAACACCCTGGGGCAGATATAATAGTCTGACCAAAGAAACAATGCCTGGGCGATCAACCAAATGCAAGGCTGCTGCAGACAAGACCTTTTTAGTGTGCTTTCTCTCCTCAGTCTCTAGGGCTGATTCTTCATCCACAACCTCAATGTCAAAGTCTGGTTCTTCCTCTGACTCGAAACCGTGAAATATGCGTCGTCTCAGATGATTGTATATAGCAGGATCGCCGCCGCCGATGCGAGTAGCAGAGGGCAACAGCCGACCAGATGATCCGGATCGTTGTGGCCAGTCCTCACCGCCAGCAAAGCTAGCCACAGCACGACTTCTCAGCTCCCGAGCTTCCTCAGCAATTTCCGGTGGCAAACTATCAAGGGCTAGATCATCTTGCTCCAGAAGTAGAGTCTGCCGCAAAGGAGGATCCAACGTAGCAAGAAAGCTCGCCAAATCCATGTCAACAGCTTGACCATCACCAGTGTTTGCTGCCACAAGGGCTCTATTACGACTATCCATGGCCTCTTGCGCAAGTAACTCGTCTCGGATAGTCTCTGGGAGGGCATTCAAGAATTCCGGTTCCAGCTCTCTAGAGTCCTCACCAGAGCCCCTTTCATTAGCGCGAAGCTCTCGCAAATGCTGTGTGAATGCTTCCTCGCGAATATCAGCAGGAAGTGCTTCCAAGAAGGTAGGATCAATCCCAAGACCTGTAATGTCAAGATCACGGCCACCAATTGAAACAAGCATGCGTTCACCACTGGCAGATGTATGGCCTAAGTTTTCTGGAACGTGACTCTCCTGGTCGACCTCCATACTAGTATCATCGCGTTGGGCAGTAGCTTCAGCGTTGGAGGCAACGGCAGCAGCAGCAGCAGCCACAGCAGCAGCGGCGGCTTCCTCTTCCTTTAGACGCATTTGCTCTTCTTCTTCTCTTCGCACGCGCTCCCGCTCCTCGCGCTTGGCTCGTATTTTTTCTTCTTGCTCCTGAATCTTTTTCTCCAATTCACGAGCCTTTTTAGCTTCCTCTAGGGCGTACGGTACGATGTTATTATAGATGGCGTTCAGCACGCGGCCTGAAACCTCAGATCGATTAAAGACGCCGAACATGAGTGCTGCTTCCTGCCAACGACCATTAGTAGACATCGGACTGACTTTCTGAAGAAAAGCCAAAGCATCTTCCTGCCTTGGGCGATAGAGCTCCTGACGGACAATGCTCGCTAACCGGTCTAGGTCATTGTGTTCCAGGTGTGATTCTGGGTCTACGAACTGACCAAATACGTCTGACAAGAAGGACCGACGAGCTCTCAAGCTGATAGCTTCTGAGCCGTCTCTCCCACCCAATTCGACGGGGGCAATACGAAAGTTGCCCTGCCTTGAGTCGTGTCGTCCAAAGGGATCCGATGACTGAGCATCTTGAGACCGGTAATTGCTCCGAGGATTCGACAATAGGGGATTTGATACTACACCTCCCTGAACTCGTCCGCTCATGCCTGTAGACCGATCAATTCGAATTCCGCTAAACCGCGAGAACCCAATATTGTCGAAGTCCTCAGCATAGTCTCCATCAGCGGAGTCGAGCTCCTCTTCTTCATCAGTCTCATCCTCCTCTTCGTCGTCTTCCTCACTAGAATACATTCGACTGAGGTCTACTGAGCCACCTTGTCTTGAAGCAAAATAAGTGATATCCTCGCCGTCCTCGTCAGCAACAAGATTAGCCCCTGAAGGAGGCACTTGCCTTGAAAGCTCTTGTAGGGCATGAACTGCTTCGTCTTCGCTCCCAGGGGCATCAGCCGCAGCGTCTTCATCATCTTCAAAAGACTCCCAATCAGTATCATCATTTTCATAGTCATCTTCGATATCCATCTCATGAATATCGTCATGAGCATGCCCCCGGACGAAAAATTCGACGTCCATGTCCATTTCGTCTTCATTGTCTTCTTCGCTGTCCACTGATTCGTCATCATCGTCCTCATCATCCTCGGCGAACAGCACATCGCTTTCTTCGTCGTCAACGTCAGACAAGGCTTCATCGTTGACTTCATCGTAGTCCATTTCATGTTCTTCATCCGAGCTAGGACCCTCTTCGACTTCGTCGTCAACCTCCTCTTCGTCGCCATACTCCGAGTCGATCTCATACATGCCGAGTGTCGAGTTTCTGAACAAATCCGGGGTTTCTTCCCGATAATCAAGCTCATCAAGATCCTCATCAACATCTTCGTTCGGATTCTCTTGATTCAAGTCATCAGAGATATCCAGTGCCAGCCTAGACAGTTTATTGAGATACCGCACAACCCAACGAACAACTCGCTTCGCCTCGGGAAAGTTTAGATCGAGCTCACCCAAATTAGCAGTAAATATAGCAGCGAATTTCCTGTCATACATGATCCGGGCAACTGCTGCTCCATCGGCAATACCTTCTCCAGAAGAATTGATACTGCTACCAGTTCTACTAGAGAGCAGACGATGGCACAGCTCAGCTAGATATATCAACATGCCATACTTTGCATCCAAGCTCACTTGAGTAGAGTATAGCTCGCGAAGATTCTTTGCATAAGCGTCCAAAACCAGCTTTCTGACAAATGTAAGAGAAGGGTCACTTTGGATTTCACTGTTGGAGGCAGATTTACCCATTTCATTGGTGGATGCCAGTAGACTCATGACAACAGATGAAATCAGATCTGCAATACATTCCCATTCCTGAAGTGATGAAGAAGAACTGCTCGCACCACCAGATACAGAAGCTAACGGTAAAAACTCGTTCAAGAGGTAATTGACCGCATACGGACGGCCCTTTCCTGCCCAAGAAGGGTTGGGGTGCGGAAGCGATTTCTTAGAGAAGTTGATCATCTCCAGTTTGCATTTCGTATATGCTCCCAGCAATTCGTTCAGCGCATGAAGTAAAAAGCAACAATACACTAAATGTGGGTGCTCGGAAGGTTTAAACTCTGGCTTGGACTTCGTGTCGTTATTGGGCAATTCCCCGCTAGCGGTGCTGTCTGTGAAGATATCCTTCTTCGACAATGAGAACAGTTGCAACAGGAGCAGGTTGATAACACCAGAAGGACTCTCGGCAACAGGAGCTTTTGTTTGAAAGGGCGAGTCAGTTGGGGCAGCCGATGCATCCAGCATTGGAGTATCCTCTTTAGGAGGGTCCTCATCGGTTCCAGTAGCGGATGACTCGGCTAACTTTTCACCATCTGAGACATCCTTAGGCATCTGGAGATTCCTCTTACGGCGTTTCTCAAGATATTCTTTCAGGCAGATGTTACCATTCGTCAGAGTAGAGTCGTGAAAAGTACACAGTTCGCTCACTACCTCGATAAAGATTTCCGGTGATCTCGCAACCAGCTGGTAATGCGCCTTCACGAAAATGACAGAATCCGCAACCTTACTCACTGAAAACCAAGATTTGATCTCGTTGGTCATTGTTCTTCGAATCATGTCCGGAGTTTCAACAGTGTTTCGCAAAATGAGCATTATTGCCGTTTGCAAGCGATCAAGATTGGCCGAAGAGGCGAACTTATGAGCAGAAGTCATGATATTCAGCGTAGACCCGTTATTTAACAGAACGACAGCTTTTTCATGCTTACGGCTGTAGTGGACAAACAGCCTAGCAACAGCTAGCGCATGAACGTCGTCCTTGAATGTACAAGGTTTAGAGATAGCCCTGAAAATCTCCTCCTGCACTTCTTCGCTAATAGTTGGAAGAACAGCAGAAAACATATCTGGAAAAGAGGCTTCAAAGTTTCTAGGTACATGTTCCGGGACCTCCACGTTCGTTATAATGCGCTCAACGATCATCAGAATGCTTGGATACCAGTCCTGCTCGGCAGCGTCATCAAGAGTCAAAAGACCCGAAAACAGCTGAATAGAGTCCGCCAGATCTTGAAAGCAGTTCTGAAAGAAAGTCTGGTCTTTAATGATCAAACCAAGAAAATGAGCGATTGCCGTAATGGATTTGCCCTGCTCTTTATAGTGACTGTCGAATGACGAGAGAGCCTGTAAAACTGTAGTGATCAAGTCCCTGTGAACAACAGCCAAAATATCCTTCTGCTTCTCGGTTCTGGCACCACCTGCAAAAGAAAATGCCCGGATAACCAAATTACTTGTTGCAAAAACAATTTCCTGATGAGACTGGATCAAGTTCAGACACCTGTCAATCAAAGTCAATTTCACAGTGTCCCTCAGATCAGTCAGGTCATTTATATTTACAAGCCTGGCACCTGACGGAGAAATCGGCGCAATCCCAATCTCAGGCTCTTTCGCAACATAATTCAGTGGTCGGAGTCGATCCTTGGACTCAGTTTGGGCAAGCAACTTCTCATATGCATAAGTTATTCCGTTGTTAGCGGCTTGCAACGCACTTCTAGACTGCTCTTCATCGAAACCGGCTTGAACAAGAGCTTCGACCTTGTCCTCGGCCGGTACAATATTTCTCCATGACAGTTCCCGAGGGAGGTTTTTATCAAGCTTATTAGCACAACCCTCTTCTCCCGTCATGGAAAAGAGGCTTGCCAATATATCGACAAATAGCTTCGACACCTGAAAGGGTTTCCGCTCCAGAGTTCCAGATTCCCATAGTTCAATTAGAGAATTCAGTACAACGATCCGGCATTCAACGAAGAACTGATTCGGGTTAAAGTACTCCGGCTTGTCTTTGTCAGAATCCCGACTAGCCAAAGGGACCACGATCCTGCCATTCTCCAGCATGGACTTCGAAGATACGATATAGCTCAGAAGGATCAAAATTAGAGTCTGGGAGAACACAAGAAGTGATTCAGTGTCAGCACCCTGCTTACTATCAGCTTCTGTATGAGAACCTTGAGCAACTAAGTTCCACAGAACTTTGAGAACATCAAGTAATTTTTGGAGACCAGCTCTCTGTTTAAACATCACGAATACTCCCAGATAAGCAGCTTGAGTATTATTCCAAGGCTTAAACATAACTTTTTGCAGTGTGACAAGAAGATTAATCAATGTTTGCGTCTTGGCTTGTCTGTGCTTTTCCTCGCTTAGCTCCTGAATGGGCAAAAAGTTCAAATGATCTACCATGGTGTTGGCTATCAAATCTGCCATTTTGAGCCCATTTTTGCGTCGGGAGGAAAGTGCCCGCTCATTGGTACAGATGCCTCCAAAAGAGCCATAAATCTGTGATGTCATAATGGAGTTTGCATTGGTCAAGAATCTGAAGACTTTGACTCTCTTAAAAAACATCGATGATGAATCGGCAAGCTTAGCTTCAGCTTCTTTGACCTTTTTATATTCTTCACTCTCGGGTCTATCAGGTTCAAGTGAAAAAGGTCTTGAGGCCTCAATGAATAAATCAGACAATCCGTCGAGAGTCCTCGAATCTTGCCATATGCACCACCGTTGAATGACCCCCAGTCGAGAGATCAGATCATGAGGAATATTATCCTTCACCAGCTTATCCAAGATAAACATGACCCGATAACCAGTACCATAGTCGTAAAATACCATTTGGAAAAAGGCTTGAAGTGATGCATTCAAATTAGAAAGAGATCTCAAGACCCCTTCAAGGTTTGCGTCATCCCGAATAATCTGTTCGTCAAAAGCACGTTCCACTAGCCTCCAATCCATCTGTTTGAGACTTTGATCAATTTTCTCAATAATCTGTTCTTGAATCTTGCCACTGTCAATGTCAAGGGTAAAGAGTAGCCTCAAAATGTTTCCCAGAGCATAGCCAGCATGGCTAAATGCGAAATCGTACGGCAAGTTTGGAATCGACAGGATGTTAAGTAAGTCAGAGAGTCCTTCCTGCTTAATAAATTCAACTCTGGTCAAATGATTCTTCAAGAAAGACCCGAAAAAGCCAATGATGTAGTTTAGCACTGTGACAATTTCGGGTTCTTCTGACTGTTTTACTTTGAAATCCACCTGTCCCTTTTCTAAAGGAAGGCTATTTTGAGACTCAAAATAAAAGTTCTCTGATTTGGATACAGAAGATAAACTTTCAGGTAATGCTCTCAGAAGCTTTAGGAATTCACCGATAACTTCAACCCGCAGCGCAGGGTGATCTGAGGTCATATTCTCAAACACAACGCCGAGGGCTGCGGTGTCGATGTCTTCAATTGTGATGATATTTGCAGAGAGACTTCCAATGAGTGTAGAGAGCAACTTATCTTGCCGGACAAGTGCCAATCCTCCCTCACTTTGAGACAATGCACCAATGAACTTAGCTATCGGCGTGAAATAGAAATTGGATGAAGAGAGCAACCGTGAACTGTTCTCGACAATAACCGCGATGAGTTTTGCTTCATGCATAATTTGAAACGAGGATGGTTCGTTTTCTAGCATGCAGGATATAATCTGAAGATTAAATGAAGTGATCTTGCCTCCGAATACTGCTGAGTTCGATATCACCAGCTTGAACGCGCCTAATAAGGGAGAATCCACAAGGTTGTGAATATTCTCCGAAGTCCTAGTATGGGTTATAATGTTGGAGACCACCACGAACAAGGATCTAATCCATTGAGCTCTATGATGGCTCAGTTGATAATCAACAACACACAAATCCGGTCTTGGCTCACTTTGGCCTGCTGGAGATAGATCATACTCAATCTCCCTTACAATAACCTCTATGAGGGTCTTAATGCCTCTTGACTGGCTGAAGACTGAGAATGTAGAAGAAACATCAATGACCACATGGTCCAGAAGCTCCATAGCAGCAGTAAGGATTCTAATCTTCGGAGTATCGATCTGAATGAGTTCTACCAGCAACTGAATCAAACCTGCAGTGACAAGCATAAATCCCAGACTTTGAGAATAAGATATCTGCAGAACCACTGAGAAAAGATTACAGGCAAAGGCCTCATTTACGTCTTCGCCATTTTTAATAGCTTTTATTAGATTTCGCAGAACAGTCATCAGAGTTCCATGACTGACATTGGCGGTCAGAGCGGCGAGAACATCGGGACGCCGTTGTGGTTGGTGACAAACATTTTCCAGGCATTCCAAAGCTAGAACAGCCATATCAACAGGGACACCCTTAGCGTCTGGGGAAATCAAGAAGCCAATTTGAGTTAGGAGGTTTGGGGCCCTGTTTAAAATTTTGGAGTCGACTGTCGACTCACTAAAAGTACAGGCCGCAAACCCCAATGCAAAGAACTGGATTTTGCATAGCTCCTTACGAAATGACAGTCCTTCCGGTGTATTATTACAAGCTTTCGCGACCCGGAGTTTGTTAAGCACATCGTATCGGTATTCTTTCGGCACGATGGCATATGCACCTCTTAGAAGTTCATCCATTGGAGTATTGTGGACTTCCTGAGCACTAATTCTGAGTGTCGTAAGGCCATCCTGAACCAAAGTTACCGCCGAGGTCGAGGACGATTCAACAATAGCCGGCGTGTCTTTGTGTTTATGATGGCTAGCAACACGAGTCGGGGTGACCAAAGGTACGGCGTTCTTAGGTGCGGGGGTGAGAGGTTGTTTCTGAGAGTTGGAACGATCTGCACTTGACAGGACATAGTATTGGAGTGCCACAGTCGACCAATCTTCCGACCAAGTATGAGAAGGGTTCATATAATCTTGAAGAAGTATCTCGGATTTATCTGGAGTTTCCCAATGTGATGTTGGTAAGCAAGTTGCGAGTTTGAAGATCTTTTCCGGTTCTATATATGTGATGCTGGATTTCCCGGATCGTGATTGAGCAAATCGGTGGGCAAGCTTAACGCATACATGTAGAGCCGCCGATACAACGGATGCCGATACAGCGTTCAACAAGCAAGAAAGATGTCGGACACTGGCATAAATGCCTCTATTTGAGCATTTTTCCAATAAGAAAGCTGTGAAGTTAAGAATTGCGACGAGAAGTCTTTCGTCCTGTATATCCACCAACTTGGGTTCTGGATGGTCTCCATCCAGTCCATATTTGGTAACGGCCTTCTCAAGTATTGTATCAAAGCGATTTAGAACATTGATCCAAGCACATAAATCACCTCGTGGTCGATCCCAAGATTTTGAAAACGCGGCAAGTTCAGAGATCAACTCATCCTCCGAACAAGTTTCGAGTTTTGATGCATATTCTTTAAGAGATTGAGGCTATATATTAATGAATTGAACCATAATAAAACTTTCTCATAACTTACCACTTCGGCAAGACGCCTGGCAATATTAGCAGTCTTCTTGATCTGCATAATGAACCCAAGTAATTGCTCAAGTTAAAGCAATTAGCCTATAATATATATTAGATCCCGTTTCCAAAACCATTCCCAATCCAACAATCTCCCATACTCTTAACAGCTATATGCAACCGTTGTTATTTCCAAATACTTTTTCGATATTGATATAGTCGCGAACAACAAAATATCTACCTTATACTGGGAATAACCAACAAATCCACAAGGATCAAGAAGGAAATGAATGAACCAATCAAAATAGAATCTCAACTCTATCACGTTTGATCTTGTTGTTTCCACTTCAATACTCTTGTTCAAATAAATGTGGCGCTAGGAACAGCTGAGCTGGTTTCAGTGTGTGAATGTGCACCGTTCAAATCTCTCCCGACGGGTAAAGAAAAATTGAAGGAAAGCCAACGAAATTAGGTGAAGACCAGAGATTTTTATATCGATTACCAACCAAAATTCCCACAATTATGATTGTTTTAGTATTTAAATAGTTTAGATTATATTTAGTGTTGATTGGTTGATATGAACTCTTCATCATCCATCCATTTACGTAATACTGAAGGAATTTGAATCCGGTTCGTGATGGGATCGTAAAAGTTCTCAAGAATGGCGATTATTACCCGTGGTACTGCTAATGCTGTTCCATTGAGCGTTTGAGCAAACTGTGGGGTAGTAGATGTAATATATTTTGTATGCAATCTTCGGGATTGATAGTCCAAACAGTTGGAGGCCGAAGTTACTTCCCCCCATTCTCCTCTACCGGGCATCCAGGCTTCTATATCGTATTTCTTATATGCAGAAGCTCCCAAATCATCTGGTGGCATATTTAGGATCCTTGCACAAAGACCTAGATCCGATATTATCTCCTTTTGCAGTTCGAGAATCTCATCATGTAGTCGAGTGGCAGATTCTGGGGTATCTGTCCATACAAACAGTTCAACCTTGGTGAATTCATGGACTCGATAAAGTCCACGTGTATCCTTGCCTCTGGCACCAGCCTCTGCTCTATAACTTCGACTGACTCCCATTTTCTTAATGACTCCATCCCGTAATTGTAAAGTCTTATGAGCACCCCAACCTGCAAGGGGGATTTCGGCAGTTCCTGTGAGACACAAAGTATCGTCAAGCAAGTAGACTTGTTGCTCGTTATTCTGATCCCGTGGCTTGAACCCACAGGCATTTGTAAACTCTTGACGGACAATGGACGGTGGTAACATCAATTCCCAGCCATGCTTTCTGGCCTTGGATATGGCAAATTGCACCAAGGCAAGTTCTAGCATTGCACCTTGACCTTGCAGAATATATGACGAAGAACCCGATATCCTTGATGCACTTTCAAAGTCCAACAACCCCAAACCAACTCCAATCTCATAATGGTCCAGCTTTGGATCAACCTCTGTTTTCTTATCGGCATGAATGTAACCAAGAACCTGCTGCTCCGTGATACGAGAGTCAGGACTAACGAGATTTGGTACAGATTCAATCAATGGCATAACCTCATCATATAACTCTTCTGCAATTGCAGTTTCCTTCTTAATACGGTCCTTCAGATTAGCGAGCTTAGCCCGTATCTCCGGTATTCGGTCGTCCTGGTCTTGGATCTGATTTGATGACTTCCGCAGCTCATCAATCTCTTTCTGAAGGTTGTTTCTAGAAGATAATGATCCATCCCGAGCTTTACAAGCGGCAATATAGGTCTCGTAGCGAGATATTATATCTTTAATAGTCAACCCTAAAGGAAGCTTGACCTTCCGAGAATCCACACTTTCTTGATATATTTGAGGATCATTTCGTAAAGCACTGATTTCCAACTGAGGTTTTCTTAAAAAGCTGGTACTTTGAAACGAGGACTTTTTAGAATAAAGTCTCTTTGAACCATCGAGTAACCATAATAGCCTACGTTTGCTACAATTTGGCATTCTACGTCCAAGCGGGAACTGCGTGAGCCACGGCGGGTGGTGAATAAGGGGTTATTTCAAGTGATATTTGAAAAAAGGAGTGAATTTCTGAGGATCATAGTATCTTTAAAGACTTCTTTTTACATGTACATTACATTAGAGATGAAACTGTCAAACAACCAAGTTTTCTTTTTCTTTTTACTTCGTATAAATATTAAGCCATTTAGAATTGAAGCTTAGTGAAAAACCATTGGTTCTTTCCAGCCTGATGTCTCTCCTCGAAAACCTTCTTGATCTCCTTCTTAGCCTCTTCTCTTTGCGAAGGCTCCTTGAAAGTCTCGGTCGAAATGACAGTCTTAAGAGTCTCTAATTCCAGAGTGTAACGAGTGGGCATCAGATGGTTGTAGTTGATGACCTTGATGAAAGGCTTGATCTTAACCCGCTTAGCAATGCTCTTAGCACTGTGCTTCTTGGTGACCTTCAATGGGTATCGTTCAATACCTGCCACAAGGGCATGTCCAAAAGGATGAGACTTGGATCCATCATCATGAGGCTTCACGATGACAACCTTCTTACCGGCATATCGACCACGAGTGATGATAGCTATAAAAAATCTTATTAGTTATTTGATCATCAAAAATATTCAACTAGAATCCATATCAATATGTTCAACCCAACCTTAACTTTATCATTTTTCAAGATAATCGACTCGAAATCCGACAAGAAAGATCTTCAACATTGATAGATGAAACCAGTTCATTCGTATAAGATCGCAACATACCAACTTTTCCTGGCTTTAAGAATTTGGCGGCCATTTGTCGATGTGTTGAATGCTGAAATTGATGGTGAAATAAAACCAGGAGTTTGTGTTAGGGATTCCTTGAGTATGCGTTGGGACTTGGTAAATATCAGAACGTAGACTCTACTGTGACTGCTCTTTCCCAAAACAAGCCTCTTTCCCCATTCTACCAGCTGCACGTAGATTGCAGGAGCCGCACAGGAGCCGCATATTATCATTTTTTTAGCTCTAGATTTCTGAGAGACAATTTAGAAAACAAAAGAGCATTAAGAAAGTATAATTGTTAGTTTAGTTCCTATTTCAATTTCTAATGGGGTTTGTAATTGTATGGTTTTGACCGTAACCTCCTCCTCCTGGGGTCAATATAACTATCCGGTCACCTGCTTCAACTTGTACAGTACCTTTACCGCCGAGAGAAGAGACTTGATATCCCGAGTCTGATTTCTTCTTCCAGAGGTTCTGACCCTTCAATCCTGGTTCTCCACCATGCATTCCATAGGGGTTGGTTGTCCTTCTTTCCGATAAGATAGATACTTGCAATGGAACTCGAAATTCAATGTCTCTTATCACCCCATCTCCTCCACGATGGATACCGCGCCCGCCAGAACCCTTTCTAATGGAAAACTCTCTTAGAATACAGGGATACCTCTTTTCTAAGATCTCAGGATCGGTTGAACGAGTATTGGTCATATGAACCTGTACCCCAGACTGCCCATCCCAAGTTGCTCCAGCACCAGCACCTCCTGCAATAGTCTCATAATAACCGAATCCTGGACGCTTACCACCATCATCGGTAGTCTCACCTCCATACCCGAAAGTGAGGTTATTACAAGTGCCTTGAGAAGCACCCATGACTTCAAACGCTTTCAAAATTACATCTGTAATTCTCTGCGACGTCTCCACATTGCCTCCCACAGTGGCCACTTCCGGTCCTGGAGAAAGTAAAGTCAGCTCCGGTATGATAATCTTGATCGGCTTCAAGCACCCTTGGTTCAACGGAATATCATCCGAGATCAGCGACCTCAAGACATAGAGAATTGCCGAGGAAGTTATGGACCGAGGAGCATTCAGGTTGCCATAGACCTGAGGGCCAGTACCATTGAAATCAAAAACTGCATCACCTGTATCCTTACTAATAGTCACCTCCAGGTGTATCTCTGTGCCATCGTCCATCTGGTCTACGGCGGATAGAGAACAAGTTCCGGCGGATCGAGAAGAATTCCCGATCTTGAGAGCCAATCTCTTCAACAGATTCCGCACGGTGCTTTCGGCGTTCTGCTGAATTGCGTACATGTACTTCTGAACAACAGGGAGAGAAAATTCCCTAATCAATGTCTTCAATAGACCGATTCCCTTGTTATTCGCCGCTACTTGGGCCTTGAGATCAGAGATACTATCACCCAAGCTCCTCGAACCTGTGCAACCAGGAAGCTTGGCCGGTTCAGTGTAGAGGAGATCAACCAACCCCTCCTCATCAAAGACACCACCTTTAATGACCTTGAATGCCTGAATACGAGCTCCCTCTTCCCAAAGATAAACTGAGAAAGGTGGCATGGAACCTGCCGAAATTCCCCCAATATCAGAGTGATGACCCCGAGATGCAGCCCAAAAGATAATATCACCAGCATCAGAAAAGACAGGGGTGACGACAGTAATATCGGGTAGATGAGATCCACCATAGGCCGGGTGATTACAGACCAGAACATCACCATCTTGCAGTCTGTGCTTCCAGAAATTCCTTTGGTATTCAACAGCTGAGGACATGGAACCCAAATGAACAGGAATATGAGGTGCATTGGCCACCAAACCGCCATCTGGAGAAAAGATTGCACACGAAAAATCCAGTCTCTCCTTAATATTTGTTGAAATAGACGTTTTTTGCAGAGTCTGTCCCATCTGTTCAGCAATACTCATGAATCGGTGGCCAAACACCGACAGCTGAATAGGGTCAACGGAAAGCTTATCTGCGATTTCAACAGACTTTTCGGATGCACTGATGTGTTCGAGAACAATATGTTGAGGGAGAACTGCTGCTTTCCATCCGGGTTGAATAACAATTGTCTGAGTGTCGTCAATGATCATCGCAGGGCCCGAAACCCGATGGCCTGGCGTGAGCTGCTCAATTGGATAGATCCCGGATTCACACCATCCGCTACCTTCAAAACATACCGGTCTAGTAGAATTAGGGACGGGAACGTCTGAAGCTCTATACCTGGATAGCTGTGCGGTAAGGTCACTGGTAGCTGATGACTCTCCCTTTCCAATTGCACGCACACGAATGTCGCCGACTAGTATCGTCCTGTCCTGGACAAAGCCAAACTCACGGCGATGCGTCGCAACAAAACTTTCTGCAAACGTGACATTCCCTGTGGGTTTTCTCACCATAATAAAGCTCTCTGTGCCCTTGTAGCGAAGATTGAGATATTTCTCGATCACAATATCGCTTTGGCGAATTCCTTGTTCAAGAACATCACTTATTGCCTCAGCAGCTAGAGCCTCGAGTCTTTGCTCCAGACCGGGAAGAGATGACTCGGAGAGTTCTACCGATTCTGGCCTCTGGACCTCTGCCACGACATCGGCCAAAGAAATGCCATATGCAGATAAAATAGAAGAGAACTTGTGAATTATTACTCGTGAGATGCCCAAGTTGGCGGCAACGGAACAAGCATGCTGGCCAGCGGCTCCACCAAAGCTGGCAAGGTGATGAGAAGCAACCGTGTAGCCCTTTCCCTCTGTCAACGATCTTATCGGACGACACATCGCCTCATTAGCGACTGTTAGAAATCCAAGAGCAACTTCTTCGGGAGTGAGATCCTTCCGCTCGCTATCGCTATCTAGGTTAATCCGACGCGTAAGCTGTTCGAATTTGGTCTTGACAATCTCCTGATCGAGAGGTGAATTCTCTGAAGCCCCGAAAATATGCGGAAAAAACTCAGGCGCGATTCGGCCAAGGAAGACGTTAGCATCTGTTACCGTCAGAGGGCCTCCTTTTCGGTAACATGCCGGTCCGGGATGGGCACCAGCGCTCTCAGGACCAACATTGAACAGGCCATTTTTCCAGGAAAGAATTGACCCACCACCAGCAGCCACGGTACTGATGTCCAGTTGAGGTGACTGGATAGTAACTTCTGCGGTTACAGTTTCGAACACATGTTCAAGATGGCCGTTGAATCGACTAACATCCGTAGACGTTCCTCCCATATCAAAGCCAAGAATGGGAATCTTTTCAGATGCGTCATAAGACGTTTCAGAATATCCGACGACGCCTCCGGCAGGTCCTGACAATATTGCTTTCAATCCCGTAAACCTGGACCACAGTGAAAGGCCTCCGTCGGATTGCATAAACAACAACTTCGGTCCGATGGCTTGCAGCCCACCAAGAAATCCCTTTCCGAAATCTTGGACGTATCGAGCAGTAATTGGTGAGAGATAAGCATCAGCAGTTGCTGAATTTCCCCTAGACACAAGCTTAATCATGGGCTGGAGCTCCGAAGAGACTGACACTTCAAAGCACATCTCTCGGGCCATTTGAGCAATCATTGCCTCATGAGCAGGATAGATATAGGAGTGCATCAATGTAATTGCAATACTACGGATCCCCGAATCCCAGATCTTCTTTAGAACTGTGCGGGCTTCATCGACGTCGAGCCTTTTCAGGATTCGCAAAGTCTCACCACTTACACCTTCGACCAAGTCACTATCAGACAGATCGAGAAATTCTTCCACATGGTTCTCACTGTATCCTTCTACCGTGACTCTTTCATCAATCTCGTAAACATCCTCGTAGAGCGTGTCTAACTTTGCAACTTGAAGATCAAAAATGTTTGGACGGGCCTGTTGTCCAATTCTCAGAATATCTTTGAATCCTTTCGTAACAATAAACGCTACTCTATCGCCTTTACGCTCCAGAAGTGCATTGGTTGCAACAGTGGTTCCCATACGAATGGAATCAATGACAGAAGCATCAATTGGTTTCCCTTTAGGGAGAACCTGGCCTGTAGCCATCTCAACAACCCGACGAATTCCTTCAACCGGAGCATCACGATAATTTGCTGGGTCTACTGATAATAGTTTAAGCACAATATGCCTATCATCCTTCTCAACATAAGCACAGACATCTGTGAAAGTTCCACCACGATCTAAAAGATTTATTAGATGGAATTATTCACAACAAACGATTCAACACTTACCAATTGAGATCTTAATTCCACTCATCCTGCTTCAGATAACCGTACCATATCAGTTCTGCACTAAAGCCTATATTTGAATCCCTGTCTCTTATCACCGTGAGGAGCTCCCCACCAATGAGGAGCTCCGCACCGTGAACTTGTACTAGTCCAGGGGTGAGGAGCTCCGCACCATCACGATAAGGAAATGACGAGAAAGGTCATTTGTTTGCATGTTCCCCGCTTTGATCTTATCTATGGATGATAGTGGTAGTGTAGGAGATTAAATACCTTTGTTTTTGGCGCCTTTAGTATTTGATTATTGCTTTTAATATGTCTGAAAAGGAGCAGGTGAGAGAATCGGTCGAGATGACGGTGGATATTAAGGAAGGATGTGACACAGAGATGTCGGTTGCTTGGGATAAGCATTCGAATCGGCTTCTTCTTCATAAAATGGATCGAGTCATTATGCCGATAGTTTCGCTTCTGTATTTGTTGGCGTTTTTGGATCGGTCGAATATCGGGAATGCGGCAACAGCCGGTATGACCGAGGACCTAAACCTTCAAGGAAATCAGTTGAATATTGCCATAAGCGTCTTCTACGTTATTTATGTTCTGGTTGAAACACCTGCCACTGTTGTGGTGAAAATGGTCGGCCCATCGAGAATGTTGGCAGTCATTATGACTTGCTGGTCTTTGGTGGTTATCTTTTCAGGATTCGTGACAAACTTTGCAGGTCTGGTGGTTACGAGACTGCTACTCGGGATGTTTGAGGGTTGTCTTTTCCCCACATTGACGATCTATTTGGCCACGATCTACATGAAACATGAGCTCAATACCAGGTTGGCCTATTTTTTTGGAGCGTCAGCTCTTTCGGGAGCCTTTGGAGGTCTTCTTGCATTTGGGATCTTGCAAATGGATGGTGTCGGGGGCAAGAAAGGATGGCAATGGTTATATATCATAGAAGGAATTGTTTCGTTTGCTGGAGTTGTCATAGTATACTTTGGACTTCCGGACAAGATCGAAGAAGCATGGTTTCTTGACGAAAGTGACCGCCAGCTGACAGTTCGACGTGCAGAAATCAATACACTCTACCATGGAAATCAGGAATTCCATTGGCGAGAGGTAAGAAGAGCCTTTAAAGACCCTAAACTTTATATCTCGGCAGTTGGGCAATTTTGCAGTGATATTGTACTGTATGGCTTTTCTACGTTTCTGCCAGCCATTATCAAGACGTTGGGATACAGCAGTCTTTCTGTCCAATACATGACTATTCCGGTATACATTTGTGGTGCTGTGGTGTTTTTGTGCGTCGCCATGCTTGCCGACCATACCAAAATGAGAGTGGTGTACCTAATTCCGTCTGCCATAATTATTATTGTTGGATATGCACTCTTATTGTCGGTTGATGCGCATCATGTTCAATATTTTGCTACGTTTCTGATTGCCATGGGCCTCTATACATGCGTCGGGATGAACATTGGCTGGCTTAACAATAATATGGCTCCTCATTACAAGAGAGCCACTGCATTAGGATTCCAGCAAACAATAGGAAACCTTGCTGGTATAGTATCTGGGCAGATCTACATTGCAAAATCGGCCCCAGGCTATAAGTTAGGACACTACTTCTCTATGTTTTCAATGGTTGTTGGACTCTGCTGTTATATCGCCATGATGCTCTATCTACGATTTAGAAATGCCCAAAAGGCCAAAAGAAGACTTGAAATGACTTCAGACCCAACTATGGATGGCGACGACTCGGACGAGTTCATTTACGTATATTAGTTTCATTACATATAACATTACCTGAAGATCCTGAGACATAAGAGAAAATAGACCTGAACAGACGCTCTAATAACTGGTATAATTAAACTCTAGAATATAAATGTTGACTCCAGAATATTTCATATCGATTTGAATATCGTTTATTGTCTTATGAATCATATAATATATGACAGCGACATTCATATCGGAAATGTGCGGCTGAACTCAACAACCTTACTTTATCTTTTTAATCTAGCATTTTCTGTCTTGAGATAACAACCTTAATTGAAAGCGGGATATTCTGGTAGAGACATGTGATTTTGAATAGGGCAAAATCCCCAATGATGATTGTTGATAATGAGACTGGTGTGACAGCCGACAGACGGGTGTTCTTATGTCCACAGTGCAAGTCGAAGTTCACGAGGTATGAAAACCTCAAGAGGCATATACATACGGGTCATGGAGAGATACTTCTTGAGTGTAAATATTGTACGAAGGGCTTTAAGAGAAAGGATCTTCTAAGGCGACATGTCAAGCTGGTACATAAGGACCAATATTCCACTGATTATAAGGAAGATAGAAAGGATTCCAAAGGACATGGTGATAAGCGACTATACCTTCCTAATTTCCAAGCATTGGATATACCAAAGACGTATACTGCAAAGCTTCACAAGTATTACTCGGATTTGCCGTTTCTTCCCCCGCAGTTCTTGTCGCATTATAAGGATGTTTACTTTGACTCATTCCATAGTCGGTTTCCAATTATAAACAAGTCCGAGTTCAATGAAGAGAAGGTCGCGGCGTCTTTTCTGCGCGCCGTTGTGTCAGTTGGGTGTCTGATTACGGGCTTATCCACGGATCTTCGGCTTGGATCTGAGCTATGGGATAGTGGGACGACGATTATAAGCGTGTTTCTTTCCAACCGTGAAAACCGCGGGTCACGAATATCTTGGGTTCTTACTGCATTGCCATTATTTCTATTGCCAAAGAAGTTCTGCTATTTGTCAGGTGTGAGCGATGAACATCACGAGATGTTCAGGGAGACCATTAATGACTGCATTCGGTCTCAAAGAGATTCGGATCTGTATGACCAAGAGGACTATGTCAGGGCTCTGACAGCGCTGTATATTGTTGATTGCTTTACAGGGATTATATATGCTCGAGATTCGTATGCATTAAGCTTCTCTGATCTTACAGTCCGCATCCCTGGCCCACCAAGGTCAGAAAAACTCACAATAGGATCTGTTCTTCATCTTCTCATGACAGAAGAATCGGTTAATCTTGATGAAGTGAGAATCACCGGAATCGCTCTTCTTTGTGGTGTTCACGAACTGATGGATTGCGCGGCCAAAACCCAGGTTGTGATTGGCAATAGGGATCCCAGCCAATTTTCTGCGATATCTGTTTTATTGGACCGAATTGGCGAGTCTGTGAGTCGTGGATTTCTGGATGCTGTGGAATGTGCCAACTGTGAAGAAATGGGGCTTTTCTGGTGCTTATGGCATCTTGCTAAGGTGAAATGCCTCCTTCCTTTTGATTGGTGTTCATCGACTCTCCGTTCCCCAGGTCTGAATGTGTATGAAAGCTTTAGATCGGATCTCGCAGAGATGGATACGGCTATTGCTACTTTAACAATTGAGGACCTAATAGATTTATGCATTCTGATTATGCCGTCATTGATTTGGTGTGTAAAACAGATATCCTTGACGTCATCAAAGAAGGCTGATTTACCTATGGAGAGACTTGCATTGGGCCGGATAGCATCATTGATAACTTTGATCTTGGTCCAGTTGGAGGAAGTTCAGAATGAATCGCCTCACCCGTCTGCACTGATAACCTCAATGATAACGAGATGGCAAGCTGCAACCAGCCAGTTTATGCCATTTTCCAACCCCAGCCAAGCTAAAATCCTCATCAAGTTTACTATCAAAATGCTGGGTACGGAAGGTGCATGGCATATAGGCAAGAAGATGTCGGAAGTGCTGGAAACCCATTTCTCGGCCCTAATAGCTTAAATACTCTAAATTAAGGCCAATAACTAGTTGAAGTCTACAGAATTCCAGGTTGCCGATATACGAAGCTGAAATAGGTATACCTGGTGCAGATCGCCGGTTTCCGTCCAGCAAAAACTTAAGATAATGTCCACCACAACTGTATAAACTGCTTAATAACTGAGAAAATTCCCATGGCGAGGGTTGAGTAGATAATCTTTTTGACTCGACTGGCTTGATACCGGCAAAATAATGGACGGGAAGGATATTGAAGGAATGAGAGCACGACTTGTAGAAGAGTTGATAAAGGCACTTCATAACAAATCACCCCAGATATCTGAATCACAGTTACGAGCCATTTCGGTCAGTTTCGACCGAAAAGCCTATGATCAAGCTGAGTCAATGGATCATTATTTGGCGGCTTTCAGTCAGAAATTGGATTCTTTTGGATTTGCGCTTCCGGATCTGAGTGCTTATCTAGATCTCAGCAACCGGCAAGAGAACGTGGGCACGGATGCCGCATCGTATCCAGATATTATGGATGAAGAGTTCTTTAAGATGTTGGATTTAGATTTTGTTAATGGGTTGACGCCAGATTCTTTGGCATTGGACTGGGATTCATCTGATATGATGAATGCTTTTATAACCGAAGTTCAGAACCATAGAAATGAGGCCCCATCCTGATACTCATCATTGTGGTGAGATAAAATTGCATGCATTACTGGAGTTAATCGGATCTCTTCGTCTGTACCACTTCGGGTGAAAAGTTTATCGACAACCAATAACGTTAACGTTATACGAAAAGCTATATTTGGACTTTGATAGAGAGATGGGCGAGCCAACTCTCTAACCGAGCCTAGTACTGTTAGAATGAGCTGTATACCTCCTTCTGGTCTTATAAATGGCCTAGTGGTTTTGGATACGGTTGTTTTGACCGGGGTGTTTATGCCAAAAGGATACTAGAGCCTTGTACGAAGACGTGATATCTCATAACATTTATCTATTTATCAAATAACGTAGTCTCTTTTATATCGGTTATAAGCATATATCCCGGTCTATGGGAGAATATGTCTTCTTCTATACCAGATTCCATGACGGCTATCTGGGTTGTCACGCCACAACCCCAGAAAACGGGGATTTCGCCAGGAAGAATATCGACAGAATCACCGAAATCCGGATGATTGATATCTCTGATTCCTATCTTCTTTGCTTCGTCCCAGCCCCAAGCAATGGGTTCTCCATGACAGGCCAAGTATTTGGTGGAAAGCTCTCGAACACAGTTTATATCCTGGGGCTTATATGGTCTCATTGAAACAACATATGTTCCTTTAAATATGCCAGAAGGATTTAGACGAATGTTTGTTCGGTACATTGGAACTGCTGAACTGGTTTCCAAATGTCTCGGAATAAGTCCGTTCTTGATAAGATTACCCTCGAATGAGTACGAGCAGCCTATCAGGAATCCAACATGGTCTTCTTTCCAAAGTGACTGGATTTCCTGGGCTAGCTCCACGGGTTTCCCGTTTCTGTAGATTCGATACCATGGAATGTCGGTAGCCACGTTCAGATCGGTGCTGTCCTTGAACCCTACGAGACGGGTAGGATCCCCAGGATACGTCTCAGCAATGAGCGGACAAGGAACTGGATTCCTGGAACATAGTCCTATAAAGTCCTGTCTATATTTCTCAGGTAGAACAACCATATTGACCTGAATGAACCCATTGGCATACCCCGATGTCGCTTCGGTCAGCAGCCGCCTTCTCACGAGATTTCGGACCTCTACTGGCAACATCCGTGCCTTCCTTCTGATATCATCTTCTATTACGGTCATCACTGCAAAAGATACCCGGAATGTGACCTTATCCTCATGGCTTGGATCGACTACGCTTAAATATATCTCTATGAGGAGCTCCTCACCGGCTATCGGACGATATTCAAATCAAACCACGCCTCCAGCAAATTCAGTCAATCAGTTGACCCTTTACTCAAACTCCCTGCCAATACTCCAGAACCCCAATATCAGGTTGTATCTTTTCTCCCTCGATTGGGTTCTGGAGATTAACTAGCTCGGACTAAATGTCGTGATAAACTAACTCCTCAGATAGACGATCAATGAGCCGCACCTGACCAAAACGCCTACCTACCTAAAGAAAGGACAATAGAATTTAGAAATAATGAACTTATTTACTTTATTTACTTCATTGATCTATATGACCAATCTAAAATGCCATAAAATTCCCAAAAGCTTTTGAAGATTTTCGTGCGGCGTGCCAGCCGCATGCATATGGGTAAGGGCGCATATCCCCTGATTTGGTTTGTTTGTTTACACTGCAAAACCCTGAGCCATCACCATTTACAGACGCACTCGACGAGATCATTTCCGGGTTCTGTTGCTTCGATTCAATTTGATTAGGCTCAGTTTCTTACATTGACTTTTGCACACGAGAGTGTGTCATGAGCCAGAACAGTCTGCGACGTACCGAGTCTACGATTACTCTTCAGGACAAGAAGATTCCACTCTGGGATTCCTCTGATCCTGGCCGGAACCCTCCACCAATGCCGTTGCATCCGGATTCGCCTAATTTGTCCCATTCAGGAAGCCCTGTTCGTGGTAATGCCAGTCCAATGAGGTTGAACTTCGCAGCAAGAGGTCTTCCTCCGGCATCGAGCCCTGATGACCGAATCACTGAGCTTTTGGAGATATCAAAACACATCAAGCATGGCCAGGTTACGGTTGAGGACTCGATAAAAGAGGCGCTGGTGGAGTTTGGTGGTCTCGCCTATCGCTCACGGGACAATGCTGTTGCGCTTGGGCATCTCAAGGACCGAGCCAAACGCACCGAGGACCACGTATCCAGAACACAGGCTTCTGTGGAGGATACATTACTTCAGCTTCGTAGTACAATGGACAATCAACGTGAATCTCAGCGGGCACTTACGACAGTGGCAGACTCATTATTGGGATCCTCTCGAGACGTTTATCGACAATTAGAAACTCAGGAAGCTCACCTCAGGGAGTTGCTCACTCGATCAGCCAACAGCGCAAATAAGGACATAAACTCTGACTTAATTGGAATTACCAGGCAACTGAAAGTCCATCATTCTGAGCTCGCCAACGCTTTGAATGGCATTCAGAGCTCCATTCAGCGAAACAGTCCGGAGGACCTTGAAAGATTATTGACATCTGGTATGAACAATATGACAGCAAGCAATACAAAATCATTAAGTGATCTCATACAAAAGTTGGAAACAATGAGCCAGGGCGGTCTTCGCGATACCAAAACGTTGGTTAGAGAGATGGTAGCTAAGCTTGAAACCACTTCAGCACAGCAATTTAAACAACTTGAGCAAAAGATTTCTGAGATACAGAGCAATTCAGCTGAGAAGCCCGGAAAGCTCAGTGATATTGCACGTGTCGACCTTGCTTTGAGGAATTGGAGGACGGATCACGACGCAAAAATGCACGAGCTCTCCGAGTCTTTCAAACTGACCCGAGAAGAACTCTCAGGAGACAAAAGCTTTCACGCTGTTAGCTCTAAGCTGGATGGTCTTTCGCTTCAGCTCGGCTCTTCATCATCGACTGCTCAGCTAGATGACATCTCTAGTAACATCATAGATCTCCAATCCCAGATCAGGAATCTGGAGGAGAAAAATGCTCACAGTTACAGTAAAATGACACAGGAGCTAAAACTCCTCTCGAGTGACGAAAATATTGGTAGCATCATGAGTAAGGCCGGCGTTGCTGAAAGCTTGCGAGAACTCGGATCCAAACTTGACAGTATTAAGGGCGATAGTATCCACGACCAGCTCAATGGTATTTTGTCTATTCTGAAAGATACCAAAGTCCAGGATCCTCAAGAGTATCAAGAAATCCTTGCCATTCTAAAAGAATTGAAGGAGTTTAGTAATAAGACGGCATCAAAGGACACGGAAGAAGCACTGAAAGCTTTGAACGACAGTCAAAGTGATAGTACAAAGAAAATATTGGCCCTGGTGTCTGAAATCAGGAGTGCTGAGATTGTTCTACCTGACGGGATTGTATCCAGAATTGATTCACTAAATTCAAATGCTGTAACAGCCAAGGATATAAAAAAACTCTCGTCACTGATGGACGAGATTCATAGTCAGGGAGCAGAGAACCACAAAGCATCTCAGCAGACATTCGAAACGTTCCAAGCAAGACTCCAAGCATGCACAGAAACAAGTCTAACTGCTGTCAAAGGGCAGATAATGGAGAAGATGGACAGAATTCAAGCTTATGAGGGCAGCGAGAAGAAAATCAGCGAGTTGAAAGAAGCTGTAGGTTCATTAAAGGCCTCTGTCGATAGCCAGGAGGGCACTGACGGGTTGAAGCCTATACTGGATGCGATTAAGGCGAAGGTCGATGACGTCCAGAAACAAAGTGTTGCACCCATCACAGATATTCAGGCAGATATCAGGTCACTTATAGATTTCCAGTACAGTGACATGGGCAATTATGGAAAGCAGCTCGAGCAAATCGCAGGCAAGATTGACGGGCTACTTGAGGAAAGAACTTCGTCTGCAGAGGCCAAGCTGGAGAAGCAAACTGAAAGTCTCAGGTTAGCTGAAGAGCGTATTCGGAAACTGGAGGCAGATCAGAAGAGATATCAGTCAAACAAAGGTGTGCTTGAACTCTTCGACCAGACACTTACTAGCAAGAGTCTCCAGATCAAGGATCTTGAGCAGCAGTTATCGAAGCTTGAAGAGACGAAATCTCTTCTTATTCAGGAGACTTCATCGGTGAAAGCTGAATTAGCATTTAAGGTCTCTGAATTCAATAAGCTCGAAGAGCGGGTAATACAATTTGAGGAGAAGCTGAATCAAAGCATATTAGAGCGTTCTAAGGGCATTTTGGGGTCAACCACTATGGCCATTATCAACACAAACACAACAACCGAACGAATGCCATTAGCCAAAAACTCACCCAGCAAAAGAAACCTTTCCTTTGCCCCGGAAGACTTTGGGTCTGAAAATGACGAGATGCCGGCACTAATAGGCAAGGAAAACGACCTCCAAGTCGCGAAACGTGGCAGTCCTTTCAATAAAAAAGGCCGTAGCATCAGTCTATTTGTTGACCACTAGCCGACATTTCTATATACAGACATCTAAAGGTCACAGTTTTTATTTATCATTATCTTAATCATTCCTTTGAAAGCCGTCGCCGGCTCTATATATCCGCCTCTTTCTGTAATTTCAAATTTAATTGGTGCGGTCGCAAAAGAATCTCACATCAACAGGCCCAGTTCAGTTCTAATTCGAGATAAAATAAAATTCTAGAAAGTGAGCCTTCGGTTGACTCACAATCGGAGATGCTGCTCTCAATGCCAGTTAGTGCTACTCCCCAAGTTTTTCCAACCAGAAATAGGCCCTTCCCAAGTTCCCAACCAGTGTTTGGCCCGCTCTTACAGAGCCTAAGGGGGCTCCCGGGCGAGAGAACGCATGCGGTCGTTGGGAGTTGCCTAACAGTTGCACTGAATGTCCTCACAGAGTTTTGTCGACCCACCGAAGGCTTCAGCTGCTCAGCAGAGCGCCGGCCCGCATTTGGGAGATGATTCAAATTTTGGTGGGATAATTTGTAGCGAGATTTTATTGTGCAGTACACGCGCGAGACAGCATGGCGTCAAGCAATTTACGTCCGTATTATAACGCGGATTCATTTAATTCGCCTGTTAAGGGATATAGTGGATTGGTGTATGGTACTTCGCCATCGACCAGTGGGGCAGGTGGAAAGTATTCTGGCCATGGATCTGCCAGTAGTGGCAATGGTTCGGGCAATTTCGTGTACCTTGATATTGAGCTTACTAGCAGCAATGCAGATACGGTGGGGGGAATTGGTTTGTCCATGGCACGAATATATAGCAGAGTGTTTGTATCACAGCCTTTTGAAGTGACTCGTTTACTTCTTCAAGTTGGAAATTGGAAGCATCTTGAACAGGGGCAAACCTCCCCAGTTTTGTCACAAGATGCCAATGCACGCCAAACACCGGAAACGGAAGATTCAGAAGAAGAATCAGATGATGAAATTAAATATTTTACTGCTGTTGCAGATGACTATCAGTTACGACCGCATCGTCGAGGGAACAGAACAGATGATACTCCCCACAATGAGTTGCCACCGACGAGAGCAGAGAGGCTTGCAAGGTATCCGGAAAATATTAATCCTGGTACCACGCAAGTTCTTGATATAATTAGTGCGTTGAATCAGAAGGACGGAATGAAGGGCCTTTGGAGAGGAATTCAAACGTCGTTCATTCTAGAAGCATCGACTTCCATGGTCGAGGCATGGCTGTCTGGGTTTTTGTCTTCATTGGCAGGCATTCCAGACCCTCAATTTGTTGAGGTCCTACACTCATCTAGTCCCATGGCATCTCTTGTAACTGCCGTTGCAGCAACCGTATGCACTGCAGTGCTGCTATCGCCTGTGGATATGATCCGAACTCGGCTGGTAACCACCACTTTCAAGACACAACCGAGATCTTTCAGAATATCGTTTTTCCAGCTCAAGTCATACTTTAGCCCTGTGTCAGTGCTGATTCCAACCGTGTTGAATTCCGGCCTTACTTCGATAATCCGGAGATCTACTCCTTTCTTCTTGCATTCCCGTCTTGGAATAGATAGCTTCAGCTCACCAGCAATCTACAACTTTTTTTCACTTGCATCGACTATATTTGAAGTCACTATTAAGCTCCCATTGGAAACATTGACGCGTCGTGCTCAGCTAGCATCTATTTTGACGAATGTCTCCCCGAAGGAGTTGATTATCCAGCCAGTACCCTATAATGGAGTTCTCGGGGCCGCATGGGATATTCTCACAGGTCAGGAGCGCCCGGAGTCGCTATTTAGGGGCTGGCGTGTTTCTTTGATTGGAGCCATCGGCGAATGGGGAGTACAAGCTATTCAAACTGATGACAGGCAAAAAGAGCGGTTCTGATGACTTATACCGAAATCGCGTGCTACTGTGACTTCACTGTATTATATGTTATAGGAACGCGCGGAATTGATGGAAAACTGTATATATTTATTTTATTGAGACATTACGCTAGTATTGGGGTTTGCTTGGTTGCAATGCTCCTATTTTAACGCGTCAAAGTCGCCAACCAACTGTGAGGAATCATATTCAGGAGATCGGCACAGACAACGCGGATATGATCCATCACATTATGCGGAGAATTTTTCTTCTGCTTCTTTCGGGCTAGAGGCGCTTTCTGACTTGGTTCTGTGTGGCACATCGTCGGCACTTGATCATGATGGGGTCAGCGTCATCTCCGTCGATGTATCTTTTCGAGAGCTACTGGCGTCTCATACCAATGGACTATTTCACAGAGTGCTATATGTGGTACATGCAGGCCAAGTTTGGGAATTTCAGCCTGAAATCAAACACATTTCGGAGAATTCAGGCCAACATCTTTCAGCACCACCTAGACCCTCCTAGCGAAGAAGTATGCGGGGAGTGGAAGAAAATGCAGGGTACCAAGCGTCCTTATGCTGATCATCGTCTTTATCTGGCAATTGTCCTAGCTACTTCGTTTTCACCTTTCAGCACCTTTTTCGTCGGATGGGGTTATACATGCCCTCAAGATCTATTGAATGACAAATTGGATGAATACTGGGATGATGAGGCATCACTGACCTCTAAATCATCATGCTCTAGTCAGTCGGATGATGAGGAGGTTCTCGAACTGGGATCCAAACTCGGTTTCGAGTTTCACTTTTAGCTGAAGCTTTGTAATATCTTCTTCTATAGTCCTAACGAATATAGTCCTGCTCAGTAAATCTTGGACTCCTCGACCAGCTCTTTGGCTATACAAACAGCAGAACCTAGATCGTCTAGATACTGACCGGATATGCTCTGGCCTGCTAGAACTAGCATACGTAGTAAGTTGTTGAATACTCTAACTACAGGAGGCCAAACAAGCGCAAAATTCTTACGGGTGTGGATGAATACGGGGCGAATGCTCTATGATAGCTCTATTTCCAATTGTCCCTGGGGCATGCGGATCTGAGCATGCAAGATCCAATCGCTTAAAGTTGTCGGTATTAGTTTTATTCTATATGCACGGCGCGTAGATTCGATTAGCGCCTAAAGCGCCTCAAAGCCTAGATTACTGAGCATTTCCGAATAGATTAGTTTATGCAGTGGTTTGGGTGAGATTCGGAGATCTACACCGTGAGGAGTTGAGTTGCGCGGAAGTGTTAAGATAAGCGTCGGATGCCTGTGCATTCTGGTGCCGCTTATCGCCACATCCCAAATAGGCAACCAATCTATTGACCCCACCAAATGCTTCGGGCGGATGCTGTGGCCCCGATAAGTTAGGCGATATAAAGCTAAGTTTGTCTTATAATCGGTTTCCCCGAGGTTGATTTCCGAACTTATTCTGGCAATCTATATCATGACTCAAGACGAGAAATTTGCAAAGTTATACAAAGCTGCTAGAGAAAGGCGGGAGAAGCAGCTTCCGGAAAAGCTTCGGATCCCTAAGGATAAGCTTCCCGGGCCGTCGATCAAGGATGTCACCAAGTTCGTGGAGACGTCTGGATTGCTGAACCATGATGAGCTGGCCATTACTGATAGTACTGCTCCAGTGTTATTGGAGGCCATGAAAGAAGGGAAGTACTCCAGTGTGGAGGTTACTAAGGCATTCATAAAACGCGCTGCATTTGCTCATCAATTGACGAACTGCTTAACGGAAATGTTTTTTGATCGGGCTCTTGAGCGTGCTAAGTTCTTGGATGATTATTATAAAAAGGAAGGAAAACTATACGGAGCACTCCATGGGCTGCCTGTTTCCATCAAGGATCATCTACAACTCAAAGGCACAACAGCCAGTGTGGGATTTGCTTCGTGGAGCACAGAGATTTCGGAAGAGGATGCCTCAATGGTTGAGATGCTGCAACAACTTGGTGCCGTTCTATACTGCAAGACTATGGTACCAGTGGCAATGATGATGCCTGATACCGACAGCCACCTCTACGGTCCTACCATGAACCCACATAACCTGGACCACTCGGCGGGTGGAAGTAGTGGAGGCGAAGGCGCCCTGCTTGCCCTGAAGGGTTCGCCAATCGGCATTGGCTCGGACATCGGTGGAAGCGTCCGAATCCCTTCACATTACAACGGCGTATATGGCCTGAAGCCCACAGCTTCCCGAATCCCATTGTCACGTACCAGGTCTGCTCTGAGAGGCCAACATGCCATTAAATCGGTATTGGGCCCTATGTCGAGCTCTCTGGACTCGGTGGAATTGATGGCACGTGTCATATTCAGCTCTAATGCCGAGAAATACGACCCTTTTACCTTGCCTATACCATGGAGAGAGCCATCGTTACCCCAGAAATTGGTGTTTGGGGTCATTAGAAGTGACAATTACGTCGAACCAACGCCTCCTGTGAAAAGGGCTTTGGAGAAGACCGTTCAAGCGTTGAAAGATCAGGGCCACGAGGTTGTCGAGTGGGAGCCTTACCAGCATGGCGTGATCGATGATTTGTTGGATAACTTTTTTGTGGCAGACGGTGGAAAAGGAGTAACAAGGGCCAGAGGCGAGGAACCATTATTCCCCTATATGTACAACTATGGTACCGCACCGGAATTGTCCGGTAGTAAGATATGGGAAATGTATGCAACCAAGGAACAGATTGAATTGGAATACTTCAAGCGATGGAATGAGTCTGGAAAACTGACAACTAGTGGCAGACCTATCGACGGACTCATTGTTCCTGCTAGTCCCGTGCCTTCTCACCCCTCGCACCATTTCACGTACGTTGGGTACACAAGCATGTGGAATGCCATGGACTATCCCAGCGTTGTGTATCCTGTCCTGAAATCCAAGTTATCCGATGGCAAGCCGGAGCACAAGCCCTTATCAGTGAAGGACAAAAGACTCTGGGATGGATACGATCCTGAGGTCTACGCCGATGGATGCGTGGGCCTTCAAATTGTCTGTCGCCGGTTCGAAGACGAAAAAGCTCTCAAACTTGCACGTGTCATTAGCAATGCTCTAGGGAAATTCGAGTAGATGTAGAATACAATTTATACAAATATAATATGTCCAAGTTCTATCAGACCGTTTAGACCAGCACAACATATCTTTCCTTGTTATGGAGAAAGTGGCTGTTGCAAGTTTTACGAGTAGACAATCAATAGAACGCCAACAAAATTCACATTTATAGTAGAAAATAACAATTCCTATAGATATATATAGTAGAAGGGGACTAGTGTCTGATGATCTGGGATTCTGCCAAATCCCAATACCTGTTCTTTGACATTGACCGCAGAAGCTTGCCCTTCCATATAATGGGCAGGAATGTCACCCCAGTGACCAGACAAAGGACAGCAGCAACAATAAAGGTAGATTGAAGACCGGAGTGGTCGATCCAAGGAGTGATGGCGTAGTTGAAGCCAAAGGCGATCGTGTTTCTTGCCAAGATCATGGACACTAGAGACTCGCCAGAGATATCTTTGTAGCAATCCACACTGTAAGATAGCGAATAAGATCCACCAAGCACGTTGCAGACACCCGTAATTGCAGCTGCGATAAGTAAACCAATCCAATGGACCTGGTGGTAGGCACCCACGCCCCAAAGGGTCAACCCACCAGGCATAAGAATGTTGTATAAGATAAGACCCCAAAGACGCTGCTCAGGTTCTCGCACACCCTTATTTTTTCTTGCCAGTCTGATCATGAACCAGTCAGAGAATGGACCAGAGTAAAGCCCACCGATGATGGCACCAATCAAAGGAGCAATGTATGCCAGACCGACTCCAGCACTAGAAAAGTTGTAAGGGGGAGCCGACAATATAGCCGAGGATGTGGCATTATAGACGTTATACCATGCCAGACTGATGCCGTAGAAACATCCACACCAGGCAATAATAGGGAACGCGAAAAAAATGTAGATTGGTCTCCATGCCATAGTAAAAAACATCTTACTAGTGACATCGTGATTGACTCTCCAGAGTTTGAGTTTCTGAAGATAGGTAAGTTTGTTAGAATTATCAAAAACTCGCTCAGTGTTGGTTTTCAGGACCTGTTTATCGTCACCTTGGACAACATCAGCTTCAACGGTGTGACGTTGATACATAGTATCCTCATAGAAGAAAAAAGCCAGGACAAAGTTAAGAGCAAGGCATAGGGCAGCCCAATGCTGAACCCATTGCCATCCAAATCGATTATTCATAAAACCGGCAATCAAAGGAGCAATGAAGTTCGAGGCGGCGAGGACCAGCATATAAAGGCCCATAAAAGTGCCACGTTCATGTGCGTAAAAGATCTCTGAAACACAAAGCTCAGGAAGTACTTCTACAGGAGCGGTCCAGAAACCATATAAACATCTGCAAGCAGCCCAGGCACCATAGCTATCAATATGGGCAGCCCATTCGCTCATAGCCAAACATCCGAGAATGCTTAGCAAGAAGGTAGGACGACGGCCAAAAGTCAGGGCAAATGGTTGCCAAATCAAATTGGACCAACCAGCCAGAAGAAACAGATATCCCGTACCATTGTTCAGCTGAGCTAAAGTCAAGCCTGTGGATTCCGAGATGGGAACCAGAATGGAGTAAGTACTGGTACCTCCGATACCAGTAGAGAAGGCGTAAAACAGTACCAAAATGATATTCAGATACTTTCTTCTCTGAGACCAGTTCAAGGGATCATCAGGATCATTAGAGGGTTGCGGAAATAATACGATGGTATCTGTGCTCGAGAACCCGGATGCAGGCACTTCTCCTCCATAGTCCGAGCTGATATCCAACAAGTGAACTGTACCAGGAACGACATCATTCACATAAACCTCGACGGTCCCAACACCAGCAGACGATTTCATCTTATCTAATGATTAAATATAGAGCAGTGGAAGGTTGGTATAAGATTGAACTTTGAATGAGATAAAGATGTGTGGGAAAAGCTTCGAGTTATATAATAGCAAGGGATATGAAGATATACATATTCCTGTTATCTTTAGAGAGGGGTCACAGATTTAAGCCTTTGGAAAATGTGGGGAAAAGTGCAACTAACGATCCTGGGAATCTGTCCAGAATTTTAGGTTGCCTTCCTAATCGGTCTTAGTTCTCCGCATATCTACCCCGACAAACCCGCCAACAAGTCCGTAACTCTGTCATCTGCGATAACACCAGCCACACAGAGAGATACACTGACTCAGGTTTATAATTGTTTAGATAGATTGCCTAATGGGGTATTTATTTTGATGATCATCTGCTTTCACTCTTATCAGGATTTGAATACCTGCTCCTTTTGGTGAAGACATCCTTGATTATCGCGGATTTCGACATGGGCGAATAAAACTTCAGGGATTCATGGTAATCGGGATCGTTATCAAGATTAGAGTCGAATGTATTCGTTTGTTCTAATCTATATCTAACTGTTTCTTGATAGCGAGTGCAAATCTTGAAAAACTGATCTTCCAAAGATTAGCTTGACTTTTCTTGTTTTCATACGCTTGGACTTCCTGATATAGCTCTGAGAACCTGAGATCCACCCGGTGCATAGTATATGGCAGTTTATATTTTGTTTCTTTACTTTCATGATTATCTACTTTATGAACGCAAACGAGACCTGCGGGCAGACAATCAAATTAGTCGAAAATGTCTCGCATTCAGAAGAGTAGGATAAATTATGTTATGCAATTTACACTGAATTATAACTCTTACCATCGCAAAATAAAACATGCCTTTCAGAGACAAATGCTCTCATCCTCATTTGATTCATAAGGAAATGACAAGACTCATTGTCCAACTTTGTAGAACTAACCCAATTCATGGCGAGTCATTGTGCTCTAATCTCATTGGAGAACCATACGAGCTAGACAAGAGGAAACCCTTCTCTTAGTTAATCCACTGACGTGGCAATAGAGAGTCGCAAGAAACGTCCTTTAGATCCTCTCTCCCGTTCAGCCAAAGCGTCACAAGAGTTCCCGATAAGACATTTGCACCTTTTTGTTATTTATAGCCGTAGAGATGAGATTAGAAGAGGCATCCCAGCACTGTACCAGTGCTTTTTGGCCTCATACAAAGTCTTCATCGTGGACTGAATACTAGTTCACATCGGGAGCCGTTTCAAAGTAAACTGCAAACCACTGTTCATACGTCAATAAAGAGTTCAATTACTACATAAAATGACATACTTGGCAAAAAATCGAGTCACAGGTACAGAAATTTAAATTTATAAATCACAGTCGAAAGCTACCCACGATGGAAAAGAAGCGGAAAAAATTGAGTCCACTCGCGCTCTGCTTCTAAGAATCTACTATCAACTTTGGTATAACAGTGCACCCCAAAGTCTCTCGCTCAGAGTTTTATGATCGTAGTGGTTCGTAATTTTCACGAAGATCAGCGATCAATGTTCTGATCATGGCAAGATTCAGAATGCCCATAACTATCACTCCTAAACACAATGCAATAACTACACGTTGTGTCTTGATAATTCTGTTTAATCTGTCCTCCAAAACCATCTAATATATAGTCTGATAACGAACCAGATACAATGAAAGAAATATATCCCTTTGCTATGAAACGTCAAGGGGGACCAGGGTCAGTCGAATAGTATGGTTTAAGGGGCAGGCACGGCGGGGGCAGCATAACCAGGGTAACACGGTCCGCTAATACGGACCGCCATGATCCTTAAGTGTTGAAAGATGTCTTCTGTCTAACTTGACGGTCGACCTCTATATCTAAGAATTCCTGCTCATATTCATATTCTTCGTCGAGTACCATGCAGATTCACTTAAGCTGGCTTCACAACTCCTGATCGGACAACACTATCGAATCCCATTACCAATCACCAGATTTATGGGTTCCATTTCTACGGGATGGAGCTCAATTCCTATAAATTTTGATCATGCCAGCGGGTCTCGCGAGGCGAAATCTGCTCGGACCTAGCCATTGATTTAGAGTCTGGACAGCCGATATGAATACTTTCTTAGAAATCTCGTATGCTTCATATTCGAAAGGGAAATCTCTATGAAACAGTCCAGAAATCACTTCAAAGGAATGCTTTGCTGCTTCACTCTCATTGAAGCTTCTTGAAAGCCCTCTTGGAATCAATTTCAGACTCGTACTGTGAGGATCGGCAAGTGCGGCCAACTTAAAGTATAAGTCTTGCATTAAGAAAACTAATAGATACATCTATATTTCTTGAGACCATAATGGATCAAATGAATACTTTGATAACTTCAATAGCTACTAAATAATATGAAGGATATTGTATTTTTTCGGCTTTAAAAGCCATCAACTTATAATGCTGATTCGGGGACCATCGAATCGAACAGGGTGTGTGCGGCGTGGGACGATCAGTGCATCTCGCCACTGAAACTACTAAGGGAAATTCATGCCCTGCAATCGGCAACTGCCGCAAAAAGTTGAAATATGCAGCGCCCCAAACATTCATCAATTTCCTCAACCACGGAGCATGAGTGGAGCCAAGCTGGTATTGACAGACCAATTGGCCATTGAGTGTGAGGCCGATCCTACATTATGTTTTCAAAGGCATTATCGAGAGCTTTATGACCGTCAAATGTGTGAATGTTACGGCCTGTATTTGCAAATGAATTTTGGTGATATCTGTAATGAGGATTCCACTCAACGACAATCTCTGCAACAACATATCCGAGAGAAACGACTTCCAGCATTACGAGATCCAATGGTTTTCGAATGGAAGAAATTAAGAGGACTTTCAAAACAAAAAGCCGCTAAATTGTTTGTTCAAAAACTACGACATGAACTTAAGATAGCCTCCGCCATCTCATAGCAGACTGATGCGGCTCTATGATATTTATACCATAATGCACAGAACCTGACGACCAAATGATCGGACGGATGATTAGTTCATTAAAACATAACATATACCAACTAGACATTTTAAAAAAAAAGACATAAGCATAGACGACATGAGATGGTAATACAAGAATTTATACAGGTCGCTCGGGATTGGATGTTTGAGGATGTTTTCCCTCGGCACGGTCGATAAGATAGTTTCCAAGAGCCTTCAAGGGATTATTTGGTCTTGAATTGCAGTTAATATCAAATCACACTTTAATAAATAGAAATCGAAAACTCACTTTTCGGTCACTAGCCACCGCATCGCTTCGAGTAGTACTGGAGTGACTTCCTGATTCAACCATTGTCGGGCCGGTGCACCAAGATTCTGTCCGGAAATTGGAGTTACAGGAGCAGCATCTCTCATGGGTTGATCTTCAGATTCCTGTTTAAGACCGTCTGGCTCACCTACAAGAGTGGTCGTGATCGGGTCTATAGAAGTAGTTGTTACCGTTATGGGGTCGGTATTTGCCAAACTAGTGATCGGAGGAGTTTGAACTGAGTCCACGGTAGGAACTACATTTAATTCTTCTGATTTAACAAGGCCAATGGACGGTTCCTGTGTTGGCGTTTGGACGTCTCGTGTTGTGTCTTGCTCCATAACTGTAATGAATACCTTGAAAAGTTCGATTTACGCGGCGTGGGGCTGCAGTGGCATGGGGATATGTTGGCCGATACCAACTTCCAACTGTTCAAAAGTATAATATTCAAGGGCTTTTTTTTTGATCATTCCTCACAACAATCTCAACAATGTCTTTACCAATTGATTTAGATGTAAGCGAGATTTTTTCTGTTTCCATTAAAACCAGGGTAAGAACTAACCGAAACGATATCAGCTTGATACTCTTGACAAGCAAGAAGAAGAATGTATTTTGCCTATGTTCAATGCCAATGTAGCATGGGAACTTGGTAGTGGAATCCGAGAACGGGCTATTAAGGATCACTCTCAATCAGTGTTGATTAGTATCACTTCTTCCAATGGGCTGATTATGTTCCAAGCCGCAAGTGCACCAGGAGTGATTCTTGATAATCAATCTTGGGTGGAACGTAAACGACGAACTGTGATCAATTTCGACCGTTCCAGTTTTTATATTGGCTGTAAGCTTAGAAAACAAGGTCGAACATTGTCATCGGCGTTTGGCAAATCTGAAACCGAATATGCTGCTCATGGCGGAGGATTTCCTATTCGTGTCAATGGAACCGAAGGCATTGTAGGAGTGATTGTCGTCAGTGGTTTAAGACAAGATGAAGATCATAAACTTATAGTTGATATTATTAAGGAATATCTAAAAGGTTTGTAATCTTCTAGTTTATAATTAATTATATACATTGGATTGAGCTAAAATACTCAAAGCTCATCTACTGCGGCGCGCGCCGCACGCAGCTCACGTTAGCGATTCTAACTAAATACATGCCAAAAACGTCGTCAAGAGCTTGTGCTTCAACATTTTAATTTTCTTGAGATCTGAAGGGACTTTATGTAGAGTAGAGTCAGGAATATGGCTTCAGGATAAGATCTATTGAGGGTTCTATTGACGGTTATGTCGTTACTGAGGGTCAATTTACTGTGGGATCGGTGGGAGGGAATTCAAGTTTATAGCGAATTTACTGAGGAATATGAGAAGTAATTTATTTGATATGGAATTATTTTTTGAGAATCTAAAGAGTAAATATATATAATAAAGGGGTTTAAATATGGTAATTTGGAAAATATAAAAGTTGAATATAAAATATTAAGGGTTTTATTGACGATTATTAGACTTTTATATATATATAATTCGAGGAGTTGTGATCCCCCCCCGCGCCTCAGTAAGCAGTGCAACTATCAAACTTCATCACAATTAGAACAAAACATATAAAACACATGGATCCTTTTAATCAAGTTTATTCGGATGCTGAACAACAGCTTACACATACTCAACACTTATTATCACAATACGAGCAAAATCCCACCAATAACCATTTAATAGATTTGAATAATGCTGCACAGGAGTTAATTGAAACAATTCATGATTTGTCTCAAAGTATTGGGGCAGTTCAATCCAAACCTGGGCAATTCGGAGTCAGTGAATATGAAATTAATGATCGTATCACCAAAGTTGGACGATTAAACAATCATTTATCGGATATTCAAGCACAAATTCCAAGTGTGAATAAATCCACTCGACCCGATGTTTCAACATGGAATAATAATGATGATCAAGGTCCTTCACAAGAAAATCTCGCAGAAGCAAATTCAAATTTACTTTATCAAGATATGATTCAAGAACAAGATACGGTTTTAGATACTGTCTATACCACGGTGAATTCATTACGAGAACAAGCCAATGTCATGTCTAGAGAACTGGAAGATCAATCATATTTAATTGAGGATTTCGATCGACAAGTGGATACTGCAGGAGATAAATTACGAAGAGGAATTAAAAAAGTCGATTGGGTCGTCCGCAATAATCGTGAGACTCTAAGTTCATGTTGCATTACTTTATTAATTTTGGTGTTGGTGATTCTTTTGGTATTAGTGATAGTACTTTAAATAATGGAAGACCCGCCCGAGTATATTGTGGCATGACGTTAATGTCCCAATCACCCCATAAAAGTTGGTATTAAAACCTCTTTTACAGCATGGGATCCACCACCGGTTCGATTTAGTTTCAAGATAGCATTTGTTCTCCAGTGTTTTTTTTTTTATTTTTATTATTTTATAGTGAGGATATATGATCTTGGGGTCAAATCATAGAATCTATATATAAAATGGTATCTGATAAGAAAAAGAAGGAAATTGTTATTGTTGGTAAGTGAGGAACTGAGAAATCACCCGATTTTTTTAATTGTGGGGCTAATTGGTGGTGAAAGGTGCCGGTATTATTGGTGTTTGCAGTGCATACTATTTAATTAAACATCCGAAATTCGACCCAGAAAAATACCATATTACCATTCTGGAGGCTCGTAGACCTGCTGGAGGGGCTTCAGGAAAAGCCGGGGGTTTATTGGCATTATGGGCATTTCCGGCCCAGATTGTTCCTTTATCATTTAAATTACATCAAGAATTGGCTGATGAATACGATGGCGAAAGTGAATGGGGTTATAGACGTGTAACCACTATTAATCTCGAAGGAAATGTTTCAGGATCTGCCAAATCTACCAAATCAAATTCAAAAGATTCCAATCGAAACAATGCTTTACCATTGGAATTAAACTGGATAAGACCCGAAATTGTCGATTCTTGGAATGGCCTCGGTGGTTCCGATACAACCGCACAAGTCCATCCTTTTCGATTCACTCAATTCATATTGAAACGGGTTTTAGAATCTGGTGCCGCCGATCTGGTGATTGGCAAAGTCACCAACTTGAAAACAAATGAAAACGGCGATGTCACGGGTGTTGAATATATCCCCTCAAAGACTCTTAATGGAGATGGCCAATCCACTAATGGTAATAGTGCCCTCAATACGAAAATCGCATTGGGCGCTGATAAAGTGTTATTGACTCTTGGACCATGGACTTCGAAAATCCTCCCCTCATGCCCTATCTCCGGACTCAGAGCTCATTCAATCACTATACAGCCCACTGAACCGGTGTCAGCATATGCTCTCTTCACCGAACTTCGCTTACAACGAGGACGATACGTGTCACCGGAGATATATCCCCGCAAGGACGAGGTGTATGTATGTGGAGAAGGTGATACTTTGGTGCCGGTCCCTGATAGTACCGATGATGTTGAAGTGGTCAAAAGTCGATGTGATGATTTGTTCAAATATGTTGGAGAGGTATCTCCTCAATTAAAGAACGGTAGGATCCTAAGACGACAGGCTTGTTACCTACCAGTGGTGGACGTAGCATCCTGCTCAGGCCCGTTTATAGGCCCAACAAACGTTAAGAACCTATTGCTGGCAAGTGGTCATAGCTGCTGGGGTATAAATAATGCCCCTGCAACTGGAAAACTCATGTCGGAAATCATCCTGGATGGAAAGGCAATTAGTGCTAGTTTAGAAGGATTAGAACCTCACAATATCTTCGATGCAAGTAGCTCCTAGGCTGTTAATCTCTATATGATCATGACTGACTATTAAAACCCTTTATAAAGAATTGGTTTGCTTTAAGTTTTTATGATGGCCTTTGAGTGCATCTCCTCCTTTATGGATTGTTTTTCTTCTACTCAATCGGGACGTTAAATGATTCTCTCGCTTTGCCGCCGCACTCATCAGCGTTTAACTTTAATCAACAAGTTGCAACTACTAACTTGCAATTTGCAAACGTAGCGCCACCATAAATATATACAATGGGCTTGGACAAGTGAGTTTCATTGCTGCTAGGCTTATAGAATTGTCTCTAATTGATATATAAAGAATCTGGACGGAGTTTGACGAAGAACCTACTCGTAAGCAATTGGTGTGTGTCGTACAGGGACTGAACTAATGATTGAAGACTTGAAAGACTTTGTCAGTGCATTTTATAAGGAACATGAAAGACATCCGAGAATAGCAGTCGATGGTTATCAATGGATATTCCATTTCAAAGAAATGGCTAGGACTCGCCAAATGCGTGGAAGGTTCCCCATTATTGCGCTGGAGCGCTTGTTAACATACATCAGTATTGGAATTGATATTGTAATGGTAGTGGACGGCAAAAATAGACCAAAGTTTAAGCGAAATAAGCTGCGGACATATTATGATCCAGTTGATGAAAACCATTTACGCGACCTCTGCGATTTGCTCAATATCCCCTTCATTATCGCTGCTGGCGAAGGAGAAGCCGAGTGTGCTTTATTACAGCTTCAAAACCATGTCGACTATGTATTTTCAAATGATGCAGATGTGCTATTGTTTGGAGCAACCAAGATTATGATGTACTGCGGGAACAGTACAAATTGGCGGCCAAAGAGCAAAACCGTAGTTGAATCGAATTTTGACGAATCAAATGAAGAGGAATCTGCTGATATATTAGGAGAAGATGAAGAAGAACAGGATGAAAATGGGAATGCAATGGATGTAGAGCCTGCTAATAAACCAGTAGCTACAGCCTCTAGCGCAGCAGTTGACCGCCCGGTGCGGATAATTGACCTCACAAAACTGCCAAACCACGAATACTCTCGACGGGAATACATTTTACGAGCATTGCTCCAGGGTGGTGACTATGATGTCCAAGGTGTTTGTAAGGTGGGTTACGGACTTGCCAAGGAGATTGCACATCCAAAAACACGTTTTGCAAGCGAACTGTTCGATATTCTGGGATGTACTGGAGACCCTGGACGGGGAATTTCCTCGAAATCAAGTGGTCTAGCACTAGACTATGAGGATTCTGATCAAAAAATAAAACTACAGGCTTGGAGAGATCGTTTGAATCACGAACTAAAGACCAATGAATCGAAGTATTTTCTTACGAAACACAACGCTGCCAAGGTTTCAGATGATTTCCCTAGCGTGGCAACTGCCAGGATGTACATCTTCCCTCTAATTCTGGAACGAACACCACTTGGGCAAGCTCAAACCACTTTGCCAAACGTGCGATGGCTGTATTATTCATTTATGAGGCTCTCTGGACTACCACCCGACCATGTGGATTGTCGCAAATGGGTAAACTTTCTTAACCTTGTTACTCCGGCAGTGATTGTACTGAAGCTTCGTCGCTCTGAAAAATCGACAGATCTGTCCTGGATCAAGGAGGTTAAAGAAAAGCGGTACACACGGGAAATCCTTCCCGAGTACCAAGATTACAATGTCATTATTGACAAGACCATGCAACTGGACGCACTGGGTCTCACTAGTGAGGAATTTCGTCATGAGATTGCAGCGGTTTCCGATGAACAAGAAAGTGGCAAAAGCAAGCCAAGGACGAGGTTTCAAATTCTCAGATTCATTCTACAACAGGGCCCTGGCGTCATGGAAAAGTTTGTATCACTGGAGAATCAAACAGTGGGCAGTATCGATGATTGGATAGGTCGGGAAAATGGTAACTCTGTTCCTGCGCTCGGTGATAAGAAGAAAAAAGTTCCCCGCGCATCCTCTTATAAGAAGCAAGAAGCATCAGTGAGCAACAGCAAGATCACAAGCTTTTTCAAACCTGTTGCTAAAATGTCTGCTGGTTCTGTTTCATCATCTGACGACGAACTGAAAATTAGTAGCTCACCCGTTCTGTACTCATCACCCCCTTCGTCATCTATATCACCGAGCAAGTTTGATGTGCTGAACAGCAAAAGCCCATTGATCTGCGAGATGTATGCCAGTGCCAAAAAATTCAACGAGCATTACCGGCCAGATAAACATGTAGTGGCAGATCTGCAAGATGAAACTGATAGCAAGCTCAGAAAGCCTGCCGCAAAACGACAAAGAACATAGAATGCAATGCAGGATATGCGCCAAGCTGTGAGTGTTTTGTGATGCATGATAAAAATATGATATTAATGATAAGTTAACTTTATTCTCAGCTTGTTGTAACTTTCTGTTGACGTTGGTAATGGTAATGTGCTATATCGATGGAGACCGCCATGCCTTCAGTTCTTGATCTGAGAATAAGGTACACGTTGATATATCTGATCAAGATATACTCGTCAGTAAGTCGTCATTAACATGAAATTTAGAGTTAAAATTCGCCAGAAACAGCTTAGACGGAGGTATCTAGTATGAACTGCAATACAAAGGAGTTTAAGAAGCTGAAAACTCGCAGTTAGTGTCTATCAGTTGGTTTGACAGGGAGTTTAGTCAGGTAAAATATACAATAAGCTACTCTACTCATAAATTTGAGGTATCTTCTCTATCAGAGGTGGTTTTTAATATAACAGACAAGGGTACAAGATAGCGGCCAACTCTTGTCACTAATCTTTCGCTATCCAGTTTTTAGCTGGCCGAGGCTGTTTCTTGGTAACTTCTTGGTAACTGAATTTTTTGGTATGGGGACAATTCTCAGTACAAGAAATGAGACACATGATTTTAAGCCGCACAGACTCTAGCTATTTTGGTAAGGAAAACTCAGGGTCCACGCATGATGCAGTTGCATGCACGAGAGAGTTATTCCGACTTTATTCGAGGAGGTGTAGAATAGTGAGATTGCTCAAAAAACCAGTTATTTTTCCTAGAGAAAAAGCCGTCTATCTGAGAAAATGACGAATATTAAATGGTTTCCAGCCAGCTATTTCTTGCCCAATGTGACAGAGCTTGTTGATGCCGCGGTGAGAGACCCTGATTTTGAGACTCTGTTCTCAGATTCAACACTGATAAAGCGTGGAAAAAGTACGAAAAAATGCCCAAGATGGAAAGGAGTGACTTGGAAATCAGAGAATAAGAATATTTGCTTTGCTACATTTCTGCACAGGATTGCCAACCATCTTGAAAAGGTAGCCCAAAAGGATTTTGGCATCTCTGAGAGATGTCTGGTGGATGGACTCCCATATAGGATTCGTGGGACTCGAGACTTCAAATATTTAAATGTCATGGTTGGCAGAGGCAAGGGCGATGGAGCGAGCTACCAGCCGGCTTTTGCAATTGAGTGCAATCCGTTACAACCTTGGAAACATGGCGCAATTCGTTACATGATTTCTGTTATGGCAACCGATTAGGGCCGCTCTCACTTCTTTTTCATCGCCCTCAGCGGCCCAAACCTCACAGTCCTTATGATTACGAGAAGTAAAGCAGTGAAGTATGAAGCAATTAATGTCGACAATCAGTACAGGCAGTTTCTGGAGATCTATGCGTCGCTGCTTTTCATGTCGCCACTGGCTGCAGGCTTCGATTCATGTATGAAGACTTTCAATGGGAAGTTGTACCTCGAGTATAACAAGCAGGACTATGAATTGGGGAGCTTGAAAGACAGGAGAGCAGTTTTATTTGGCATCAGCGAAGCGCGTAAAGTATCGGACGGCAACATCGGCAATGAGGTTTATGCTATAAAGACAGCTTGGAGAAGGCGCTCAGAAAGAGGCCTGTCGGGAAGTGCAATGCTTAAAATCGCTAAGGAGAAAGGACTGTCCCATATTGCTGGGCATGAAGACGGTGGATCCGTCGAAATTTGCAAGGATTCTGAGGGTAGATCAGTTTGGCACTCAAGCGAATGGGTTTTGCATTCTTGCGATTAGAAAAGAGTGTGGAATGATCCTACTACTAGGTTGCCGCCTGCAGTAATCAAAGCTAGTGAAGTTACTGATCCGAAATACCCTGATATGTTTGTCGACACGGGTAGAGTTGCAGAAATTCTAGATTACGACATTACAATCTCCAGAACTCTAGGACTACCACTAAATGAGCTGTCTTCGGTGAAAGATGTTATTGCGGCATGTGAGGGGGTACTCTGCGGTATATATGGTCTTTACCAGGAAAATATGCTTCAGGGAGATGTATCTTTCGGAACCGCGCTAAAATATTCAGAGCTAGAGGATGGATATGTAGCAGACATTGAAATGCCAAATCCAGCGTGGTCTATCAGAGGGGATTCCGGTGCTAGTAGGAGATTATTTACGGCTAGGGAACTTCTGTGTTCATCTCCATCAGAGTACAAGTTCAAGCATGCCGTGGAGTCAGTTTTCTGGACTGTTTACGTCCTTGTAACTGGATACGAAGCTCCAAGTAAACGAAGCAGACTTACTCTTGAACACAGCTGGCGTTCTGAAGGGGACATATGTTTACTGTTTTTCAAACGTTTGGTATTCTCGAATAACAACCGTCTTGAAGAAGTAATCACTGAGCTTGTATCTGACTTTTATAAGCCCATAACGCCACTGTTGCGTGGTTTTCGCGACGTTCTGAACAAGCATTCCGACTCCTCCGAAGAAGTACTCCATAATGAGACTTTGAAGGTATTTGAGAATGCAAAAAAGGAATTAAATTGAAGATAGTATTTTGGCCATCATACTATTGACAATTTATTGGGGCTATTGGCCAAAGGGAGCACACAATGCAAGTCTGCTGGCATTTTATATGTTACCATGGATGCTGCTATGCAGGCATGGATGAGAGAAAAAATTGACCATATTCTCAAGAATGACCCTACTGATAATACGCATGAAAGGATGTTTCGTGCCCGGCCTTGCAGCCCAGGTTTGTGATTTCTGATGATCCCCACTCCCTCACCCCTATAATAGGAATTTTAAGATGTTTTCACTCTTTCGCGGAGAGGCACATCATTTAGGTGAGATATATATGACAAGCACGCATATTCAATTTAATAATAAATAAATAGATCGCCTAAGATTCTAACTTCGACCCCGCCTAAGGCTCCTCCTAGCTTCACTCTTCTGTAGAAATGTTGAATTGCTCGAGTCCACTAGTCGCGGCTGCTGGTCCTGAAGCAGCTGCGATGATGAGGCAGCCCGGTGCGGTAGCGGACGTCCGGTTACGGCAATGGCCGCAGCAGTGGCAGCATTATAGGCATTGGCAGCCGATAGTGCAGTAGCCTGTGCATGGAATTCCCGCGCCCTTGTGATGGCATTGACCCAGTCCTGCGTACCATTAGAATCTTCAAGTGTAAATATCTTATTGTAGGTTTCAACAGTCAGTGCGCCTGTACCAGTACGCTTATTGAATGGGAACTCGCGAATTACCACCTGCGGAGTACTGAATGGCACCTCCATGCGTAGCTTACGATCGTCGCCCACGAGAAGCAAGCGCGCCGCAGATGTTATCAGCATGATACGCCGCTTCCGTCGCGTACCTGCGAAGAAGGTTTTTATCCTGCTTGGTTCTTTTTCTTCACCTCCCTCTTCTTCATTTGCGGGCAGTGTCGCCAAGACATTGACATATCCAATCTTCAAAATCCGTTCCTCATGGTTAATGAGCACATGTGCCCAGTCGGAATCGACCTTTGAAGGAGGGGGGATCTCGAGCTTCGTGGTTGGAGGAGACGGTCCGTTACTTTCTGCCGGATATTGGGCCTGGGATGCTCTGGTCTCCACGGGAGAACCATTTCCGTTTGATATAGCTCTTGTGGGTGACGGTTGGCCTTGTTTCAGTGACGCACTTGACTTTTTCTGAGGCAGCGTAATTACAGGTGGTGGCCTTGGCCTAGTTTCACTGGCAGAGGTTCTTGAGTCTTGCTGGGATACAGCTCGTGCCGAAGCTGACGGTTGAGGAGCGGTTCGGGCTTGTGCTATTGCTGCAGTGGAAGATTGACTTTGGGGCTGTTCTTGATAATGATTGTGATGATGGGCATGGATCTTAGAGACAGGTTTCGCCAAAGCAGCGGCAGCAGCAGTTGCTGATGTAGTTGCCGCGCCTTGGTTCGAGAGAGCGGATGAGGGGACTGCACCCGAGCCGACACCATTTCTCGTCACAGCTGTATTGACATGGGACGAGGATTGGTTCCGGCTAGGAGCTGAACTCGGTAGCGCCCCGCTGCTTCTGTTGAATGGTAAACCAAGCTTGGAAGTGGAGACACTTGGATTTGAGAGTGATCTCGCACTGGCCTTGTATGGTTGGATTCTTGGCGGCGATTTTTTCCACAGGACTTTACGATCCCAGTCCACGTCAGCAAAGAATTCGTGGCTTTTTATCTTTGGAATTGTAGCTCTGTGTTTTGGGTTCAAAATTAGAATCCGCTTGATCAAGTCTCGGACCAAAAACGGAAACCCTGGGGGGTATGAAAACTGCAATTTCATGATTTTTTGAAAAGTCAGATACTCGTTAGCAGCTTTGAATGGAGGACGACCGGCAATTAATTGATAAACAATACATCCAAAAGCCCAAATATCTGACCCGGTACCGGCAGCCTTATCGCCCAACAGCTCCGGGCATACATACTCGGCAGTTCCCACAAACGAGTTTGCCCGAACATCATCTGGATAAACATCATGACCGTCATTATTTTTGCCCACGCTATCGAGGAGTTTAGCGGTTCCAAAATCGGTGATTTTTATTCTCATTTTGTAGTCCAAAAGTATATTTTCTGGTTTAAGGTCTCGATGGATGACTCCTTTTGAATGCATAAACTCCACCGCGTCCAACAATTGGCTAGCGTAATATTTTGTACACTCTTCATCCAGAGTGCCCATTCGTTTGATGAGGGATAATAACTCACCATTGGCGGCGAAATCCAATACGAAATATAGGCTTCGTTCATCTTGAAATGTATAATAAAGACGAATGATCCCGGGATGATCTCCTAACCGATTCAGAGTGTTTTTCTCTATATTGACGTATTTGACCTTTTTTTCCTTGATGATATGACGTTTATCGAGGATTTTTATAGCGTAATCCCGTAATGTTTGTCTGTCCGATGCGGCCACCACTGTTGAATAAGACCCTTCACCGATATTCTTTCCAAATGCAAAATCCTTGACACCTTTTTTGATGACTTTGGTGGTTGTATGACCGTTTTCGTCCACTTCCGATTTCACCACTGTGGCTGCTCCTCTATCTTTCCATTCTTCACTGGATGTTATGTAAGGTGGTGAAGTCCCCACAATGTTATTTGCAGTCGAAGCATAATAAGGATTGGTAGTCTCATGAGACCGAGGATCCAAAGTAAGTGGTATATCAGTCATCGAAGATGTCGATTATAATTTACAAAACAGAAACAAATAACTGAAGGTAATGATTTCTATGTCACACACAGTTAGTATACCGAAACATCTTTCATTCAACATTCATGCATATTGTCCGATAACATCAACAAATGTCATGATTGCAATTTGTCAAAATTATTGTCCAATAATGATTCCAAACAATCGAAGGTTTATCAAAACAACTTACTTGTTAAACCTTTCAATTAGAAATAAGCAATAAATTACTTCAAACAAACAATGAATGGATTGAAAGCTCCAATTCTGGTTCTTGTTCCGTTTTTTACAATATAATCTTTCAATCCTTTTATAACCTTTCTAATCCCAATCTCAATGTAACTTTCTAATCCAAATCCTCCCCAAAAGATTCAAATTATACCCTATTATCTCGTCAATGTCAAGATATATATCTCTTGAAATGGTTAGCGTGGAGGAAGAGAGAAAGGGAAACCTAACCAAATCCGTGGGTAAGGGCTTGTTCCCTGCCATTCCAAATTTCTCATATATGCCGCCTTATAACATACATAACAGAATAAGAATGTTAAGAATAAATAAGAATAAATAATATTAATTGATATAATCTCAGTTTTACATGTGATAATTTCATCTTCTAGGTGGAAATGGTTGATATTCGCGACATTGAACTCATATACCAACCATCAACATTATAGAAACTGGTAGTATTCTCATAGATCCACACCCGTATAAACAGGATGGAATCTTTGTTTGCTTATCGGATCGGTCAATGGTTTTCTTTGCTATCAAACCCACATTCCTTGACAATCAAAGATTCCGCGGAATCCGACCACAACAGCATCAAATAAAAGATCTATTTGTGACCTGTTCTAATCACACTGTTTATGCTGGATTCTATTCGCTCCTGTTTCTCGCGATTGAAAGAAGCAATTCGCGGCTCACGATAGGGTCGCGTGTAATCTGTGTCACGGACTCAGAAATCCAATCTTCCCCAGATCTAGATTGATCTACACTGCCGACGATCAATGACGTGACCTTGCCGATGACTTGATGAAATTGATAATACCGATGGTACAATGATTGTAACTGTCTTGGGATCTACTGTGATTTTTTTAGTTTTGTCCCTGTTTTTGATCTAAGACTGAACGTTCGTTATGGGCTCTCAATGTTCAAGGGAATGAGAATTTGAGCTCATCGAATCAAAGACCTGCTGCATCAACCATAATCAAATCATTTGGCACAAATTGGCAGCCATAACTACTCGGTTCACTATTGTTGTTCTCTGGTTGCAATATAATGCAAAGTTTGCTGACTGAAAGTTTGGACCTCGACTTCTGGGCAAAAATTGTCTTGGGGTTTTTTATTCTTTCGAGGTCCTTTCGGGTTATGGGACATGCTGGATCAAATAAAGAGTATGGACCGAAACTCCAGGGACACATCTTTCCTTGTAAAATATCGAAATGCTCAAATATAATCCCACAGTGATTGGTCTGACTGGACTGGAAATTAGAGGCGATTACAAAATTAATAAATGCGAGGAGTGGATCGATAAGTGCGTGGGCGTGGCGGTGCGTCCAACAACGCCAACGCCTTTGTATGAGCTGCGCCAGTCTGTGCTCGACATTCAGACTGATTACTACGCCCAGGAGCTCGCAGCTGATGGAGACTCCCTGCAATCCCCAACTTTCACTGATATAGGCAGCGTGCTGTCTCAAGATGCTACGCTGTACCTGGACAGAATTCGGCCCGGCGAACGCGAATGCAGCCATAGGGCTAGAAACGGCAGTAAGATTGAAGTCGAGGAGGACATGAAGAACCTATTACAATCTGATTCTGAGGTTGCATCAGAAACTCAAGAGAAGTCTGTGCCCCGACCCCGGGGCTTGAGACGCACGCGCTCACGAAGAGTGCGCGAAAACCTTAGCAGGCGAATGAGGAGAATATTGGAGTTCTTTCGAAAATAAATAATTAATAAATAAATACACAAACGCTTCATAAGTCATGATATTATGAAAATCACATAAACGTACAGTTAGCCCGTCAAATAGTTGCCTGATTTCTCTTTGACAGAACCTCAATAATGCAATCTAGCAAAAATTGTTAGTGAATCAAAAACACGCACGATCCAAAATCTTCATACCTTTAAGAGACCCAAACTCCACTGGCTTGGAGATATACCTTGTGAAACCAACTTCCCTGCACTGCTCAAGAACATCAGATTGAACGTAGGCACTCAACGCCAGGATCGGCATTTCCCCACACTTCTGCTCCTTCTCCCACTGTCGAATATCTCTGCAAGCATCAAACCCGTTTTTCCGTGGCATGTCTAAGTCACACAAAATCAGATCGTAGTATCCCGGTCCCGCAGAGAAAAGCTTCCGCGTGCAAACCTCGCCATCCGCAGCAACATCACACGAGAGCCCTGCCTTGGCCAGAAACTTGGACATGACCTTCTGGTTCACGAGATTGTCTTCTGCGAGCAGAATCTTGTAGTTCGAACCATGTGCAAACCGCCTGAGGTCATCGAAAACACTCTTCTGATTCTGCAGTGCCTGTTGAGCGTTCTGCATTTTGGAGTCCTGACTCTGCTCTCGTGTTCTGGAAGGATCGAAAACTACGCTGTAGCGACTCGGCTTTAACGGCTTTGGTAAAAACGTTATGCCCGCGGCCGCCCGGTTTCCATTGAGTCGCGATATTAATGTCTGTCGCTGGATAGGACTCGTCAACACAATTAGATGTGTTGCAGACAGACTTGCGTTTTGTAACAAATACTCAAGCATCATGACAACATGATTAACATCATTCACATTAATCACCACATGGGTCCAATCTGGAATCCTATCGATCGCCTTGACTAACGTCTTATACTCGTCAACAGACTGAATGTCACAATTGTTGGGCTCGGTAAGTGTGGCACGGATGTGGTGCTCGATACTCCGACAAGTATATTTCCACGGGCATACGACCAAAATCCGCAACTTCGTCGAGATGTTATGCTTGACTGGCTCATTTCCATGAGAGCCAGAACTAACAGAGTTCTTTGTCACCTGCTTCTGACTCGGCATATCATCGTCGTCTGGGAGCTTGACTCGGCAAGTGAAGGTGAATGTACTCCCCTTATCCTTCTCACCTTCACAAGTTAATGTGCCTCCATGGAGTTCTATCAGCTGCCTGGAAATCACCAGTCCTAGACCTGTGCCACTAGCCGTACTTGGCAGCGATGAAGAAGATGGGTATCCATCGACCTGAGAAAATGGCTTGAACATACGTTTGGCATCTTCCGCCGTGAACCCTCGACCCGTATCGTGGACTTCAAACTTCAGCATCATTTCACCGGGAGAGTCTGAATTCACGCTACAGTACGTATAAATCTCTCCCTTATCAGTGAATTTAATCGCATTGCCGATTAAGTTCAACATCACTTGACGAAGTCGTACCCGATCTCCCTTTACCCAGGGTGGTACCTTACTAGAAATAATATAGTTCAGTTCCAAGTTCTTCGAGATGGCCATAGAGCTAAGTAGCTCATTAACCTCCTCCACTAATCGTCGCACATAAAACCATGAGTAAGTTAGCGTCATCTTCCCTGATTCTACTTTAGACAGATCCAAGATGTCATTTATAACCATCAAAAGTGCCTCCGAGCTGCTGGAAATAGTATGACAGTAGTCCAGCTGCTCCTCAGATAGCGGTGTATCGAGGAGGAACCCCACCATGCCAGATATTCCAATCAACGGAGTCCGGATTTCATGCGACATGTTGGACAAGAATCTGGATTTAGACTCTATCGTTCTCTGAGCTGCATCCTTAGCTTCCTCCAGTTTCTCTTGTATCAGTTTTTGGTCTTGAATATCCGTACAGGTGCCAAACCATGTGGATGTTACCGGGTTCTCGGTATCAGCACACGTATACATCGCCAGATGCCATCGATATGTACCCTCTTTATTCATGAGCCGCAGTTCGACAGAATATGTCCCATCCCTATACTCTTTCCCACCGAGGAACAAAAGCTTTTTATCAGGCCCTCCTGACACCGTGATCGGCAGCATACTGGCCTGCCTGTCATCTGGATGAATGGCATTAACGTACTGAAAACCGTAGGTTTCGCTTGGAGAAAGCCCGGAGTAATCAAACCACTTGTTGTTGGCATATGACATACCTTGTGTCGGATGTGTCGTGAAAACTATAATAGGACTCGACTCAGCCAGAATCTTGTATTTATGATCTCCTGCAGTCTCGTGGGCGAGCTTAATAGCAGCGAGCTCCGACTGATGCTGATTGTGAATGTCCATCATCGTACAGAACCAATGAGTTATTGCACCCTTCTCATCTCGCAATGGTACTGCTCTCATGAAGAAGGCCCTATAAGTACCGTCGAATCGCTGTACTTGAACCATTCGACCTAATGGAACACCATTCCTCAGGGCTTCATTCCAAGCTTCCAAGTAATCAGATTGGTCATCGGGATGAAGTGCGGACCACGGATTCAAACAGAACTCTTCTGCAGTCTGACCACGGTATGCTAGAGTCCTGTTGCTAACCCAAGTAATATCACCTGTCATTGGCTCTGCTGTGTAAACATGGACCGGAATCGCATCGATAATTGTCCTCAAGAGGCGATTGGACGGCCTAGCAAGCTCGAATCCACTGCTGCTGCCGGCTGCATATCTCCGGCGCTCAATTGACGGATATCTAACATGCGGGTCTTCTTTCGTGGGCGAAGGAGTTTGTGAAGCCAGCATAGAAGCGGGCGCCTTTTCAGGCTCGCTCATAAATGAGGCACCATAAGAGTACAATAACTTGCGTATTTTAGGCCGGACCTTATTGTGCCTTAAGGTGAACCTTCGATGCAAGTGCTGTGCTGGCGGTAATCGATTGACTCCTTGCAAAGTCGAGGCGGCAGCCGCAGCAGCAGCCGCTGCAGCGGCAGCAGCCAGAGAGGAAGCAGCTGGCGATTTACGCTCAGGCACCAGGACCTCCTCCGATTGTCTTTCGTCATCTGCCAATATCTCCAACGATTTTGCGAATGACTCCTCAATCCTGTCCTCCTTCAGTGACGAATAAAACTTACTCAACCGTTCAAGCTTATATAGTCCCTCCCTTGTATTTGGGAAACTATTTCCCGTGTTTGATGAGCTCAAAGAGTCAGTTCTAGACTGTCTTAAATTGGTAGGGAACATTGACGTCACCGGAGAAACCGTATCATAGCCATATGGTGACTTTGTACCTCTTGAAGACGACGGATGCACGCGATTAGTCATATGGTGATGATAATTCTGATGCGGATTATGCCTCGCATGTCGCTGATAATGCTCCCTAGACATTTGCAACTGTGTGGTTAAGTTTGAATGAGCACGAGCATGTAAGAACGAGGTTGCAATATGAGGGGCAAACCTGTCGATCAAGGATCGCAATTGAGTGGGAAACGGGATTAATGACGACATTATTGACATAATCCCTATAGGAGCGGACTTTTGAAATGAATCTGTAGTCGAGGTCGTTGGTACAACAATAAGCAAATGAATGACAGAAAACGTATCTTCAAATCCAATTGCATCGACCGGGTCCGAGATGCTCAACCTTACATCGTCTGGATCTGGATCATTAAACGCTCTTTCCATTTCTGCAGTCAAGTTTTCCTTACCACAAGATGCAGAGCTGGAAGTAAAAAAAGGACTTTCGGAGTATTCTCTTACTGCCGGGGACGGCGCTGGTGATCTTGACCAAGGCGAGGTTGGGACTTGCTCACTATCATAATAATGCAAAGGATCAGCTTCACTGTATTCGTTAGAGCGAACATACTTTCTTTGTAGCATGACGAGCTGATCATGGTCAAGAACGTTAATAACGCCTTGATTGTCGATGAGAGGATCCTGTTCCCATTCCAAAGTACGAACCTGGTCAAATATTAGCAGGTTCGGATTGTTTACAGATTCGGCTTGTACATCGGTAGAATTTCCTGGGCCGAGAAGAGAATTCCGGGCCCCTCTAGACGGTGACGATCTTCGCGATGCGGCCGCGGTATCCTGGGCTTCCATCATCAAAGGTTCAGACGGCACTTGGGATTTCCAATTCTTTGACAATTTTCGACTGGAGAAGAACTTTTTGCGAAAGGAACTTGTATGGCCCAAAGCATTTGCTGTAGAGGCTGTCGAGTCACTTTCGTCGACTTTCTTGGTTGGTTCACGTTTGACGGTATCAGCATGGCGGTGACCAATTTGAAAAGAAGATTCATCCTCAAGATCGGTATCCCAATTATCATCATCATCATTATCATCTTTGAATGTGTTTTGTCGGGATTCTCGAATAGAGGCCGATGATGAAGACTGGCTATAGTGGTGATTTGGATTGGGCCGGACGGAGAACTGGGGGTTAGAAGGTAGATGTTTTTTCTTATTCCACAGCGCCTTCAATCCCCAAGGGATATTCACTATATCCGTGGGGTCCGTAGGAAGAGCTATTGAAACACGTTCAGCACCAAAGTGTGATTCGAAGATTCCTATCAAATTTCTGAAAAAGGCGTCGAATCCACAATCACAGTTGATATTCAATATCAGATCGTATAGGTCCGGAACTGGCGCCACGTCGGATCGAGTTCCATTGCCGGAGCCATGACTTCTGCCATGACCTGTTGAACTAAGTGAATCTCTTGATAATTGCGAAGTTTCCAAAGATGATGATGAATATACACTTGAATTCATCATATCCCACTTTACAGAATGATGAGGTTTATTACTTATTGTACCCAAAGACAATGGTTTATTCGGACTACCACGGTGGGACTGTGGCGAAGTTGACTCCTGGTCTGTATTGGCAAGGGTTTGTGATTTTCTTTCATTTCTTGTGATGGAAACATAAGGAGACGGAGACTTGTCTCTTTGGAATCTCTCTTGTTCCATTTGTCGCTAATATCCAACGGTATGCGACGGGGAATGCAAATCTACGTGAGAGATGCTGCACGAGTTTTGAAACAACCAAACTTTAACTCAGATATTGTGTTTTTCACTTCAACTAATCCCTTCCGGCATTGAAAGAACAATGAATAATATACAATGCTTTCAAAATGATATATACCCCAATCGGCCGGATCTAAGCTTTTATTCTCAAACTTTAAATCACCAATTTGAATAACTTTTTGAATCTACAAATATTTTTCTTATTAGATTGATTTCCCAGAAATAATCGATTAATCCAATCCACTTACACAAAACAATCAAGTCCAAACTTAGGGACAAAAGCTATTGTGATCAAACAAAGCACTAAATACAAATTTAAGCGCTATGACGATATATCGATAAAACACTCTGAGATGCCCCAATTCCGCTTTCCCGTTGGGACGTTTAGAAAGGTCATTTTAGGGTGTTCCATGAAACGGCGTTTTTTACAGAGAGATTCTATTAGATCGATTGTTATGATGCTAGAAATAAAAAAAAATCAATAGATTCATGTCAGTACTAATTATTTGGCCTTTTTGGCTTGTTTCTTAAGTTTTTCCTTTTCAGCAGAACGCACCAATACTAATCCAAAAAATGATCCCACCACTCCAATGGCAATAAGTAATAAAATCACTGGGATTCGAATCGCCCATTCTCGTGGAGGAAATATCGAATATAAGAAATTGGGCTTTTCAACAAATGGCTTTCAGACGCGTGTTAACCCCCCCATTCTATCTAAAATTGCTTTAATCATCATCTTCATACCAAAACGAAAGTCCACGTTGTATAATAAACAAATACCACCGTGGCAATCACTAACATGCCAATCCCAACCAAACTATCTAAGGACTATATCAATTAGAATCCATATAAAACGCGTCCAATTGCCCCTCCCATCTCACCATTATTATCCCCGGCTATTGAAATTAAACACCCCGTCCAACAAACTTCGTGTTGTCGATGAAGCAGCTGTGTCCTTTGCTCCAGGAAAATAGGAGTGTAGGGTAAAACTATCACGTGATAACCAACGCGTCACGTGATAACTTGTTCTGGTCATCTTGACCGAGTGTATTAGAGCTAACTTATATATGAAGTAGAGTTATAGGGTTTGTGTATTGATTTCCGATTGTTCGATATGATGGTCACCATCGACTTCACTGCCTTTTTCGATATCTTTTGCGCCTTGAATGCCAGGGTGAGGCCGTCGAGGAAGTTCATGTGCGACACGAACAACAGAGAATATACTCTTGCATTCAATGAAGATCATGTCCATTTCCTCGAGCGAACGATGTGCAGTCTCGGGATACAGGAAATAAACCGAAGGCAGGATCAAAACAATATTGATGACGGCAAAAATGATATAGTACTTGTAGCCGATGCTCACAAAAGCCACGGGTGTGATTTCGGCTACAAGAAAGTTGAAGCACCAGGCACTTCCAGTAGAAATGGCGTTAATAGGAACCCGGTATGCCAGCGGTGCCACCTCGGTGGCATACAGAAACGGCAAACCAAGAAACCCTATTGGGAAAAAAAGACTGAAGAGAAAGACAAACACACTAGCGGCTATAGCCGAGCCCCGTTCCTTACTATCCGACACAGTTCCCGCAAGACAAGCCATGACCACCCCCATTCCCACCGCGGATATAAGCATAAGCTTCCGTCTTCCAACCTTATCAATAGTGTAGAAAGGGATTAGCGAGCAAAACACCTGCCATGTGAAGTCACTGCCAGATAACACTCTTGCGATCACCGGTGTCAAGCCCAGGTACTGCTCAAAGATAGTAGAGGCATAATATCCGATGACGTTGATGCCACCCATTTGCTGAAACAGTTGTCCACAAGCGGCTAGGGCCGTTCTATGTAAAATTCTGTTAGGACCGTTGATAAACAGTCCTCGGAAGCTTGCTTTTCCAGTCTCTTCCAGCGATAGTTCGATATCCTGCAGCTCAATAGTGATATCCACACTCTCAGGTTCAAGGTCGCCTAGTGCGCCGAGGACAATTCGAGCTTCTTGAATTCTGTTCTGCTTCACAAGCCATCGCGGCGATTCCGGTAACTGGAGAACCAGAGACACAACAATGGCCCCGAAAACAACCGGGAAGGCCAATGGAAATCTCCATGCGACGGACGATTTGGCAAAAAAAAGCCCCAGGTTAATCCACTGTGAAATCGACAGTCCACAACTTATAAAAACACCCTCCAATACCACAAATGACCCTCTGTGGGCCGCTTTGGAGCATTCTGCCTGCCATACTGGAACCGTGGCAGTAACCATTCCAAACCCGAGACCGGCCACAATGCGACCGGTGACAAACTGGCCGAGAGAAAACGAAGTGCATTGCAGGATTGCCCCCACAATGGCAATACAAGAGCCTACGAGGACTGTTCTAAGCCGTCCAAGTCGATCTCCAATAACGATACATGAAAGGGAGCCAAACATGCAGCACAATGTGTATAGAGCCACCACAGTCCCTTGAACTGTAGCATTGTGGGATTTGGTATGCCCGGTGGTATGAATGGTATCAATCGTCGGAAACACCTCAACAAATGATTCCAACGTCAATAACCCTCCAGCGACTCCATTATTATAACCAAACCATAAATATACTGGTAGAACGATCGCATAGAGCATGAAAGACATGAGACCGGGGCCTCTGAACCCAAAGTAAGAACTTCTCGCCATCTTTTAGTGTATATACTCGCTCTTCAGTAGATGCATGCAACACTCATCCCCGTATTTATATTCTTATCCATATTGCCCCGCAACCAAGTGTGCGCGTGAGGGTGAAAAAACCTGTGGGTGAAAGTGACTGAAGGTCAAAATGATCACCGCGTGCGGGCTTTTTGGCAAGATACCGAGCGAGACCCCGCATTGTTTACCCCGCCTGCCATACAACACGCGGCATCCAGAACCCGTTTTTTTCGGTGTTTAATACCGCTATCCGATCATAGACAACTTCTAGATACCGGTATTCAATTATAAGTAACCGTAAGGACTATGCTTTGATGGCTTAGAGCGCCATGGCACCAACGAACCAGCTTGATTTCAGCCTTACGCGAACTCCGCTGTATGCTCTTCCGTCCGACAATCGCTTTTCATTCTGCCAGTTTGTTCCATCCACCTATACGCCAAACAACACATATCCTCTTCTGGTGTTGATCCATGATTCGTACCGGGATGCTGCAAGTCTGCGAGACCAATGGGCCGATTTCTGCGAGCACCACCAAGTTGTGGCGGTGGCCCCACTGTTCCCTGCCGGTATGGGCCTTGATACTCTGACGACCCAGAACTACCAAACAGTCTACCACGGAGGGATCCGCTATGACGACGTGCTTTTTGAAATCATACATGAAGCATGTCGGCGATATCCCGGGATCGAGACGGAAAAGTTCTTCATGGTCGGCTTCTCCGGTGGGGGTCAGTTTATTCATCGATTTGCCTACCTGCATCCAGAGCGCCTGATTGCCGTGTCAGTCGGAGCCCCCAGCACTCTTACAGTACCAAATGAAACAGTCGAATGGCCTGCTGGGGTTTCGAATGTCCAACGATTGTTTGGTAAACAATTCTCTCCAAAAGATCTCCGAAACGTTAAGGTACAATTTCTAGTCGGTGAAGAAGATACCCAAAGAGCTACTTCGCCTGGAGCCACTTTATACCCAGATCTATCACGACTAGCAAAAACTCAGCTACTGGCAAGCTTGTGGCAGGAGATTGGCGTGCCATGTTCCACAGTGATTGTGCCCGACGTAGGACATGACGGTTCAGGCTTAACCAATACTGCAAAAGAATTCATAGCTGAATGCCTCGACTCAAAGAAAACGAACGGATTCCGTAAATAGACCATAGACATAATAGGACACCCCTTCTCACAAAGCATCTTTACTGTGTCGCAAGGCGCCCCCACGCTAGAATGAGAACCCCGATATCCAAAAGCGCACTCCAGACGATTTACAGATCAACTTGTCTGGAAGCAGACGCACCGCGACCACTTGCATAGTACGGAGCTGTAGCCGGGTCAAATAGGGTCGAGCTTCTGTCGGAGTACGAGCATAATATATTCGGTATCACGCCGAGTGAATTTTCCGGCTTCCGAACAGTTTATAACGGCCTTCTACCCCGCCAACCGAAGTAAGGAGCTAGATCAATGTTTGAGCAAGAAGTGACCAAGACATTGGTCAGGTGGGTCAAGCAGCTGAAATACGAGCAGATTCCTGCCTCTGTGAGACAAGATGCTAAGCGAACCTTTTACAATTGGCTAGGTTGTGCCATTGGCGGTAGTCAACACGAGGCTGTTTCAATTGCTATAGATGCTCTGGATGAACTATCCGGCCCAAGAAATGCCTCGATTTACGGCAGAAGCGAAAGGTTTGATATTTCCCACGCGGCGTTGATCAATGGGATCTCCTCTCACGTGTTTGATTTCGATGATACTCATCTAAAAACTATTATTCATCCCGCGTAAGTGCGATCCGCTCTATTTAGGTTGCGTTTTACACTAACAATTCTAGAGGACCAGTGGCATCAGCCCTGTTGGCGTATTCTGAGAAGCATAAGCTAACAGGACAACAGTTTATCACTGCGTTCGTAGCCGGAATTGAGTCTGAATGCCGGATCGGTAACTCAGTTTACCCAGAGCACTATGACCGTGGATGGCACATAACAGGAACGTGTGGCGTGTTCGGGGCGGCAGTGGCAATCGGCAAAGCCATGGATCTGGATGAAACCAGCCTTACTTACGCCTTGGGTCTAGCTGGATCTCAGCCAGTTGGCCTGCGCGAACAGTTTGGCACCATGACCAAATCATTCCACCCAGGAAGAGCAGCCCAGAATGGTTTACTGGCCGCCCTCTTAGCTTCAAAGGGATACACTTCATCCATGCAGATTCTCGAAAGTCGTAGGGGTTGGGCGAACGTAATCAGCACCAAGCAAGCGCTGAATGAGATCACTGATAACTTGGGACAGACCTGGGAAATCTCTCTAAACTCATTCAAGCCCTTTGCATGCGGCATTGTACTGCACCCGATAATAGACGGTTGTGCCCAGCTCCGGACCGAGCAAGCGCTCGATAACCAGGCCGCGTGGAACGAGATCGAGAAAATAGAAGTCACTGTCAACCCGCTGGTGCTCGAGCTGACCGGCAAGACTACGCCAAAAGATGGACTAGAGGGGAAATTCTCCTATACCCATGCCTGCGCTGCGGCCGTAGCTGCTGGCAAGTGCGGGGAGCATCAATTTGCTGATTCTTTCGTGACGAGCCCAGAGGTCCTCTCGCTCAGAGGAAAAGTGCACGCAACAGTCGACAAGAATATGCCGTCAGATTCCGCTCATGTCAAAATAACCATATCGGGCAAAGGCTCATTTTCGAAATATATTGAGCATGCCATCGGCAGTGCCCTTACTCCACTGTCAAATCAGCAACTCGAGGAGAAATTCCATGATCAGGTTGAGCCTATTCTAGGTTCACAAGGTGCGCAGGAGGTGACAAACGCATGCTGGGGTCTGGAGAAAAATGGAGACATGCAGCAAATAGTCTCCTTGACCGTAAAATAATAGAGAATACCACTTGATTAAGTCATCCAGTTCTGAAGATCAAATCCGTAGCTGGTATCCACCGCAAGAATCTGGCCATCTGAGCCAAATATATCTGTCAGATTGGTAGGGTCCGACAAGAAGTCCTGGGAATGCTGCAGAAGTGGTGATTCGAAACTGTGTGTTTGCGATGCAGCAGGAGAAGAACTTCTTTGAGCCTCCATGTGCCGGCGCAGGAAATCCAGTGAGTGTTTTATTCCCGGTGTTTTGCCCGACTCAGACTCTAGTACTCTGAGCGAGAGCATCAGACGATCTTTGGCCTCTTGCGCGACGACAGAGTTACTGCTTTTGCTCATAACCAAGTTGACCGTGGTTGCAGTGTACATGCAATACGATACCAAGTATGTGACCAGCTGGAAGCCAAACGACTTCACATAGAGCACGAAAATCTCATTGATCCGAATTGCGCTCTGGACGCAGACTTCCTGTGCCTGAGTCTCAAAATCGGTCGAAGTCTCCAGCCTCAAGAATGGCCGGTACAAGAGAATGTAAAGCATGTGATAGTATAGACTGTGAAGTTAGCATGAGATGGCTTGCAATTGCAATATGCACATACTTGAGACAGACGATATTTGGAGGCGGAGATTGGATCAGCTGTTGGGCATCGACGATCTTGAGAAACGAAGGAATTTTTTCCACGTAATCGTCGATGACACGGTGCAGGCGGTGGATCTTTTCGTAATAAATAGGTTGTTTCAGGCCCCCCATGTAAATTGTGTCAAATATGTTGCAGGAAATCTAAGGGTCATTAGCAACAGGCATTTGCACATAGTAGCCGATAAAATACATGCCTTTGCGAGATTGAAGATATGAACGAAGCAGGTTGTGGGGTAAGACTTGCAAGGAGTATAGGCCTGGAAAGAATCGTCTAGAGATGAGGGACTCCATAGATCGTCATCATCCGAGCGGTCGACTAGAAAAGTTAGAAGATTCCGGTTGCCAATTCAAGCTTCTGCTTACCGAGATTATCCACATCAGCGGGGCACGACCTCAGGGCAGGCGTACGGCCCAATGTCAACGACAATGTTCTACTTCGTTAGGATGCGTAAACCAGCAACAGGTGAGTACATAAGCATACTTGTCCCAGACATATGCCGACATGAATAGTCTGCGAAGGCATTCTTTATCTGCCAATTGAAGGCATCCGCTGTAGTCGATGTTCTCTGTTGTTATGCCGATATCCTCCATCATTCGAAAAGCCTGCGCTATTAGAGACTCATCTCACCTCACACACATGGTTGTTCACATACCAGACCAGTATATGCCCAACCTTCCGAGCACTTGCCGATCGCACACTGCCTTCCTCCGAGTATCAGCAGGCCCTGGATGGTGGGGATTTTGGGTTTTCCCTGCGACATTTCGTACATGAGGAGGAGTTTTGCTTTGGCGACAAATCTTTCACCCTTTTTCAGTCCCGGGAACCGCACATCATCTTCTTTAATACGTCTAGAAGCATGGGCATAGATTGTATTAAGGAGGAATTCGGAGAAATATGTTCCTCCTAGACGTTTGTCTCTCAGGAAGCAATATTTGTACACCCACATATGAACCTGGTACTGCCAATTCCAGTATAGATTCAGAAGCGTTTCGCAAAGGGCCGCGTCGACCCCACTATCGATGAAACTGAACATTTCCTCTGTTAGTCGAGACGTGAATGGTGTTCCAGGCATGGATAACACCGAGTTACCCATGGGTTGAAATGCGGTTTCTCCTACAAACCGCGAATCTTCCGGCTAAAATACATTAGCAGCTTCGTTCCATCACTTCCTGCTCAGAGGGCTCTCTCTCTTACATTAACCCCAGTCTCGAATCTATCCTGACTAGGGGTGCCATTTTCTCCCTGACCATTATTGTCGGGGTTCTGTTCAAAGCTCTTCAACAATAACAGTTTTTCAGAATCGTTTGCACCGTTGATGCTTTGAAACAGTTCCTCTAGTCTTTGATAACGAGGCTCTATAAGCGAAAGTTTACGCGAAGTTTCCTTACTGGTTCGGAATCAGTCTTATGTCCATCCATGATGCAAGTAGTAGAAACCAAAATAAAGCCTTACCTGGAATACTCGCATTGACGACCAGCTTTGGTACAATTCACACAAACCGGTTTCCGTAAATCACATTTGACCTTCCGCCGTCGACATTCAGTACATGATAACCCATATCCTCGAGGAGAACCATCCTGATCCATCTGACGCTTCATGTTTTATCAAGCTTGAAAAGACGCCAAAACTGGTTAGCGAACCCCGCTATTGCCGCCAAAACACCCATTTCTTTTTTCTCTTCAAAAAGCCCCACGTGATTTCGGCGAAGTCACGTGCCGTCACCCCGCCAACCACATTTAAACGAATATGACCCGGGACCCTTTATTACTGGATTGCTGCTTTTGTTGACCAGTTTATAAGCGGTGAATTTGAGAATGTCAATGTCAATTGCTCGAACTTCGATGAGAAGGGCACTTCCCAGAGTGTCTAGGGTTTCCGGGGTATTTGTACGAACAAAGGTCACGTTGCCTGATCTTGATTATGATTATGGTGCACTTGAGCCGTATATATCCGGACAAATCAATGAGGTATGAATTGGATGATTAAAAGTCAACTAAAGAGAAGGGAGGGGACGCTAATTATTAGTTACATTATACCAAGCATCATCAGACGTATGTGAACTCATATAATACTGCGATTGAGAAGCTTGCCCAGGCCGAGAAGGACCAGGATGTTCGTGCTCAGATTGAACTTGGACCTTTGATCAATTTCCATGGTGGAGGACATCTCAACCATTCTCTTTTCTGGAAGAACCTTGCACCCACATCCCAGGGTGGTGGAGAACCACCTGCTAGTGGAGGAGCTTTGGATAAGGCCATTACTGAGCACTATGGGTCTCTCGATAAGTTGATTGGTGTTGTCAACTCCAAGTTGGCGGGTGTCCAGGGCTCGGGATGGGCTTGGATTGTCAAGAACAAGGAAAATGGTGCCTTGGATGTAATCACTAAGGCCAACCAGGATCCTGTTACCGGCCCTTATATTCCAATTGTGGGCATCGATGCTTGGGAACATGCATACTACCTTCAGTATCAGAACGTCAAAGCGGACTACTTCAAGGCGATTTGGAATGTAATCAACTGGAAAGAGGCCGAGAAGAGATTTGGATCCTAGATCTCTGATCCTCCCTCCAAGCAAAAATTAAATTAAGTAAATAAATCGTAACAACTTGCCTACAACAATTGTGATAACATAGTATTAAATGTATTTGGTTGTGTATATAACAGTCTCTCGTGGTGGAAAATTCAATCTTCACCACCAACACTATATAAAAGCCACACGATGAGTGACGAGATAACCAAGTCGGTCGAGGAAGTGACATTGAATGAGGAGCAGAAGATCACTCCTTGGGAGGTAGAAGGCGCTGTTGTCGATGGTAAGGCTGTGGGCATCGACTATGACCGGTTGATTGAGTCATTTGGCACCAAGAAGATCACTCCCGAGATCCTGGAGCGATTCGAGAGAATCACAGGACATAAGCCGCATAGATTTCTTAGAAGGGGCATGTTTTTTAGTGCCAGAGATCTGGATGCTATTTTGGATCGGTACGAGCATGGAGAGCCGTTTTTCCTTTACACAGGGCGAGGTCCCTCAAGTGAAAGCATGCATATGGGACATATGATTCCATTTGTATTTACGAAATGGTTACAAGAGGTGTTTGATGTCCCACTTGTGATCGAGATGACTGATGATGAGAAGTTTCTTTTCAAGCAGAACCTGACGATTGAACAGGTCAAGAGCTTCTATCTCAATAATGCTAAAGACATTATCTCCGTGGGATTTGATCCCAAAAGAACATTTATCTTCTCGGATCTCAACTACATGGGCAAGGCACTCTACGAGAATGTGGTGCGAGTGTCGAGACAGATCACACTGTCGACCGGAAAGGCTGTGTTCGGGTTCAAGGACAGCGACAATATCGGCCGCATCCACTTTGCATCGATCCAGATTGCAACCAGTTTTAGCAATTCGTTTCCTCATCTGTTTGGAACCCGCTCCGATGTGCCATCATTGATTCCCTGTGCCATAGACCAAGACCCCTACTTCCGTGTGAGTCGAGATGTGGCCACCAAGCTCAAGTACCCTAAGCCGTCGTTGATACATGCTAAGTTCTTCCCCGCTCTACAAGGGTCATCGTCCAAAATGTCGGCCTCAGATGACAGCAGTGCGATTTTCATGACTGACACTGCCAAGCAGGTGCAGAAGAAGATCAATAAGTATGCGTTTTCTGGCGGGCAAGTGACGATGGAGGAGCAGCGCAAGTACGGCGGGAACCCGGACATTGACGTGGCATTCCAGTACATACGGTTTTTCGTCGAGGACGACGCCGAGATCGAGCGCATCTCCGAAGACTATAGGTCTGGCAAGCTACTGACTGGAGAACTGAAGGCCATTTGTATTAAGGTTCTGCAGGGCTTTCTGGCGGATTTCCAGCAGAAACGTGCCCTTGTGACTGACGAGGACGTGGCGCATTTTGCAGACACCACCCGTAAGTATGAGTGGGGTACGGCTGAGCGGCTCGTAGCCGTCAAGGTTCGCGAGACCAAGGCCAACAAGAAGGCCACGAAATGAGTTTAATAGAACGTTATGAAAATAAATAACCAAAAAGAAAACACACAACACGGGAAGCTGATTATTGTTGTACGTATTTCACGAGATCATCGATGGTAATTGCCTTTAATTCATGTGTTTTTGCAAATGCAAGACAATCGTCGGATCTGGCCATAAGCCCGTCCTCATCTCTCACGATCTCGCAGATGACCGATGCCGGCTGCAAGCCGGCTAGCTTGGCCAATTCCACGCCGGCCTCGGTATGTCCTCGACGAGCAAGAATCCCTCCATCAACGGCCCTTAGCGGTAATAGGTGACCTGGTTTCAAAAAGTCATTTGGTTTTGTAGTAGCGTCGGCTAGCTTCCGAGCCGTCAGGGCTCTGTCATGGGCCGAAATGCCAGTAGTGGTTCCGTCGGCATAATCGACGGAAATGGTATATGCAGTTCCATGTCTGTCTGAGCGAGTAGCACTCATCAATGGCAATTCTAGTCGATCTGCTATTTCGTTGGTCACGGGCGCACAGACATAACCCGAGGAATACCGGACAAGAAATGCCATTTTTTCAGTAGTGATTTTTTCAGCAGCTATGATCAAATCACCTTCATTTTCTCGACTCTCATCATCAAGTACAACCAAAAACTCTCCATTTCCTAGAAATATATCCCCATTATTAGACTATTTTCCTTCTTCGGTCTTTGATCCCACAAATCAATCAATTACTTACGGAACGCTTCAATTGCTTCAGGAATAGAATCAAATCGACTCATGATTCATATATATATATATATTTTTACAATCAAAATCTTTGTATATACTTCCCCCTTTATATATACAAATTGAACGTTTGCAATCAAACCCAAATAAAAAAAAATTCCCGGTGTGTGCAAAGTGCTGCTCGGCTCACAATGACCAAATGGTTACTAACTTTAAGATAATAGGTGACGCACCTTAATCGATTATATAACTAAGAAATTGATAATTTACAACTTGATTTTTAATGCTTTTTTTCTTCTTATTCCAAAACCATTATTTATAAAAATACCATATCTTGGAAAAATCTTAATAATATCAAACCTTTAAATAACTTATTATCTTAGTATCAATCAAATAAATAAACAAACTTATATTTCAAACAAAAAAACATTTTGAAACCCCCTCAGGAGTCAGGATCTTTAATCCGCACGGTTCCGTTGGGAGGGCCCCGGAGAGACTTTGTTACTGGCACCGCCGTTTCAAGAACTATTTCAGTAAGCACAGTAAAGCCGGCTTGGGACAAATTGGGGGCTAATTACCCCAAAAATGCTTTGGGACCAACCAAATCCCCCCGACGGAACAGCCAAACAAATAAGCGGCAGCACCAAGCGGCAGCACCGACCTCTGTCCCAAAAAACTCGGTAAAAGTCTAGGGGAAACGGAAATAAATTGGTCGTTGGGAACAAAAATGCTGTCATCAAGTTTGCTTACGTAAACAACTTTGATTATGCTTTCTTTCGTGAACGACTTTGAGCATGCTTACGTGAACTATCCTTACGTAAGATGAGAGGGAATCAAGTTGAATCAACTCGAAGTTCAACTGCTCAACTGCTCGAAAGTCTCAAGTATGTAGTGGTACAAATGTGTAGTTGGTAGTTCTCGGCACGTATTCCGACCCACCATCAAGTTACTTAGTCACCTATATATCAGATTACCAGTAACCAATTGCATAGTGATTTCCGACGTACTAATTCTCAAATATGAATTCGTTGGCCAGATCTATTCATTTCAATCCTGCCAGTCAACCTTTACTCTTGACAAATAACTAGTTACATTTGACATGTAAAACTTTGTATTAACTAACGTATTTCGAGCATATATAACCACCAAGAAATGCAGTTCATTCGGAAATCACGTGACTTCTGCACGTGACTTTTGAATAATCTGGTCCCAATAACTGGGCTCCGTTTCCGACCGTTTGAATCCGTCGTTTTGATTGAAACCTTGTAATAATATTTGGTTATGAATCGTTTATTTGGGGCCAAGGCTAGTGTTCCAAAGCCTTCATTGACTGATGCAGTCACAAATGTATGTGGTTTTTCAAAGGCGATGGTTATTGTTTCATTGAAGTTAACGATAAATTGGTTAGATTGATACTCGAGTGGCGTCTATGGATGTTAAGCTCACAAAGCTCAATGCCGAGTTATCGACTTATCAACAAAAGATGTCTCGGATGAGGGATGGACCGGGCAAGAATGCATTAAAACAAAAGGCACTTAAGATTCTTAAGCAAAGGAAGCAGATTGAAACACAGAAGGACGCGTTGCAGACCCAGAGCTGGAATATGGAACAAGCAGCCATGACGACAGAGAATCTCCAAAACACAATGGCTACAATGGACGCCATGAAGACTGCCAATAAAGAATTACGACGGCAATATGGCAAAATCAACATTGATAAACTCGAGTCTTTACAGGACGAAATGGCCGATCTAATGGACATGTCACAGGAGTTACAAGATACAATGTCACGTAATTACGCGGTACCGGACGATATAGATGAATCTGAGTTGGATGCCGAATTAGAGGCGCTTGGGGAGGAAATGGAGTTTGATGCTCAACTGGAAGAGTCTGCTCAACCCAGTTATCTTGCTGAGGATTCTATGCCTGCTTTTGTCGATGAGCCTGTCAAGAAGGAAGAAGAAGTAGCCGCTACATGAAAGTTATATTCTTTTACGGGCTGCCATGAAGTAATTGCCAATGTTGGGCTGGCCAGTGAGTTTCCATCCGCTCCCCGGCACATACAGACATCCGCTGCTGTTGACAAACTGCCAATCCGGTTGTTTATTGAACCATTGTCGTAATTCATACTCGTTGATATACTTTGACCATGTGTGGGTGCCTTTTGGAACTATCTTGAGCACTTGCTCTCCCATAAATATCGTAGTCAGGTATGACAATGGAGTGCGGCTAATTGTGGAGAGAAACACCCAGCCTCCAGGCTTGACTGTGGCCAATGAAGTTTTTAACATTTCAGAAGGGTTTGGCACATGTTCTAGGATCTCAAACAATGTTAGAATATCGTATTGCTCTTGTGTTGAATCAATATCCTCAATTCCTGCCAGCCGATAACTGAGTTTCGACGCCAGTAACGGATCTCGCTTCATATGCTGCACCGCCACTTCAATCACATCTTTAGTAAGATCTATCCCTTTTACGCTCTTAATCTCTTTGAGACGAGCCAGACTTTCGGCGAGAATGCCTCCTCCGCATCCAACATCAAGCACGTCGTAGCCATCCCCAATGCCATTCTCTTTTTGAGCTTGAAGTAACTTTTCTTTCTCTGCTTCTGGCAATAAATCTATAGAATAACCAGGTAGGTTTTGTTTTGTATTGTAGGAGGTCAAGATGTTCCGAATATAATCAAGTCGAAGCAAGTTCATCTTATGCAGGATTCTCTGGGGACCCTCGACATCCCACCAGGAATTGGCCAACTGAGCAAAATGCACCAGTTCACTAGCATCTGCCGAAGAAGTCGCTCGAGTACTAAGCGTTCTGACCGCTGTTCTTCGAGAAATCGCTGCTTTCCACATGGTCGGCCGATCAGTTGAGGTTAAAAAGTTGGGAAGTTTTCCGGTTTCTTCCCCACGCGATTAACAGACAATGTCGTCGAGGTCTCAATCGCCACAGATAGAAGAGGGGATAATAGCTACTAGGGAACGGCGGGTCAATGCTGGTAATAGGCTCCGGACTTTACTTCATGCTGAGGAACCTTTAGAAGATGATGAAGAAGGGATTTTCATGGAATTCGATGATGATGAAGAGTTTGAAGTAGAAGATGAAGAGCAACAGGAAGGAGACAATGATGATGATGAAGATGAAGAACGAGAAGAGGAGGAGGAGGAGGACGTGGATATTGGTGAGGTTGAGGATATGGAGAATCCAAAGATTAGAGGTACAAAGAGAAAAGCTGAAGAAGCGGGACAAGAAGACGATGAGAATTTCAGTGAATCGGACGAAAGCTCAGTAGATGGAGGAAGTGACGATGAAGAGGATGCAGGTGAGAAACAGCTTCAAAAGGAACAAAAAGCCGCGAAAAAGGCACAAGAACGACTGAAGAAAAAGAAGATCCTTCAACTGCCAGATCTCACGAGATCCCGACCCGCCATTAAGGCCATAGCCGGTCATAAGGAAAAGAAAGTTACCACCTTCGATGCTGCCAGCTTCATTTCCGAGCAGCGTAGAGTATCGAAACGAGCTGCCACAGTCAAAAACAAACAGGCAGTTTTCGAGAGACTTAAGGAATCTGAAGCTCGAAGAGCTAACTACGTGGCCCCAGTAATAAAACAAACCCATAAACTTACTCAGGCGGAAAGGCTGGAAGAAGCTAAAATCACCGAAGCTAGAAATGTGGCTTCGTTGAATCAGTTCTTTGAAATGGAGGAACTACGCAAACAGAGACAACGTGCCGCGATGCTTGCTAAAAGAATCCCAATGACTTCTGTTATTCGATACGTATCCTCTACAAGACTGGTTCCACCGCGGCGAATGTATGTGCGACGACCAATAGATGCTGTGAATGCAAAGCTCGAAGCTCGTGCTGAGTCCTTGTTAACTGAAGGAAAAGATGCCGTACCCAAGCTCGAGGAAGACTCGCAAAACACCATCTCTAATGAAAGGCAACAGGAACAATTATCTGAGGAATTGAGACCTGAGCAGGGAGAACAGAATTCAGAAGATAAGGATGTTGATATGGATGAACCGAAGCCGAACAGTCCACAAGACTTGACCTCTGCTGAGCATGCAAAAGTTGTGGAAATTGAAACTGTTTCTGAGAGTCAACTTGGGGAGGAGGATGTCGTAAAATTAGAAGCTCCTCAAGACCCGATAGTTGAAAGTAACGGTGGCTCTGCAGGTGTAGATACCGAAGAGAAGAGGGATGAGAACGTGGATGATTCCGATTTGACTGTTGTCAAGGTTGAAGAATCCCATGGGCTTGAAATGGCCTCAAAGGAAGGAGAAAATCCACTAGAGCTGCAGCCATCGGATGAAAAGGAGAACCAAGAGCCTAAGCAGGAACCGGAGGGTGAAGAAGATATTATTGTTTCCAAGCCAGTTCAAGTTGCAGCGGTTGAGGGTCCCTTTCTGTGCCGTGCACGGTCGACTGTCAGTTTGGTTGCATTTCCTGACGAGTTTGATTATAATAGAATCCAGGTGAAATCGATACTACTGGGACCACGGTCACTTAAGGCACCTCGTGTTGCGAAGCAGAACAAAATGTGTCTCATTTCTGGGCAGCTTGCGCGGTTCATTGATCCTCAAACAGGTACTCCATATGCGAACATGGAGGCATACAAGATACTCGGCCTTGCCAAGGGCGGGTTTCTGAACTGGAATGTCGAGCTAGGGGGTCTTTACACTGGGTTAAGGGAGAATCAACGACATGCCACGGGGGTGCCTGCACAGTTTAATGATTAGCCTCTATGTCACCAATTATTTATATGTACAAAAGCAGAACCAAATAATTTATTTTTTTATATTCCTCGGTTGGCCTGTTTTCTACAAAACTGCACCAAATCCAAATGTAAGCTTGATAGAGCGAACGTAATAGTCTTCAAAATTCGATTGGACCACTTCCTCCTGTCCCACGGGGATACCGGTCCAGCTGACCTTCATGACGGTTTCGCCGGCTCCTTGGTTGAAAGTCACAGTCTGGTGAGCAAAGTGGCCTTCTTTCCATTCCTTCAATCGCCAGGTGAGATCGATTTGCGAGTTGGCCTCGAGTTTTTCGATGGTGCCGGAGATATTGCCCCCGAACAAGGAGTACTTACCAGTTTTTCCGAATTCAGGCAGTTCCGGCTTTGATCTGGTCCAGGCAGCAACCATTTCCGGTTTGAGCAGAGCCTCGTATAACTGTTGAGCAGGCGCCGTGAAGGTATACTCAAGTGCTAACGACGTTGTGTTATAAGCCTTGGTGCCCACCACTGAAGGAGCCGGAGTGCTGGATCCTGTATTGGTTGCACTGCTGGCAGCAGAATCCTTCAAGGGATTCTTGACATCCGGGTGCTGGATATCTTTTCCGTGAGTACTTATAAGATCAGGACCGAAGTTGGCCAACAGCACTCTAAGCTTGGGAACCAACTCCTGTCGAACCAAGGCCTTAACAGGTTCTTTATCCATCTTCGCATCCGTAACAGAGATGTTGAATACATAATCGTCAGCCTCCGAATCATAAGAGATTTCGGGGATAGTAATTTGTCCAGTTACTTCCACCGGCTCTCCATCGACAGTTCCGGTTGAACCCGCATAAGCAAGAACCATATTGAGATCAAATAGACTGATGACTTTGCCCTTTCGCTGCGAAACATCCACATCACCCTCTAAACTCTTTAACGATGAGACCTTGACATTGGTCTTCCCATCCTTGGACTCAGCCTTAACTCCAACAAGCTTCTGCTCGAAGTACGTCTTGGACCACGCAATGCAGTTCTTATCGACCCAATGCCTTACACACATTAGTACCCAGCACCACAACCAATCCACAAAAACCACCGCTTACCAGTTATTAGGGTTGTGAAGCACCATTGTTCAGACCGTGTGAAGTGTAAGTGGTTAAATGTAAGCGAGATATTCAATTTTTTGGTGATGTCGTCGGAATGGAATTCTCCAGAAAACTCGAGCCCGCCGCGTGGTCTGAGGCTCGTCGATCGTTTGAATATCAGATTTAATATGTACAATTAAGCTAAATGACACAGGGAACAATAAATAATCAGAGGACGTGACGTTCAGTTTAAGAAGGTTCTTCTTTTGTATATAGATCACTGAAAGATTCCAGTTCAGCTGCAATGTCATCATCATAGTACTCTTCATTTCTCGATACATCTGCAGCCGCAGAGATACTGGCGTCGAATGAGTCCATGATATTTTCCAGAGTTACGTTAACTGGAAGAGCCGAGGTGATAAAGCCCAAGCCTCCGAACTCAGAGTCCATATCGATTGGAAGAACTTTGGCCACTCCTTCTAAGAACCAGACTGTTTCCTTCTTTTCTGCTGTAAAGGATCGCACCAGTTTATAATATACACGGATGATTCGTTTCGCCCATTCATCTCCAACAATCAGGAGCTCGAGAAGATTTCGGTCTAAAAGAGCTGGGAAGGAAAACACTCGTAGAATGAAATCCGCCTTGTATCGTTGATGGAACAGTTTATCGATATACACCAAAGTTCGGAAATACGGAGAACTTGAATGGACTGGATACAAATCTTTCAGATCATCGTCAAAACATTCAAGATTGGAAACCCCAATCAGTTGTAACCCATTAGGTACCGGCTGAGAATCGGCCAGGTCACTTAAATCGAAATTCACAAGTCGATAAAACTTGCTTTCCGGCGGTAATGGCCCTACCGCCAATAGAATAGTGGCAGCACCACGAACATGATGGATCCAAGCCGATGCTGGCAATGAAGTCGGAGAGCTTTCATCTGGTAAAGAAGCATTTGCCAAAGAATCCAATATCAACAGAATGGAAGCGGCTACCAAAGGATCCAGATTCTGAGCAGTGACATTTTGAACCTCTTCTCCCAGCAATTTCAACGCATTGCCACGATGAAGTGTTATAACACTGTCTGGTATACCTTTATGACTGCGCAACAGATGAGTGGCAGAAAAAGTCAAGATCGAATGCATGAGAAATGGATAATCAAAAGCCAGCATTGGAACATGGGTTCCCCATACATCATCGTTGGAGATGCCTGCCCCGGTTATGGTTTTCCATACCACAGTATTATAATGATAGAAGAGCCGCAGATCGACCATGTTCAACGCGGCTCCTCCAGCGACGACATTGAATGAGCATTCCAAGGCCATATGCTCACAGTTCTTGCATATGGGATGGGTCTCATCACATTTGACCCGTCTCCGTTTACAGGTAGCACAGCCTTTTCTAGACTTGGAATGAGGTCTTCTTTTAGAACTTTTATTCTTTCCCGCTTGTGTTTGTTGATTTTCCTCTTGTTTGATAAAAGGAGAATCATCTTCGGACCCGAAACCGGCGGGAGACCCGGAAATGCTTGAACTGGCAGATATTCGTCTTGCAGAAGGAGATGTCGAAGAGGTCGGAACATTGAGTCTCAATTTATTATTCTTAATATCATCAACCATCTCCTCATCTTTGGTTTGGTTGAGCTTAGACGCCATGGTTCTCGGATTATATGCAAGATAAGTAACTCAAATCAAAGCTACATCAATAAAAAGCATATCGTCAATGTCAAAATCTAACGAATCCGGCTCAATTAAACGGCTTTGCCTAAAAACACAATATATACGGCCTGTTTCGTATATATCGTTTTGAAACTAAAACCTCCCAAGAGCGGGGGCATTTGAAACCCCCCACCACAAAATCCTCACGTGATTACATGAATCACGTGACATGTTTTAAAACTTGATAATATCCTTTGATATTGTATTAAGAGAAAAGAAAATGCGCATTAGTAACATTATTGCTATCTCATTTGTCAGAGACTGTTCATTTGAATGTTATTTTACTGAAAACTCGGTGGGTAACATGTCGAACACTGGGTAGTGCGGAGTATTTTTTCCGAGATGCCCGTTTTTATATATGCTTAGATGAGATCGGAAGGAAGACCCAAATATATCCGACCAAAAACCCATATAATATGGTTGAACAAGTGGCCAGTGAACCAGGCCCCAATAAATTGAACTTCGTTGCATCTTTCAAACATGATTTCAATGATTGGATCAATGATATGGATAGTGTGAATGTGCTTGACCTGGCAAGTTTTTATGATTCTTTACCGTCGGAGTATCGAACATTTATGACGTCTGAATATCGAGCAAACAAAAGTAGTGTGGAAGCTTTATCTGCTTTATACATCTCATTACGTCAAGCAGCATCCAAGAAAAAATTACAGGCTCGGCGGCCTTCTCCATCTGAGAAATCTCCGCCTTGGAGAGGGTCCACCGCAGCGACCAGCGACCATGAATCCTCTCATCATCCCACTCAAGATGTATGGTGTGAGTTTTGTCGCCGATCCACTCATGATACCAAAGATTGTAGGACTATGCCCCGGAGTCACAGAGGCACCCGTAGAGGCCGTGGGCGCATCACAAAAGCACATTTCTAACAATAAAATGTAAATTAGTTACGACAACTTAGATCTATTTATTCTTGCTTCTAATGATCATGGCCATCATCCTGTTTCTGTTCCGGATCAACCTTAATCATGGTATCGATTCTTAATATCGCAATGCAAGCCTCCACAGCACTTTTCAAGGACTTGATTTTGCTCATGGTGGGCTCTAGAACTCCCGCCTTGATTTCATCAATGATCTTGCCGTTCAAAAGATCAAGACCATTGTTCTTGTATGCTCTTCGCTTCAGATCCTTGGGAACGGCATTCTGTGCAGCCGCATGGTAAGACCTCAGCTTGGCAACAAGCTCGGATGAATCTTTGGCAGCATTCACCGCCAACGTCTTGGGGATTATCAGTAGTGAGTTAGCAAACTCGGCAATAGCCAATTGTTCCCGAGAGCCCAAAGATGTGGCGAAGTTTTCCAGATAAATGTTGAGCGCAGTCTCAACAGCCCCTCCTCCAGGAACAACGGCACCTGATTCCAGAGTTCTCTTCACCACCGATAACGAGTCATGCACTGATCGCTCCATTTCATCGAGCTGATACTCATTGGATCCTCGCAGAATAATGGAACTGGAAGAATGGACTTTGGTGCCCTTGACGAGAATGCATTCATCATCAGAAATTCTCTCCTGAACAACCTCGTCTGCAACACCGAGATATGAGGGCTCGAAAACCTCTTCACCCTCAAGGTTGGATAGAGTAGAGATAAAAGTCGCTCCCGTGGCACGGGCTATTCTTCGTAGATCTTCACGTTTGCATCGTCTGACCGCCATAACTCCCGCTTCGATGAAAAGCTTGAGACACAGATCATCAATACCCTTAGTGGTAAGTACCACATTGGCACCGGCGTTGATGATCTTCTGGATCTGCTCGAGAATAATGTCGTACTCACGCTTTCGGATAGCCTCCAGTTGCTCTGGATCATCAATGGTGACATTGACACCCAGTGCCATTTTTGTCTTTTGTAAGTTCATGTCTAAAACTGCAAGTTTTGCTCCCACTATATGGGTCTTCATGGCCTGGCTTGCCACTGTGCAATTCAGAGCATATCCCTTCACGAGAACGGACTCGATAGCGGATTTACCATGTGCTTTCAATATATTTACAGCCTTGACGGGGTATTTTGTTTCACCCTTAGCATTTGTGGTTTTGACTGCCAATATGGCATCCACCACCAACCGGGAAAAGAATTCAGAATCAGAGCCGATAATCTTACTTGACATACTAGTCTTGGCGATATTCACCAGTGTGTCTTTTCCCAGTGACTCGACCGATTGACTCATAACCTCATTAATGTATATAACTGCCTCCTTCAAAGCCAATCTGTAACCGGTAATGATAGTGGTGGGGTGGATTTTATTTCTCACCAGTTCGTTGGCTCTTCTTAAAAGTTCGGCGGCGATAATCACTACAGATGTAGTACCATCTCCAACTTCTCGATCCTGCTGTTGTGCCAATTCCACCAAGATTTTGCCTGCTGGATGTTCCACATCCAATAAACTAAGAATGGTCGCACCATCATTTGTCACAGTAACGTCTCCAATATCATCAACCAACATCTTATCAAGACCAACAGGACCCAAAGATGACTTCACCACATTGGCTATAGCTTGACAAGCCAAAACTAAAACAATTAATACCCAAAATCACAAGAAGAACCTCAATCATATTTACCATTTTGGTTTCTTATATCATCTCCACTAATTTTTTCACCACTCAAAACTGTTTTGTTTAAATTAGATATCCCTCTTCCTGATCCATAATAAATCATTCATCACTTACAAAGAGTCTCCGATCTTGGAGCAGAATACACTTGCGACATGATTCTAGTTTTTCGTTGGCAAGATATTCGTGTTGGCGTGCTGAAGCGTTTGAACTTTGGAAAGTTCGCGATCTTCCAAGTTCTGACAGTTACTCACATATCGAGATCCTAAACCTCCGAGGTTTTGAACCAAAACGTCAAATTGTTTACTGAGAATTTCATGCTTTGATTTTAATTAAAGTATTAATTTATCATCTTTATGCCATACTTTGTGATTATGAGACAACGCACCTTAGTATTTCCTTTAAGAACTCAGCTCATTTAAACGGAATTATTATATGATAATGAAAACGAAGAGCCTCTTTTGATCTATACGGAAGTATAGCTAGTGATTATGTAAAAAAGAACTTGTTTACGCCATGATGTATGTACCTCTCATTAAAATATCTAATGGTTATCAATATTCAACTGCTTAGCATTGACCAAACGACATTCAATATGCTTCTCGATATTCCTCACAAGTTCTCGTCAGAATTCCTTGCACGGTCTGAATGTAGCCTATTCGTCCCCATAGCAAGGTTAGTACTTCACTGCAGTGTTCTGAGAATGAGCATTGTTGGAGTAATTAAAACAATAAAAATCAGCTCAATCGGCACCAGAACGGCAAATAAAGTGCGATTTACGTCGTTCTCCACGATCAAGCTCGGCAGTATTCAGATTCAACTCTAATTTGCGGGGCTAAGCTTTTTCAAAACCAGTCGGAATGAGCTTCATTATGCATCGGATCAATATAGATAATCATCTGGCACATCTCAGCTTAGTAGGATGCCCTTCACAGCGTACTGTGCAATTGGCATCCGTTCAGGTACGAGTTACACCTGAGCACCTTCCTTGCACGTACTTTCCAGCTTTATATCTTGTAGCTTGGAAGCTGACGCAACGGCAGGCTCCGGCTACTAACGCTCTATATCGACCTTACACATGAACCCATCCCGAGCAGAGATCAAAGACAAACAATCAAATAATAAAATAATAATAATAGATAGCCTAGCTTATAGTATTATGCATTTCTTACTCTTCTTGAGTACGGGAGGCTCTAATGCAGCGACGATAGCTTCGTCAAACACGTTTTTCAAACCCTTTTGAGTCAACGCAGAGCACTCCACATACTTGATAGCACTAACCTCTCGGGCCAGTCGCTCACCACTTTCATATGAGACCGGGCGGAGCTTTTGCCTTGCGAGTTTCTGAATCACCAGTTGATCGTCCCGTAGATCGATTTGGGTTCCCACTATGAGGCAGGGGACACCGGGGCAGTGGTGATGGACCTCTGGCAACCATTTCTCTCTGACGTTCTCAAAACTGGCAGGAGAAGTGACGGCGAAACAAACCAGGAACACGTCAGTTTGTGGGTAACTCAATGGTCTTAAACGATCGTAATCTTCTTGTCCAGCCGTGTCGAACAACCCTAACGTATAAGGCTCATCACCAATCATAACCGTGACAGCATAATTGTCAAACACAGTAGGGACATATTCGGATGGGAACTTGTTTGTGGTATATGAAATCAATAAACACGTCTATATTCCATGTTAACATTTTTTTTCTTCAACACTTCAACCATGACCAGCTACCACTAACCTTTCCAACAGCACCATCACCGACAACCACACATTTTATAGTTTGCATGATTAACAATGATCAATGTTAATACTATCGATAATAAATTAGATTAGCTTTGAGCAACGCGCCTATTATACCCGCGAGACACGTCCAAACCTCGAGAGATCAAACTCCTCTCAATCTCCTCGGTTCACATAATCAATCGCGGGCACTATTATACACTTACAATTCTGGTATGGTAATAGTAGCAATTCCGTTGCAGCACAAAGCAGTTGTCGAGATATAACGATCGAAAAATGGTAGTAGTTGATAAGTCGTAAATTCTTGCAATACAAATAGTCAGATTCCAGGGTTTCCACGTCGAGATTTTTAATATTATCCGCTTATCAAAGGATCGATAAATGATTATGCAAAAAATATCAAGAAAAATTCTCCCGTTTAGGTGCTTTACAAACTGTGAAAATCAAGGAGGTGATTGTATAACTTTAGTGTGCCGCCCCCTCTTCTAGAAACCTATAAAACAAAATTAACACGAAAAAATCGGTTGTGATGGGAATTTTTAAATACCAATTACTACACCGCCCAAGTTTCGTAATGTACCCCACCCATTTGATGACTTTTGATCTCTCTGATCCAACAACCTATTTTATAGTGAGGAAAGTTATTGCAGATAAGGCTTTAGTTACATAATAACTTGGTAATCTTCAGACCCTTGTGTCAGTAAGCTATTACCCATCATTGTGAGTTTCATCGCTAGTTTCATTCAACCTGTAAATATACACATGAAATAAAGCATTAGAAACAGTCTGAAAGTTGATTTGTCTATTATGATTATTCCTGGTATTGCATCTTCGATAAAAAGGGACCTTAGTAGGCAGTTAACTTGGCTTCACAATTCCTAATACTTTAGTATTATATGACATCTGTAAGCTGTTATGTCGTTTCCGAAATGAATTCCATACCCTTTTCTTTTTTTCATTCATTGGATTACGTAACCCAGTTAATTCTATTGCAGACAACTGAAGTTGAAAAGAGTATCACGAGTAGATTAGATGTATTTTGCATATACATCATAAACAAGGTTACTAGGTTTCTATACATATACCAACTGGGCTACAAAAAACAAATACAAACTAATTAAATCAAATTTCTACGTCATCCAGGGTTCGAAAGGTACTCGACCGCTGATAGACAAAGCATTGATCTTCAAAAGACCATAAAGTCTATGATAAAGAATCTCTCACTCAGCCGTGTCCTGCTTTTAGGGGTCGAACTCGCGTTAAGTAGCTATTCCCGGAGTGCTCCGTTGGATGTATCATTCGGGTGCCCGCGGACGGTTGACGTTGGTACTGTGGTGAACATATCCCAAGATGCCTATTGGTGGGTTCTTATCAGTTAAGGGCCAATCAATGCCCAACGCTAACTCGGCTCCGCGCGGTAAGCCAGATCGGCGCTCTGATTGACTTTTTAAGCGATATGTACACTTCTTATCAGCGCGTCCATCTCCGGCGGGCTCAGGCGTAAAGGGAAAAAATATGGTCTTGATTATTATCTCACTTTCTTCTTCTTCTCTTCCTTTGATTTATACTGTATTTTTTTTCATTAGTTTGCAATTCTTGATTTGATAAGGTCTTTGGTGTTTTGGGTTTATAGTGTAAGTTTGTTTGAAGAAAAAATATGATTGATAAGATCATAATAGACTAACAAATGAAAAGTTAGGAATATCAATATGATCGGATGGACAATCAACCAATGGAAGAGCCATCAAACGACTGTTTCTTCTAAGAAAGGTCTTCAATCTTTGATTGACTTGGTGGCTAGTTATGATCGAACCGATCCGGCATTTATCGCCATTGCAACCCCGGAACAGATCCGAACCCAATGGGACTCAATAGTCAATAGAGACAAGTCCACAATGCCATTATTTGGAGTCCCATTTGCCGTCAAGGATAATATTGATGTCGAGGGCTTCCCTACTACAGCCGCCTGTCCCGCATATAAATATACGCCCGAGGCAGACGCGGTGATCGTCGCACTGCTCAAACACGCAGGTGCGATTGTGATTGCAAAGACAAACTTGGATCAGTTTGCAACTGGCCTTGTGGGAACCCGATCTCCATATGGAAAGCCTTCGTCGACCTTCTCCCCAAACCACGTGAGCGGTGGATCGAGCTCTGGATCTGCTGTTGTAGTGTCCAAAGGTTGGGCAGCATTTTCACTAGGAACCGACACTGCAGGTAGTGGTCGGGTCCCAGCCGCATTGAACAATCTGGTCGGATTGAAGCCTACTGTGGGTGTTTTCAGTGCTACAGGAGTTGTTCCTGCTTGCAAATCATTGGACTGTGTATCGATTTTTTCTCTTACTATCCCTGATGCTCAGTTGGTGTTTTCCATTGCTGCTCAGGAAGATGCAAAATATGGTTACTCTCGGAAGCTTCCCGCAAAACCACTCACAACCTTCGGGAAACGGCCTGTATTTGCATACCCAAGCAACCCGAAGTGGTTTGGCGAAAAACAGAACGAGATTCTATTTGCCAAATGCTTGGAGGGTTTCAAGGCCATAGGCGTAGAGGTCGTGCCAGTAGACTTCTCAGTGCTCTATGATCTGGCTAATCTGCTGTACGAAGGACCATGGGTTGCAGAACGATATGCTGCCATTCGTGATATGATGGTCAATAGCCCTGACGCTATTGATCCAGTCGTGCGTGGAATCATTAAGAAGGCAGAGAATTTCTCTGCCGCAGACTGCTTTGATGCCGAATACAAGCGTAGGGATATTATAAAGCTCATTGAAGCCCAATTCAAAGAGTACGATGGAATGATTGTCCCTACTTGCCCTTTGAACCCTACCTTTGCCGAACTTGATGCTGAACCTGTGATGGTGAACTCACGACAGGGAACCTACACAAACTTTGTCAACCTGTCGGATATGTCTGCATTGGCCATTCCCGGTGGATTTAGAGAAGACGGCCTGCCAAATGGTGTCACTCTGATCTCCGGTAGCTTTAACGATTACGCATTACTGGAATTGGCCCAGAGATTCTTAGCATCATACAGCCCTGGCCGTCTTTTGGGAAACACGGGCGTCCACGGTGATATCACATCTGACACGCTATATTCTGGCATTCCAAACGGTGGACCAGCTTCTATCCAGCTGGCCGTGGTCGGGGGCCACTTATCTGGAATGGCGCTTAACTGGCAGCTTCAAAAAGTCGATGCACGACTCGCATATCGAAGTGCCACTTCTCGAAACTACCGTCTTTTTGCCTTGCCTAATACCACCCCACCAAAGCCTGGTTTGAAACGAGTTACAGGCAAAAATGAGCAAGGTGAATCAATTGCCGTCGAAGTGTGGGATGTGCCGATTCAGAACTTTGGCCATTTCATATCAATGGTACCACACCCGTTAGGAATTGGTACTCTTGAGCTCAACAATGGTGAGTGGGTCAAGGGTTTTGTCTGCGAGCAGATTGGCTATTCTGCGGACATAACGGTCGATATCACAAAGTATGGTGGCTGGAGAAAGTACATATCGGAAACGAGCAAGGCAAAGCCGTTCAATACCGTTCTAGTGGCTAATCGCGGTGAGATTGCCGTGAGAATTATCAGAACACTCCGAAAGCTCGGCATCTTCTCCGTCGCGGTTTACTCTGAGCCAGACAGATATGCCCAACATGTTCTAGAGGCTGACGACGCGGTTTCTCTACATGGAACTAGCGCAGCAGAAACCTATTTGTCAATCCGCAAGATCATCAACGCCGCACGCGATACTGCTTGTCAGGCAATTGTGCCTGGCTATGGTTTTCTTTCTGAGAACGCCGACTTTGCAGACGCTTGCGAAGAAGAAGGTATCGTTTTTGTGGGACCAACTGGTGACGCTATTCGTAAGCTTGGTCTAAAGCATTCTGCAAGAGAGATCGCCGCTGCTGCAAATGTACCATTGGTTCCCGGTACGGGTCTCATTGAGGACATTGAGAGTGCTGTGAAGCTGGCTGAGAAGTTGGAGTACCCTCTGATGATCAAGAGCACTGCCGGTGGCGGTGGCATTGGGTTGCAGAAAGTTGACAATGAGCCTGAGCTTCGAAAGGCCTTTGTGACTGTCAAGCATCAGGGTCAAGCATATTTCAATGACTCGGGTGTATTCCTGGAGCGTTTTGTTGAGAACGCCAGGCATGTTGAGGTGCAAGTCTTTGGGGATGGTAAAGGTAATGCCATTTCGCTTGGAGAACGTGACTGTTCCCTTCAGCGACGTAATCAGAAGGTCATTGAAGAGACCCCGGCCCCCAATTTCCCTACAGAGACAAGGTCCCGAATGCTTGATGCTGCTGAGAGTCTCGTGGCCAGCATGAACTACAAATGTGCGGGCACTGTAGAGTTTATTTATGATGAAAGACGGGATCTATTCTACTTCTTGGAAGTCAATGCTCGGCTGCAGGTTGAGCACCCCATCACTGAAATGTGCACCGGGCTTGATCTCGTTGAGCTGATGCTCAACGTGGCTGCAGATAGACCTCTCCCCGATATGAAATCTCTTAAGCTGCCAGGAGGCGCTTCAATGGAAGCCCGATTATATGCCGAGAACCCCGTCAAGGATTTTCAGCCGTCACCTGGTCAGCTTAGCGAGGTGAAGTTCCCCGATTTTGCCCGTGTCGATACCTGGGTCCAGAAGGGCACAAAGATTTCCGCTGAATATGACCCGACTTTGGCAAAGATCATTGTTCATGGGGTGGATCGTGCTGACGCATTGAGCAAGCTGAGGGCTGCGCTTGACCAGACCGTTATAAGTGGTGTCGTAACTAACTTAGACTATCTGCGGTCTATTGTTGGATCTACTATGTTCCGTGACGCCAAGGTTGCAACAAAGATTCTCGATACATACGCATATTCTCCAAATGCAATTGAAATCACTGCGCCTGGAAGTTATACGACTATTCAAGACTACCCTGGTCGAACATTACTGTGGCACATTGGTGTACCTCCATCTGGACCTATGGATGATTACGCATTTAGAATTGCAAACAAGATTGTTGGTAACGATCCTAAAGCGCCTGCTATTGAGGCTACTTTGGTCGGTCCAAGTATGGTGTTCCACCATGACTCGGTGATTGCTATCACTGGTGGCAATTCGCCAGCTACATTGGATGGTTCCTCCATTCCACTGTGGGAGCCCATTATCGTCAATGCCGGCCAGAAGCTGGTGGTTGGAAAGCTTACAAGCGGCTGCCGCTCCTATATTGCTGTTCGAGGCGGTATTGACGTGCCTGAGTACTTGGGCAGTCGATCAACTTTTGCTCTCGGTAATCTCGGTGGCCATAATGGGCGAGTGTTGAAGTTCGGCGACGTCCTTTTTCTAGGCCAGTCCGAAGCCATTTCGGCACCAACTCCGGCCCCAGCTGAACTGATACCAAGCTACTCCAATACCTGGAATGTCGGTGTCACCTGTGGACCCCATGGCGCACCCGATTTCTTTACTCAAGAGTCCTTAGAGACTTTCTTCAACAGCGACTGGAAGGTGCACTACAACTCAAATCGGTTTGGTGTTCGTCTCATCGGTCCTAAGCCAGCATGGGGTCGACCTGATGGAGGTGAAGCTGGCTTGCATCCTTCCAATACGCACGACTATGTATACTCGTTAGGCGCCGTCAATTTTACTGGTGATGAACCGGTAATTCTGACTTGTGACGGTCCCAGTCTAGGCGGCTTTGTGTGTGCTGCAGTTGTTATTGAGTCCGAACTCTGGAAAATTGGCCAGGTCAAACCAGGTGACAAAATCAGGTTTGTTCCTGTCAGCATAGATGACGCCATGGCGATGAAACGAATTCAAGATGAGCAAGTGGGTTTTAAGACTAGAAAGTCGTTGGATATCGTTTCGGTTGGCATTGAGTCTCCGATCTTATACCACCATGCTGCAACGCCGCAGATGCCAAAAGTCGTTTATCGCCAAGCTGGCGACAGATATATTCTTGTTGAGTATGGCGAGAATAACATGGACCTTAACTACTCTTATAGGGTATACAAGCTTGGTGAGCTGGTCAAGAGTAGGGCAGTTCCTGGTGTGATGGAAATGTCCCCTGGAGTACGTTCGGTTCTGATTCAGTATGACGGTTACAAATCCAGTCAACAAGAGCTCGTCAAGGCCCTAACCGCGATCGAAGAGAGCATGCAGTTTGTTGATCGTTGGCAAGTACCGTCGCGCATTATCCGCCTTCCTCTTGCATTTGAGGATAAGAAGACGCTAGGTGCCGTTCAGCGATACCGAGAGACTATCCGCTCCACAGCACCGTGGCTGCCAAATAATGTGGACTTTTTGAAAGAGGTCAATGGCTTTGAAGACAGGAATGATGTTCGCGATATTCTGTATCAGGCTCGCTTCCTTGTTTTAGGCCTTGGCGATGTGTTTTTGGGTGCACCGTGTGCCGTACCACTTGATCCTCGGCACAGATTGCTGGGCACGAAGTATAATCCATCGCGGGTTTACACACCCAATGGCACCGTTGGCATTGGAGGCATGTACATGTGCATCTACACAATGGAATCACCAGGTGGGTATCAGCTTGTTGGCCGAACCATACCTATATGGGATAAGCTTGCTTTAAACACGCAGCGTGAAAGACCGTGGCTATTGTCTCAGTTTGATCAGATTGAATACTATCCTGTAACTGAAGAGGAGCTTGACCGCCAGTGCGAAAAGGTGGAGCATGGCCAGTATCTTGTTGATATTGTTGACAGTGTGTTTGATTATGGCGAGTACTCGCAATGGCTACGAGCAAATCAAAAGTCGATTGATGAGTTCCGAATCAAACAGGCTGAGGGAAATGAGGAGATTTCTCGGCTAATCCAGGTTTCCAATGCCGAGATTCAAGCGGAAGCGCCCCACAAGGAGGAACTGAATATCAATGAATTTTCTGAATCGGCAGTAATGGTTTACGCTGAGGTTGCTGGCAAGTTCTGGAAGTCATGTGTTGTTGTGGGTGACACTGTATCTGCCAGCCAAGGCGTGGTGATCTTGGAAGCCATGAAGACTGAGATGGTCGTGAATGCACCAAGCAGCGGCAAAGTGGTGAAGATCCTTGTCGGCACTGGAGACATGATTGAGTCTGGGGACCTCGTTGCTGTTATAGAGCCTTAAATATTGAGTAATGACTGAAATAATAATAATGATGATGATGATTCTAGGTTATCTAAAACTAGCATGTTGCAATTGGACGTGAGATTGTTCCTCTTCATCGTCGTCATCTTCATCGTCGTCATCTTCATCTTCGTCTTCGTCTTCATCATCTTCATCCCCTCGAGTCTGATCTTCGTCATCTTCATCATCGTCAGTATCATCTGAAGGGGGTCCACCTAGACGTTTTATGAGGATTTCAACAACATCTGACCATTCTCGCATACCTCCCATGCCAATATCGCCACAGACAAGCACCTTTTCAACCGGTTTCAGGGTTTCGATCCAGTTGAATTCCTCTTTGATAAGTTGCAAGTGCTTTTTGGTCATGGGGTTAATGTACATGTGTGTATTCATGGCCGGTGCAACCAGGATTGGTACTGCGGGGTTCCAAGCGCGAATGACCGATGTGATCAGGTTGTTACATATCCCATTTGCTATTTTGGCCAAAGTGTTAGCTGACAAGGGTGCAATCAGCAATATATTCGCCCATCGCCTTAAGCGTACGTGTAAAACACTTTCCGCCCGACCGCGACGAGATGTCCATTCATCGTCATCATGCCATACTTTGATATCACTTGGGATTTTTAAGCCCGACATAAAGTGTTCAGCTGATTCGGTAAGAATCAGTTGTATTTCAGCTCTATCATGGTAAACTTCCTTAAGTTTTGCTATTATAAGGGGGATTTTGATAGTGGCCACTGATCCTGTAGCAGCCAATAATATATGAATTTTCGGGTTTGGTTCTGCGTCCGATGAGACCCCAGAGCTTCCTCTACTATCCAGGGCAGTGGCCACTGCTGATGCCAACGAACCGGCTGTGCCTGGTCCGATTATAGTTGCACTACCGGGGGTAGTAAGGGCGCCACCAGGAGATTTCGGTCGATCATCTTGATGATGTAAATGATGTCCATGATGATGATGATGGTGATGATGATTATGAAGATGAAATTGTCGTAAAGAAGCCGCCATACTATTATCCAGTTGTGAAGGTGTTCGGTCTTCATTGAATGAAACAACACTCGGCGCACGAGCAACCGGTTTCAAAGTGGTTGGCTTCTCTGCACCATGATTAAGGACTTGGGATCCTGGCATAACAGAGATCTTTAATGTATCTGATTAGTTAACCACCATCATATGATGTCGTTGATTCCTCAACAGACTTTGCTTACTTTATGTTGTTCAACGGAACGGAACTTATTAATGCGAACAAAACCCAAACCAGTTGACCAATGATGACCAAACCTCGGGCAAAAGGACTTAAGAAAAAAATTCCTAGACCTTTGATATAAAAAGTCTCTTTTTCTCTTAAATACCCTTTGAATCCTAATAAATCCTTCCTTATTATAACTTTAAGCTGTGTTTTTCGCAGTAAAAAAATCTTGTGAGGTTTGGAACGGCGGACTAAAGCTTACAGTATTAATGTCGGAATAACCGAATACCAGAATTTTCTATCAACAGATTATTTAGGCTGATAATTATAATTATATATAAAAACCCCCATCGCTATTGCTGAGGATTCTATTGTAGTTGTGAACAAGTGTCATTAGGAATTAATTGGATTCTTATTCGGCCATTGTTACTCTCCGATGTTCTCACAAGCTTTATACAGCGTATGAAAACCTAAAAATGTAGCCTCAGAAATGATATCTCTACCTCATAATGACATACTATATGATTTCAGCACAAAGTAGAAAGCTATATAGTCCTTCAGAACGGAACGGCAATTGGTTTTTAACTGCTTTAAACAATATCATGTATTACTACTCTTTCGACTTATATCATTACTGTTAACATTAAAGGCAGAATCAGCTAGCTTATCCAATAAATTTTAATGTTCCTAGAAACGATACTTATACTTGACTAGTTGCTTATTTGAGTTGTGTAGTATTCGTCTCTGCAATGTTGTGAATGAAATTCTCCTAAGATGAGAACCTTAAGATATACATTGATAAACCACTCATTGTAATTTTAAGTACTCTATTATATGTTTTCTCAGACTTTTATCAAACGAGTAATGCCGAATAATGTGACATATGGCACATTGGAATGATGGATAATATGGCTTCAGTTCTAGGATGTCGCTTCCAGGGTTCCACTGGTCCCACCATTCGTCACTCAACCTGACAACGTCCCTAGCATCAGAAAATAGTTCAAGTAGTTCTGTAATGAAAGCTCTTGGTAAGAGTCAGCCCGCTGTTACCGAGAGTTTAACTTTCCATGTTTTGAGAATGCATTGAGAGCTTTCACATCTTTTCTTCCAGCATAACTGACGTAAAGCTGATTTACGAAACCTAATATTTTTATGATAATTCGAGTTTCATTTACTGTCTCGAGGTGATTTAGCTCTTCGCATCGAATGATTAGACGCAACCCCAATCATGACTATAACATGTCTATTAGCCCCCGCCTGATTTGCTTAAGAAAAATTAGGTCCTCATCAAGCTACAAATTAGCTACAAACCAGCTCCTTTCGTTCTCATACGAGGACGATAAACTCTTGCCGGCACTGTAAAAACAATCAGCTCATCTCAAATAAGCTTATACTTAATGGATTCGGCTGGCACTTTACTAACTCATACTCACTCATGAGCCATTGAGCTATCATTAGCTCATTTCTGATTCCGAGAGGCGGGATCCCTAAACTTTCACTGATATTAGCCGCCTGTCGTAACTCTCTTTTTGCCAAAACCGCTAGTTACGTAACGATTTACCCGTAACCTTAGTGATCGGCACTGATTTATGCATAACTTCATGCAGGGACCAACCATAGATCAGGGAAAAACCTTATCGGTTGAATGAAAAAGAGAAATAATTGTAAATTCAAAACATCAAAGCAACTAATTCTACATGAAAGCCTTTGCAATCCAAAAGCTAACCGTTTTTTGATTATTCCTTTCTTTCTATATGTACTGTTTGAGTCCAGGGGAGCGACAAGTTTATTTGAACTTCTTTCCGAACAACAACAGCTGGAGCTGGTCGTACATGGAGATGACACCGGCACCGGCAACACCACGGAGGATATTGGCACCGCAACCCTTGAAGAGGGAGGTGACACCTTCGGCAGCGACGATCTTGGTGAAGGCATCGAACGAAGACTTGTACTTGATGGCCTGTCCGGAAGTCATCATCATACGACGACGGACGGTATCAAGAGGATAGGAGGCAGTGGAGGCACCGGTGGTGACGGTCCATCCCAACAAGAAAGAGGCCAAGAAGTTACCTTCCAAAGAGCCGACAAGGACAACAGGCTTAAGAGAGTCGTAAAGACCGAAGTAGAGACCTCTGTAGACGATGATTCCGACAACGGAAGGACCGAAACCACGGTACAGACCGGCGAGACCGTCAGACTTGAGGGTCTTCTTGTAGACATCAACCAGTCCGTTGAATTCACGGTCACCGCCGCCCTTAGCAGCCTTGGCATCGTTGGCAAGACGGGTACGAGCGTAATCGAGAGAGTACACAAACAGCAACGAGGTGGCACCGGCAAGACCACCGGAGGCCAAGTTACCGGCGAACCAAGGCCAATAACCCTCACTCTTCTTGAAACCGAACATGGCCTTGAACTTATCCTTGAAGGCAAAGTTCAAAGCTTGGGTAGGGAAATAACGGATCACGTTGGCGGTGTTTCCTCTCCAGAAAGAAGCAACACCCTCCTCAGCGGCGGTACGTCTGAAACATTCAGCAATACCGTCGTACTTTCGTGCCAGACGACCTTGCTTCAACATCTCATCTTGATTTTGGATAAGAAGCTTAACACGCTCGATGGGAGCGGCAGCAGTCTTGGCCACGGCGGCAGAAACACCGCCCATGAGAAAGTCGACCATAAAGCTCTATCATATAGTTAGTTTATTGATGTTCTTTAAATCAATTATCGTTGATGATGATGATGATGTTGATCTTCAGGTTCTTGCATCAATTTAATTTTTCCACCAATCAAATTTCCATGTCCGGGACGATTGGAATTTTGACTTTTTTTTCAGATAATCCCCCAAACAATATATATTTATAACCAAATTTCCATTGGTCAAAAATAAAAACCTTATCGGAGATAATTCTTCAACTTTGATAATAATCAATCATCAAATATCAAATCAAGATGTTTATTACATTGATCCCTTGCTTTAATGCCCGGAACCCAAACCATCCATCCAATCAACACCATCAAACCAACAGAACATTTCATAAACTTACACTTTCAGACATCTTGAATAGATTGAGTCCTTCTTTTTTTTGTACTTTGTGATTGATTCCGAACCTCGAAGGTTATTACAAGTTACAAGCAAAAATGTGCACTTGAAAAGGAAAAGGAAGGAGAAAGAAGTGAGGAATTTAAAATTTTTTTTTATATCACAATTCCGACGATTTTTCGGCTGGGAGATTGTTACGTCAGCCGGCTTTTACCCTGCCGCGGGGGATAAATGCCGTTTAGTCCTCGGTTAATATCGGATTCAACTCTGATTGGCTTGATGCCGCTTCATGCATGGATCTTCCACAGGGAAGCCCTTCAAAGAGTCTTTAAAATCCCTACGGAAAAACAGGACTTTTGAATGTTTAAAAAAAAATGATTATTATTGGCTGGGGTGTATGAAACATGAAAATAAGTTAATTGGGTCTACTTCCGACTAGACGAGGTACGATTGGATGCCAAACTTTTCAGGTTTGGTGAAGAGTGGGCTATAATCCGGGTTAAGCGCCCGGCATGCACGGCATTAGCCACCCCTGAAGACGGTGTCGATGAGCGGTTGGTCACGTGCGTGCGATTGGCAAGACGAAGATTCATAGATGGTGATTTGTGTAGTTGATGTCTTGGAATCAATGTTTTGAGCATGGCTTCAGTCTTTTTCGGTGAGGTGTGTTGACCTGGCGGGGGCGGAAGCACCTTGAGCGCCGCTGCGACGGCGGCTGTTGATGATGTTGATGGGTGTTCCATTCGTCGCCGTTTCGTGGGTGATTCTGTGCTTGAAATACATGCTGCTCGTTTGGCGCTGGTGGGGGTCAAGGTCGGTATGCCACTGCTGGCCGGGGTGGTGCGGTTATCTCTTCTAGCCACCTCAGTGACCGATGTTGGTTGAAGTGCAGACCGTACCGTGTAATGCGAATCAATAGAGTCCATCTTTGCAAATTGCCGACGATGGATCGATGAATAGCGGTTATGCCGCCCTCTTCTCGTGGTTCGAGGCGACGTTCTGGCAGCTGCCGCTGCTGCGGCCGTTGCTATGCTGGATGTTTTAGATGGACTGCCAAATGGTTGTGGCCTTGGTATGGGTGGCCTGTGAAATGGCGACGACTGCTGTTGCTGTTGCTGTTGCTGTTGAGGGCTTCTGTTCTCTTTGAGTTGTTGTTGAATGCTCTTGGCCCGTTCATTCATCTCTCTTAGAACCTTGTCATTGATTGTCTCAAACCCTCCAAACGTGAACACACTCGCATCGGAGCTTTTCAGTCTGTCCTGAGACATTGACTCCCAAGACTATAGTTTGCGGGCTATGGGAGTGCTCAAATATAAAAATCAACGGATTGACGGTGGTGGAGATGTATTTACACCCACCCAATTGGGATATCAGTAAACAACTGATAAGATTTTTGACTGCAAGTCACGTGCTTGTCACGTGATTACGATGTCACGTGAGTTTTCACGTGATGTGTTTTGAAATTCAGATCTTTATTGTCCATGGAATAGCGATATATATATTATGGACATGGTTGGTATGGGTGTTGTAATATTGGAAAAGTAACTTAATTTGGGACTGACAGTTTTCCTCTATCGAAAAGTCTTTTTTTGTTTCGTTCATCTGCGGTTCCCTAGTTTGGAACGCAAAAAAGTGAAGTTGTTTTTCCCACCCAAATGTTCTAACTTCCCTTCTTCATTATTATACATTTGTGTCTTGATTGTCGAGAGAAGATTTTTTTTTATTATTCGCCTTCGAAGCCTGACGATTGAATACAAGCAACTTGTTTAGTTTCTTGACATTGAAAGTGGGATAATCCAGAGATCTTATCTATTACGTGGTTTAAACTAAGATATTCGAATTGCTGCTTGGGTTATTAGGATATTAAAGACAGACCTATCTGTATACGAGCGTTTCTTAAAACAACAACCTCCGTGCCCTTCACACAACCCTTTTCAATTCAACGTTTACGACACTTCCTTATAATATACATATCCGTCCGACAAGTGAGTTTTGTACAATGAGTGAAGCAGAGAATCGCAATGGTGGAGCAAACTCTACAGGAGATTCATTGTTTGAGTCCAACTTTTCTGAACATGGCCCTACCTCCTCTCAACAGCAGCCAATAAGCGATGAAGCCCTAAGTAAGACGTCAATCACAATCCGTTCTTTGGTGACATCGAAGGAGGCGGGCGCTATCATTGGTCAAGCCGGCAAGAACGTAGCTGAATTGCGGGAAAGAACAGGTGTCAAAGCAGGCGTATCAAAACCAGTTCCTGGGGTCCAAGATCGTGTACTTACTATTAGTGGTCTGCTGGATGGCGTATCCAAGGCCTATTCTATCGCAGCCCAAACGTTGGTTGAAACACCGCCTCCCGGCCACTCTGTTCATGCGTTGGCTCCACCCGCCCCGCCAGGAATCGCAACGATCCGATTACTGATACCCCACCAGCAAATGGGAACCGTGATTGGACGGCAAGGTCTACGGATCCGAAGTATTCAGGAAACCGCAAAGGTCCGTATGGTAACGTCAAAAGAAATGCTACCCCAGTCCACAGAACGGGTGGTTGAAATACAAGGTACACCCGCCGCAGTGGAATCAGCGGTATGGGAAGTCGGCAAGTGTCTGCTGCAGGATTGGGAGAGAGCTATTGGTAGTATACTCTATACTCCTCAACCGTCCCGGTCAGGAAGCGGCTCATATAACGGAGGGTCGTCGTCTACCCTCAGATCTAACGGAAGTAATAGCAATAGTGGTGAACAACAGGCGACAAAATCTGAAGATGAAGCTTACCAAGAAATCGGAATCTCGGCCGATATGGTGGGCTGTATCATCGGTAAAGGTGGAGCCAAGATTCAAGAGATTCGCCGCGCCAGTGGGGCGAGAATCTCTATTGCCAAACAAGCTCATGATGAGACTGGAGACCGGTTATTCACAATCAGTGGTACTCCTCAAGCAAATGAGCGCGCTCTCTCTCTGCTTTATGAGCAACTTGAGAATGAAAAGAATCGCCGTACTGAAGAATCCCAGAACTCTTGATCTTCCTCCTTTTTCCTTGATCCGATGTGGCTTTTTTGTCGTTATGCTCTCTAATTTCTTCTTTTCCTACCTTGTCCAACTCGTATTAGTTTAATTTAATGGTCCAACTTATTTAATTACTAATTTTAATAACATCACAAATAATAAATATAATAAATAACGGCAATGGGTGTCTAGAGAGGTAGTACCAGGACTTCGAGCGTGTATGCAACGAGAATCGTCAAAGTCAGTGTCAGCAAACAGTACTGCACAATCAGATAGGCCGCGAGACAGTCTAATTCAATGTGGTTCTCATCTGAATCCTCGCTGGGCGTATATATCGCCGTTAGATATATCTGCGATGTCGCAGTTGGCGTTCCGCTGGTGATAACCATTACAAAGACCGCCATGTAGTCGGACTTATCTATCCAATTAATAGCTTGAAGTCGTTTGATCCAAAGAACCGCTATGATTGGCAGTACCACGAGCTTCAGAAGCGACATGAGTATGGTGGATTTCCAGAATCCTGGTGGCAGCTTGTTGAATTTCAGCCTTGCAATAGTAGCACCCAGCATACAAAGACCCATCGGGACTGTGGCATTGCCAATGAACTGGCAAGTGTCCATGATAAATCCCAGTACCGGTAGTCCATCCGGTGCATTGGGGATGTTTTTGTATCCGTTATCGAAAAAGAGTCGCCGGACCGGTGGAATCATTGTAATTGCAATCGAGACAATCAACACCGCCGACTGGGGTCTAGCAAAATTTCGAACCACATTAACGAGAAACTTCCACACGCCTGCGCTAAAGCTATGTAGTGCCGTGTGTGCTGTCTGTGAACCTGTCGGGTCCCTTTTTACTTGTACGCGACGCTTCTCCTTGTACGAGTCCACCACGTCCTCGATGGTTTCCTGGCGAGTTATGGAGTCGTCAGATACGAAATCTCGCCTGTAGTTATTGGACACGGTACGCTCTGCTGCTGCGGTTGTTGTGGATGCAATCACAGGGCTAATAACGAGATCCAGCGGGTCGAGTCCGTCCTCGTTGTGATTTTGTTCAAGTTCGGTATCATCCCGGAGATGATCTCCTTCTTCTATTCCAGGTTTTAACCATTCAAGGCTAAAGTTTTGAAGATGAAACGGTTTTGTGACTGCGTTGGGATCGGTTATGCGGTTTTTTGGCTTGAGATCTCGAGCGATCAAGTTTACGCCTCCACAGTTGAACATTGTGAACATGAATGCGACTGTGAATATGACCGAGTAAGCCACACCCTTGGAGTAGGCTTCAGGCGGGAACAGTGACCCACCTGCTAGTGTGGTGACGTATGCAATCGGCAAGTCAGACGTATTACTGAATATTGCAGCTGTAAGAAGCCCTCCTAGCCATGATTTCGGGTTAGGCGTCGTGAACCACACTATTGCGCCTATTCCGACCCCGATCGCCTGGTATAAAAACGAAGTCAGGCAGAGAACACCAATAGTCTTGATATCAGACCCACTCAACGAACTGATAACATTATAGAAGATGAGAGTTGGTAAGAAATACGTTATAATAATCACCGAAATATGCTGACAGGTCTCAACTGTTAATATATCTGGGTTGACGTCGGTATTAGAGCTGAAAAATTAAGAGTCAGGCATAAACAATCTTATTACTTACTGCGCTTTGCCAGTAGAAACCCAAGACCACTATTGAGAAATATCTTTATAATCGGCTTGATGGCAATATATATCGCACCTCCAATCGTCACAGTCCCACCCATCTGCCAGAGTGTGGTACATCAATGGATGAAATCAGTCCAGGCATCCGACTTTTTAAGGCCGGTATCGCGCGATCTGCAGAAAGCCGCACCTTACGTGCAGATCCCACCTATAGCCGTTTAAAGATGCGGCTACTCCGAAATCTGGTGAAATCGACTCCAAAAGTCTTATTAAGAGGATTAGATGTCATTAGACATTTAATAGTCTTAGGGAGTTATACGTTATGGATGGAAACTAAATTACTGCAAATGTTAAAATTTATCTGTAGAGCCATTTGCATGAACTTGCCATGAAGTATACTGAGTATACATGAGAATTTACAACCGCAACCACCCTTTTGGGCCTTCTGAACTTTTCTGAGAAACAATTTCAAGTAAAATATAGCTTTAAGTTTAAAGTCTTTTTATATAATCTATATAATCAGATGAAGTCATAGAAGGGGTTTAATACTTTTGTGTTTTATTTTGAGATGACGTTTGTATAACGTGGAGTAGATCTGGACATTATGTGATGCAGGCATTGTTAATAATTGGGATGACGACGGAAGTCATCTTTTTACACAACCACCGGTAGGCAAAACGAATCAACACTGTCTAAGTTTACGCTTCCGCGAGTGTTTCGTCGGCCACGTCGACTGCTCTCTCGCTTGTGGAGAGGAAAGTATTATACGGATAATAACAGAGGTTACTGGCGTCAGTGGCGGCAGTTTGTTTATCGGCCTCGAAGGGCAATCTCAAGTGCAGCGGCAAGTCTACAACGCAATCATAACGCAAGGACTAGAAGAGTCACCAATCGCATGAGCTTGAGCAAAGCTCTACTTAATGATGCCTCGTGGACGGCTCGTCGTCAACGGGTGGTGGCGTATATCAAGTCCAAGAAAAGTGAATACTCCACTTCGGGCTATGATTCTGACGAAGGGACCGAATCCACTTCCGGTAATGGGACTTCCGAAGTAGTGCTGAATGAACCTTTTAAAGATGAAAGTCTCGTATTGTACCCCTCATACTGTCGGCATGTGACTTACAATGAATATGAAATCGATGTCCGAGGTTGGTTGTTCGTTCCTGGACTGCCAAACCGAAAAGGCAGAATCATAACCAGTCTCGCAAAGCAGATCGCGGGAATTGGCAGCTCTCAAGGGGCAGTTGCGGCCTCGGCAGAAGAGGCGGAGGAAAAATTAATCAACATTTTGGATGAGGAAGATCAAATCGCACGTGCTGCCACTGGCATTCATCGCTCTTCGACCACCGCTTCGTTTGCATCCAGTGCCTCTTCGACTTCCTCGACCTCCTCCTCTACCGTATCATCGAGTAAGGACGAGATGACGTTGCGAGAACGCATGTCGGCGTTTCTGGCCCGACCTGCAGCCCATAGGAAGCTTTTTATTCAGATCGGCGGCGCAGGAGCCGATAAAGAAGAAAATTCTATACATGAGGTGGTTACGACTGCAAATGGAATGTTCAACAAACGGATACGGGTGGAGTATCTGCCGAAACTTGTACATATAGAGGCGTCTCCGGAATTGAATCTCGTACAAGACATTAAGCTTGTCTCCAAGCCACAAGGAATAAGCGTAATCACCGATGTGGACGATACAATCAAGCATACAGGAGTAACAGGTGAGAAGCGTGAGATATTCAGAAACGTTTTTGTCCGTGATTTTCGAGATATAAAAATAGAAGGAGTCGCCAGTTGGTACCAAAAGCTACACGATCGAGGGGTGCATTTCCACTATGTATCCAACTCTCCCTGGCAACTATTTCAAGTCATTTACGACTTCATCTCTCAAACCGAGCTACCTCCGGGCTCAATACACTTGAAACAATACTCCGGGTGGCTGAATGGGATTCTGGAACCAGCTGCTGAACGTAAGAGATCAACCCTGCACAAGATCATGTCTGATTTTCCAAACCGCAAGTTCATTCTCGTTGGCGACTCTGGTGAACGAGACCTGGAGGCTTATGCTGACCTAGCTCGCCAGTTTCCAGAGCAGGTGGCGGCTATCTATATTAGAGACATTACTCTTCCAGCGCATGACAAGACCTCGCTTATAATTGACGACGACTTGCTTACGGGCCAGATGACAACCAGATCGGGAACACCCACGAGCTCCGGCAACGATTTGATAGACCTAAGTGAAACGGCTCCACCGTTACCGCCGCGGCCATCAACAACCGCAAGTCATGGTAAACCATCTCCACCTCCAGTGCCACGCAAACCTGTACATCTTCGTGGCCGTGCGACAGCATCCGCAAGTCTGTCGCCACCGCCACTACCCCAAAGGCCCATGAGCTCCTCAGCAATAGAAAGCTCCTCGTCTACGACAAACGACACCCCAATCGTATTATCATCTTGCCAGAACGATTACGGTGCATATCAGGATGTGCTTGACAAAAAGGTCGAAGGCTGGAAGGCTCGCATGGCAAAAGTCAGTTCAGAGTTGCCGAGATCGGTAACGCTCAAGACCTGGAGGACTGGCTATGACCTGCAACAGGAGAGTTTGGCGCTGGTCGACAAACTTGCGCGACGTCCGTCCACCTCATCGTAACTCACGAACCGCTCATCAATCGTGTATAGTTCCCTATAGAATTGAGCTTTCAGTGTGCTCACAAAGGGGCGCCGCATCTCAAAATACACTTCCTTTCGCATAGAATCAGAAGTTTCAAGAGAGATTTGAATATTAGAACCGTACATAGAAAACATGATCGATCTGTTTGCATGCTAGTTGAAACCTTGAGCCGGGAGGCGAAAGATGAGTAACAGTTCTATTACGATTTGAGCCTGTTCATTCTGTAATATATTTATCTATCGTCACAATAATGTCAGCCAACAAAAGAATTGGACTTAAAGTCATGTACGATAATATTTTTTTTTCATGAGTCTCACACGTGCTTTCCTAGTAATACCTTGATCTGGTTAAATCAGTCATCGAGGCCTTTAGGAACGATCATCAAGTCAAACCCAGCGACAGTGAGAGTCACGAGTATAAAGCTTAAGCTGAATGCCACACTAAGAAAAATGCCTCGAGTGAGACAAACTGAAGCGCCACAGATCTGTGAATATAGAGACTTAAAAGGTATTCACAAAGTTGACAGACAATTGAGCTTATATCTAGGTCACTGAGCCTCTAGATGCCGAGAATGATTCAATTCAATTCCTCATCGAGTTTTCTGAGTGCGCACTGGAATGAAAGAACCAGGTAGTTTGCACATCTAGCATATTGCCGGCATAATAATGGAACTATCATAGAGAATTCAAAGACAACAATGCAGCCGTGAAGTCAAGAAAAACCGTTGATGACCGCCGCTATTTTGCGGGGTAAATGCCGAGTTTCCCACAAAGTTCCGATCCACCACATTGACTAGACAGCCGAGGGAACGAAGATGAGCGGTATTATCAAGGTTTCAGCATCATTAGTAGTAATCACGCCAAGTAAACGGGTGCTATTCATGCTACGACCCTCACGGGGCACTTTTCCAAGCACTCATGTGTTTCCGGGTGGGGCCCGAGATCCTACTGACCCCTCATTGGAGTATTGTGCATTACGAGAGACATACGAAGAAACGGGTTTGTTGATATTGCCTGGCAGTGAACGAATATCAGTGGATAGAGGCAGTCATAGTGATTACTCGAAGGCACTCAGAGAGAATGGCAGTGGTCAGGCCGAGGCGGTAAAGCTACACAAGTTTTCTGAATGGACAACGCCAGCGTTCGAAAAGCGTCGGTTCACTACTCAGTTCTACATATATGAAGCCAAAGAGGAGATCGAGCTAACACAGCCACAAACGGCTGAGGGCGAAGTCGTACGATTGGAATGGCTTACACCTCTGGAGGCACTGGAAGGATTCAAGCACGGAAAGCTCCTACTGATGCCGCCGCAGTTTTATCTCATGACCGCTTTGCTAGATCATGGAGTCCCGGGAGCTATCTCGCGGCTGAAGGACAGGGTATTCACACCTCAGATGAAACACAAGTACCCAGACGGCCGACTCGAGCTGGACTGGGGTCGTGGAGAGTCGGGGATCTTGACGTACGGCCGGCCCAAGGTTATCACTGCAATCGAGATCCGTCGCAATAATAGCACTAGTAGCGGCGGACCCCGGTTATAGAGGAGGCATTTCATTGTCGCAGGAGGACCCGCGCGAAAGCTCGTATGTAAGTGTAAAACCGTCGTCGTATAGCAAATAGAGATTGAACTTTGTTTGAAACTCGACAGGCGGTTGTTCCTGGGGCAAGTCTGGATTGGGCCTAGCAGTTTGTGCCGGCGTTATGCTTAGGCCCATTAGTGACCGGAACTGTCCGGCCCGATTGAGACTGTAAGCCTCGATTTGTGGGAACATGTACTCTTGCCGCAGACAGTAGATACCACGATATGTCACCATGCGGAAGATAGATACAAGTCCAGCCTGAGAAACTACCACCACCGCTGAAAGAGCAGGAATGACCTCTACTATGCTGAGCCTGTTATAATGCGAAGTATACGAAGTTGTGGTCGCGTATTCAAATACGTTATCCTGGGCTGCGTTGCAATAGAAATCGTCGCTACGGCACAGATAAATGCCCAGCTTCGAAGTACAAATCAGAAACTCTGCGTCCCCCTCTCGTTGCTGCAGGGCCCGGTAGTATCCAGGCATATATCTGTCAAGTAGCTCCAGCGGATGTCCTTGTCGAACTGGATAAGACAAGCGAGCAAAGTCCCGTAGAGTCTTTGTGGTTTCAATTGTGTAGCTGGTGAATCTGCTTGAGGGCATGTATACGCCATCAACATGTCCGTGATCCGTAAGGCGTTCATTCAGACGGTCCATATTTTTGAATATCGCGTCCGAGTTGACCCATTTATTGCCTGTCACCTCCTGTAAAGAGCTGACTTGCTTAAAGTCACAGGCCCGCACTACGTTGAGAGTCCAACCCTCACCGGACAAGACTGTATCATCCACGTACAGCCATCGGCCATGGCCAAATTCCCGGTGCCACATAAAGTTGCGATAGTCTTCCAAAGTTAGTCTCTGACTATTGCCCATGTCATCCTGGTCAGATACCATCGCTTCATCATCGGATTCAGACTCCTCATCCAGATCGTAATCCAAAGCACCACTTGGACGGTCGGGATCCTCATCTTCAGAAGCAGAAGCAGTACGATCTGTAGAATGAAAAGAAGAAAAGCTACTGGTTCTTTGTCCCCGGGATTTCTCATATTCCTGCAGCTTGCTGCCGTAATAAAATTCCCACATTGCTATCTGGCCGCTGATGGATATACACGCAATGTAAACTGTTTCTTCGGGAAGCGGTTTATAAATGTCGACGAACTTGACGTCTGGGATATTAGAGCGAAGCCGAGGGCTCATTAAGGGTCTTTCAAAACTGTCTGTTTCGGAATTATAAACAAACAAATGCACATGCCGGCTGTTTTCAGAAACGGTAATAAAGTTCAGAGTATGATGAACGTCTACGCCCCAAGCAGATCTTGGAACCTTCAGGATATACGTCGGGTCAATCCATATTGGCTCGAGATATGCACCGGTATTGTCGCCGCTGTGTTCGAGAATTGGCGCGATGGCTGTCAGCAACGTTTCGACAAACCAAATCTGAACAAGCCCGCAGTCCGTACAAACCACCAAAGCCTCACGCCCTAAAAGCATGAATATCTTCACCGAGTTCGCACTGTACATTATTGGCGCCCAGTTAGCACCGCTCATGGTTACCGGAGGTGCGACTACTCTCGCCCGATACGACTTTAACGAAATCGAGCAAACAGACTTGCTACTGGGCATATTATCATAACCAGTGATTGAATTGATATGAATACATTCTTCTCCACCAATAAACATGACATTCCATCGAGCACTGGTGGCAAATACATTAGACCTGAACTCCTGCAGATCACGCACCTGCAATTCCTTCCATCCTTGAAATTCGACCTTCAACCCATCCGAATACCTATCAGCCAATTGCATATCCGGAGGCAAGGCATATTCCCGCGTCCCCCATCCCCTCGTCTGGCGCCCTTCAAATGTTTCATGCAAACCATCCATGGAATCCACCCTGCTTGACGCATGTGGTGAAGGTTTGGCGGGGATTGCTCGAACCAAAATATCAGTAGTCACGTGCCCACAATTTGCGAGAAATTATCAATTCCGGCTATTAACTTGATTTATCTATACTTGTCAAACTAATTTATTGCCGACTTTTGGAGATCATGAGATAAGCTGGGCTATCAGTCGATGTGTATGATGTTGACATCGGTCTGGTCCGAGACTCCGAGTATCACGATCACGATTTCAGAGGGCCAGAAGCGATCTCAGCACCTAAAACTGTGCCAATTGAAGGGAAGCTATTTGAAAAACTCTTCTAGATAGATAGTGTGTTTGTTCACCTTTATTTCGAAATGCGTGTATATACTTGATCCTCAACCTGATACAATATCATTTGCACGGATGAGACTATAGATTAGAGGTGGAAATATTGTGAACTTTGCATACAGTCGTTTTTTCCTAGCAAGATAACGCCTAGATAGGGTTTCCGGCCTAATAGTTCATCACCAGGTCTACCTAATTCCTAAAAAGAGGGCTTTGCTCTTACTTCCACAGCTGATTTGCGTGGGCGACCTCTGGGGCATTTCAGCACGGGCGTGACCTCTGAAAAGGAAGCTGAAAGCTGTGACTTTCAGGTTCTCCAGAATCACATTGTCTTCTTCCGAATATCGACATAGCTTTGTGATGTGCCGCTTCACAGGCGAAGGGATTCCTGGCGTTCTTGCAAGTTTTGCTTCTAGCAGTTTATTTGCCTCGTGCAGAGCATAGCCATCTTCGGGATTCGGGAGGAGAGCTAGGAATTCGCTCGGAGTGTGCGCTATGAGCTGGGCGGCGGCGCCTAGGTGGTGTGACAGGGCCCGCATGAACATTTTCTGTTGGTCCATCGAGAACTCTCTGCGAATCAAACGGAACTAGCCCAGCTGCTTTCCATCCATGAAGTATGTTGCGTTCTGTAACGGCCTTTGAGCGTGCGCTTTTCAGCAGTTCGATCCACCCGGCTTGAGGGATACTTGAAACAAGGTCAGTCTCAGTAACAATGTACCAGACACAGGGATGCGATTGAGTCGGACGAGCAGTCGTCCTGGGATTCCGTGAAACACCAATTTTTTGGAGTATCTCTTTATATACACGAGTTAACCACATCTTTATCCTTGAAATCAATCAATGGGCTGCTTTGCTTGCAGCATTGACACATTCGATGTCCGTCACCAACCCTTGTCCGGGGGTATTTCCCTGGTCTAATGTGATAGGGATCAACACTCCGGTATAGTTAGACATTCCAGCTCCAAAAGTGAACTCGTCCATGTTCCAGACATTCTCAGGTCTGTAGTCATGCTCCTCGAATTGTGCCCCGACATTGTCAAACCAGGCCGATATAAGATCCTTGATCGATCTGAGACTTAATGGATGGCCGTGCTTAAAACATTGATTAATCGACCATACCAAATTCAATTTTTCTGTCTCGGTCAGCTCCTGTTGAGTCTCGGAAGCTTGGACGCGTGATCTTTTTCTTTTTTTTAATTCCTTTGACGAGTTGAGGAGTATAGATGTGCAGTGCTAGAGCAGGAACATCTTCAAACTCCTTTTCTTTTAAAGCATTTAAAGCATTTTGGTACCTCAGTCCTGATTCTGCTGCCTTGAAGCCAGATCTACTTACCATTGTTGACAAGTATAAGTTCAACTTAAAAAAAAATTTCCAACGGGGATCTTGCGAGATCTAGGTACGATCTGGAGGATCTGCATCAGTGTTCGTTATTTCACAAACTTTGCTTTTTCTGCCTTGGCATGGCAATCGGCATACATGCGAATAAAGGAGTATTGGCAAATAACGAACAATGAAAACTCTGCGAGTGCCTCGACAGAATCATTTTCTTTCAGTGTAATACGAGCTGGTTCATCTGGAGCTGTCGTAATATTCCGAGAGTCGCTATAGAAAGGAGGGGAATCTACAAAATGTGCGAACTGTCAGTTACAGCTTCAGAAGGATAGTGCAATAGCACTACCCACCGCTGTCGGCGGCGTGGTGCATTGCATTTGCGACAAATGCTGTATATTTGTAAAGGCATACCCGCAGAGATTTCATTCTGAGAGCCAAGGTCACGGCAAGAACCGCGAGGGTCTTCATCAGCTGAGGAGATATCAACCATTCAGGCGAAGACTCAGTGAAGAGTAACATCCAGTATATGCGTTTCTTATAGTTAGGCAGTATCATTAAACTTTATGGTGTTCGTGGGGCTGCAGGTGCCATAATTCAAATAACCAAAAGCACTTAGCCAACTGCAGCGTATCAGCTAACATTGACATTACAGATATTTAAAGTGATGCGATAATTATAAACCTAGGCGTCAGGCTGAAAAGTTCATCCATTTGTTGGTTGAATTTGACTCAAGTTATCACGTCGCATGACGCAGGATTTGGAAGCAGATATTGACTTATAATCACTTATTCGAGTTCCGAAATTGAAAAGAGAGCTTAAGCAGAGAAAAAGTTGAGTTATAAAAAGTAGTATTATTAGTGTGACCGACTCGAATGGTATTTTTTGATTGATTTATTGAAAGTTGTTATTGTCTTTGATTAAATATATTATCAATTTATCATATCCAAATAGTATAATGTAAAAGGTGCCATGACTCTACCCGCACAGCATTAACTTCGACAATTGAGCTATAGAACAGTCTACAAGTAAGCTCAATTCCGTGATGGGTCCTAGAATCTTGCTACTGATGTGCAATAAGTTACACACTCCTGCGAAACGGTATTTTTAACCTCTTCGTCAATCGAACTCGGTTCGAATCGCATTTATTTATTAATTCGTGGGCAGGAGTCCGTGCACTTTCCCTTTTTATTTGCAGCAACCGGTTCATTTCATCGGCATTTTTTGTGTTTCCGTTAACCGCATCCCGTTCCAAGCATATATCGATAAGCATCGAGGAGCCCCTACAACCCAACTCATCCAAGACGTCTTCTAGATCCGTTCTGATCTCAGCCCGCTCCTTGCCGGCGGCCTTCCTCAAATCGTCAGCAAAACACTCCTTGACAAGAAGCTCTGTTCGTCTCAGAGAAAAGGCTTCGATCTTCTTATTGTATGTTTCTGTCTCCTCACTTAAAGTC
>JAJMEO010000019.1:0-216735 GCA_030574215.1 Diddensiella santjacobensis
CCCCCCGGGGGGAGTTAAATTAACATGATTTGTGATTATTAAAGACACTGATGAATTCCCTGTATTTAGTCTCGACATCTTGAAGGCAAAGGAAATAGCCCATCTATTGGCACGTTCGTATGTTGTCGTTCTGTTTGTGAGAAACATTTCGCAAAACGCCTGCGACTCACGCCGCGACGAGAGTAATGACTACCATGACGTTATGTATGCCTTCAGTTGCTTGTATGGATTTCCTTAAAGGCAGGGTTGAAGTTGGAAATACAACCTATACTGCTACTAGCTGAATATCTCTTGACAGGAACTGGCAAATCTTTAGGTTGGGCTCGGGACTGCAAGTTCAGGCAATGTAAATTGCCAGTAAACCCAGGGATATTCTAACCTGACCATTTCGTAGATTCAAATTGATGTAGCTGCTAGGTTCAACAATCACTCCCTACGACATGAACCATTCTTCGAAGGCAGTCTACATAACGGAAAACTTAGACAGACATTGTAAAATCGTCTCTCTTGAAATTACATACAGACCACCTAAAAGTACTTGCAATACTCTCTCTATCAGTTGGAGGAGGGTTGACATCCGCTGCGTTCCATGGAGTCAGTCGTTAATAGTAGATAGTACTACCCGATTGCCCTGACCTCTGAACGTCTCTCCACACATACCTTGAATACAATGAGTAATGCTCAAAGGTTGTGTCTTTATCTGGAGTACTGTGCCTCATTCGACGCCAGATAACACCTCTTTGCCTATCTTGAGCCTTCGCTTGAAAGCTACGAAGGTATAATTAACGAAGTGTTTATGGATCGTTCAACTGACTGCTGGTCCAGTCCATCGACAATATTGCTCCAAGCAAGTTGGCTTACTTTTCAGTGTCAAGCGGGAGAGAGTTTTCATGTCGAGTAATATATCGAGTTGATACTTTCACCCTTACTCAAGGAGCAGCAGTACAAGACTATTCGAAATACTACTCAACATCTCAGTAACACAAAGATAAAGCATCTCAAGCATATCATTGAAACAGATTACCGTAGCATATGAAATGACATCTTAATCGACCCGCAGACAGACTCTGAGAGAGCCCTTCCTGTACAACTTTACTATACTTTAAAGCGCGTTACTCTAAATAAAATAGCTGATCGGCAGAGATACTTTCAAGACACAGATCGAAGTAGACATGATCTAAAATAAAAACATGCAGTTTCGAGCCTCTGCATCGACGGTAAAGGTAACTGTTTATAGATAATACAGTTAGTTTATATAAATAATAGCTAGGGCCCAAGTTAGCATTACAGGCAAGATGGCACGAATAAATATCTAGAGCTTCAACCAAACATAAAGTTACTCCTTTTTTTCAGATGAAGAAGGGTCAAACTTTTCATTTTCCCCCGCCTCAATAGCCTTCACAACTGCGACCATTTCCTCCTTTGCGGGTTCAGCAGGAGTGACCGCCTCGGAGGTGGGTTCAACCACAGTGGGCTTTTCAATGACCTCGTCGTTGCCGTAAGCGAAATGGGCCAGGTTTGCCAAACATGGTTTTTGCAATCGAGAACGAGAAAAGATGTCTTTAATACTCCACACGTTGCTGGATGCCTTAATTTTTTCCCACAGCTTTTCCTGGTCTTCAGCCTTTTCGCCCACCAGATCATCATTAACATCCGAAAGACGAAGACCAAGACCCGGATTATATTCCCACTGCGCAAATGGCGGAGGTTCCACTGAGTATACGTTAAGCATCGAAGCGGCCGTCAAGTCACCAATCAAGAGATCGACCGGGGTGGAGAGATCCAGGGCACCGCTAGTCAGCAACTTGAAGGCTCCCTTCTGAGAGATAGCGTAGGCGTTTGTGCACACGGGGTATGCGCTTCGACGGATGACTCTTTGGTACGACAATTGATTGTCATAGTAGTTACCTTCTACGGGCCCATCGGGGTCTGAGAACAAAACCATTTCTTCGTGATGGGGATCTTGGTCGAAGCAGGCACCGAAATACAGCATATCCCAGTTGGCGGAGCCATGGGGGTCTTGAACGTTAGGTACCAGATCAGCGGATGTATAAGCTCGACTGCCAACAATAGACCCAGAAGTATCAGGATATTTTTTCATGATGTCATTCATGCCTTTTGCGATTCGTTTTGAGATTTGACGGATCTCCATATCCCATGCTGCATCGGCCTCCAACACCAGGACACTAGATATACCCTTAGTAACCATCTCACGCCAGATATTGGCATGTGAGCGGAAACAAGCCTTATGGCCGTTGCCCATCGTATTAGCCTTGGAACTTGGTGGTAATCCATTATCAGTCAAGGTCGAAGCATCTACTGCCAACTCTCGAATAACAGTAATATTCGATACTTTACTTTGTAATGCCATAGCATCATCACAATCATACTTTGAAGCGAGATTTATATATCTGATCTCTTGGAATCCCAATGTCTCATTCCCAGCACTATCAAACGGTGATTGATAATATGTCGGTATATCAGACTCATGTAATTTGAAGCCTCCAATGGCCTTCCCTATACTAGGAGATATCCTATGGAAACTCAAAAGTTGTAGTAGAGCAACCACTAATAAGGCACCTCCTAGAACTCGCACTGAAGCCTTTCCTGACAGCATATCTTAAAAAGGTTACAACGAAGAAGCGTTGAAATTGAATGTTTTTTCTTTCAAGAAAGGGAGTGGGGCTGACTCAGATAGTTTACTCTGAATATCGGATATATATAGCACGACACCGAGAAAAAAGGATGAGTTCCTTGAATTTCTCTAACAATGCGTCCACCAATGTCGATCATTTGCCATTTGCAGAACTTTTTTGCGGCCAAGCTTTTTTTCTGTTTCAACAACTAAAAACACAACCAAAAACCAAAATGCGAAATGAAACGATAAATTTCTGTTAAGTAGTGTAACGTTACTGAATTATTCAGTTATGATTTTTCATGTTATTACTTCAGAACTTCAAGAACTGGTTTTGGTTTTATGATTGGTCGTGCAGTTTTGGTGTTCCTGAAAGTAGCGTCCCATTGACCCGCCTTTAAGATGCTGAATATCAAAAACGTGGTTTTTTAATATCATTATTATCAAAGACGCACGCGTTTCTGCAAATCGCGTCTCACGAAATCCAAGGGTAAGGTTTTGTATATAATACATCTAACGTGATCAACATCACATGAACGGAAATTGTTATCTAACTGTTAATTTGCTTTACTGCTATATTTACCTACCTACCAATTCTTTCGCCCACTGGCGGGGCTCACTTAATCTGAGCATCTGACTCAAAGCCCTGCATGCTACAAACAGACAGACCCTAACCTTGCCCGATTATTTCTTCGTTTTAACATATTTTTTCTCCAGAACGGGTAGTTTGATGCGAGAATTAATTTACCTCAAATCAGAGTATTCTTCAAGGGAGAAAAAACGAAGAAACGACGTGAATGCAAACAAATTCGCAATCCGATGAAGCTAAAAAGGTAATTATGCAAGCCTACTGTAGATTGGTGCTGCACGTACCCGTACCTATAGTTTCATTCCACGAAGTTTGCAGAAGGAAAACCCCTTTACCAGAGGGGCATGGGGTCAAAAAAACAAATAAATAATAGGATACGTTCAGGGGCTATCTGAATGAATACAAATCAACTCTATAATCACACCACATTTTTCTCCGTTGGTGGTGAGCCCCGTGTTATCGGTCCGCTATCGGTGTTGCAGCACACCATACGCAGCATGTATCGTTGAAGGAGTCCGCCCGTTGGAACTACACGCTTCGGGATGAATGCGCATTAGTCCGTGACCCGACCTTATCGCTCATAGTGTTCATTCGTTTCGTATGATAGCCGTGTCGTGGGGTGCAGTGCCTGCTGCTGCTGCTGCGGATGCTGACGCGCGATATCCGAGGAAGGAGGTGGAGGAGGAGGTGGTGGTTGTGAGCTATAATATTGCATTCCCACAAGTGGGGAATCATAATACCCATCTTCTGCATGGGTTATCTGCCCATTGATATTGAAATCACTGCTGCTGTTGATGCTACTGCCAGTACCATTGGTGCTACTGCTGCTGGTGCTACTTACACTCGTGGCAAGTCGACGACGTACATCTTCTCGTTGTTTTGATTTCCACATCATGCGTGCTTCTCTGAATTCCTCGGGAGTGCGTCGTGGTCCATGTGCTTGCATACTTACATGGGCGTTGAGATGGCTCAACGTCCCATACGCCTTGTTGCAACCCCTGTAAGTACAACTGTAATGCCGGTCAACCTCGTCATATTTGCGTCTGAAGCGTTTCCTTTGTCTCAATGTGGTGATAGGAATGTATGTACCCATATCTTCATTGTTGGCAAATGAAGCATTCGAGTACCCAGCTGGTGGCAGTTGACCAGAATTATAGTAAGGCAATCCATTCGGTATAGACGGTTGCTGCTGCTGTTGTAGAGGTTGTGGTACTCCTTGATTAACCAGTTGATACATGGATGGGATATCTGCTGGAAACGCATGAAAATACGAAGATTGATTGTTTGGTTGAAAGGGCGTTGGTGATATTAACGATTCTATCAAGTTATTAGTTATCGAGACGTCGAAAACAACTTGATTAACATACCATTTTCAAATCTCCCGTTAATAGGATCTAAATTGACTGGTGGATTTCCTTCCGTCCTTTCAGACGATGAAGATGGCTCGGAAGGGAATTGATGTGGGTGCATAGCACGCAAACTCAACCACTCAGTCTGTAACGGATAATAATTATGCTTCTGGAGTGTTTGTACGGCCGCTAAAGCCATTATCGATAACGAATTGTTTGGAAAACCCAGAGCAGAATCACAATGGGTCACGTAGGAGGATCCGAATGTTTATATATAAATGATGCCCAGGACGAAGAAAAAACAAATAACCAACTAACCATAGAAACGCGTCAGAAGAGGATTAAAAAAAAGGAAAGAGATTTTTCAAGAGAACCCCAAAATAAAGCTTGTAACCCTAGAAGGTTTCTTTTATTTTTTTGGCTTTTGTTGGTGCCAATATCAAATAATGGGAACTTCATCACGATTTTCGTCACTGGCCCACCTAAGTGCACCAGTTACTTTTTTGCTTCTAGATCGACAATCAATGCCTATGGTCTGTGGGCTTAAATTTTGGTAGTTGACCTTGCAACTTGCGGGGACTCGAACATGAAATTCAAGACAAGAATCTGGCTATGAATAGTCTGGGCAAAGCTTCTGTTGAAATCTTTTCTCATTTTCATTCACCTTCAATGTTCTTTGCTGATGAGTGACGACATGGTCAAGATTAAAGGCTCAATTGAAAAAGAAAACCAATCCCGCCGCCGGTGAAAAGCACATAAAAATAAATGTTCCAAAAAACAAATTCAAGGCATTTTAGGCTGCCACATCTTAGACGGTGGAAAGAAAAAAATGACATTTGGCAGAGAAATCTCACAAAATGGCAGACCGGAATGTTTGCTACCGCTCACATTCCCTATAACGTCAGATGGCTCTCATTAGTTAGGTTTGACTGGGAGGCTAAGGATCTTACGGTACCCCGCTAGCCTAGCCCCACGCCTTCCTCCAGTTATGAGCCGCCAACTGTCCGGAAGATGTGCCGTTTACCTCGGACACTGAAGATTGCAACTCGATCCCTCGGGCAGTTTAGTTTGATGAGTCAATTACTCCGAGGTTGTTGTTTGTCTTATGGTGCAGCGACGGAAGGAACGGGTGGAGACTTTCCGTCAGATACTGGCCAAATATTGTGGGGCTGATATGCCAAATTATCAAAAATAATGTGCCACGAAAACCAACTTTCATATGATATCTGATAGCCAGAAGTCGATGATCACACTATATATTATAATGTAGTTTTATTACGACGGTCAAAGCAGGTTTGCATGTCTGTTTGTTAGAGAATTGATGGTTATGTTATCTGGAGCGAATCAATCATATTATCTTTCTTTGTAGACCGTACAGGTCCATTAATAGTAGCACATTAAATAACACTTAGACTGTAATGCAATACATAGCTTAATTGTTATTGTGGCATCCACGCCACGCTCAAGATGGTTCTTTACTTCTTAATTATTGAATTGGATATGGTTACCACATCTGGTTCTTTTCACGCTTTCAACCTAAACTCCTGTTCTTCTAGGACTTTTAATCCTATATTTTTTTTACATTCTCAGAATACCCTGATTGAGGTTCTTATCCAGAAATCTGTTTTATAATAATCTGTGTGGGCGTGGAAGCAAGTTATTATTAGCACTGCTAGTTTGCAGCAACCCCTTGATAGTAGATACAACTCCAAGCTATGGGATGTCAAGATTTCAAGTTAGTCTTTTTGTCTTTCCATTGCAATAAAATTTTAGATTTGACTTATCGTGGATTTTTTTTCTCTTTACAGAATGAAAATGGTGCTATGAAGAAAAACAATTGGCTTGAATGACTCATGAAAATTCTAAGCACCAGGGACTTCTATTCAGAATTCATTATCCAGGCTCATAGGTCTGTTCATGAGGTCAATATTGGAGTAATAAACCACCGTTGCATCAATTATCATCAATTATCAGGGATGCCTATTATTGATATTCAAGGAGATGAGACCTTCTGTCAAACAGTTGCATCTCTCCTCCAATCAATCAAACCGTATACGTTTCGTTTCAGCCGAGTATTTCAAAGTTACGAAACCAAAATGATTTCTCCTTTGCCGAACCAGACATATCATACGTATGAATGTAACGCGCTATGTCTCTCATTATCTTGTCTCATTTGGAATTTATGGACATGCGGAAACTTTTTGTATATCAATACCAGAATTGATGCCCATGCGACAGTCATGCGAATAGAAAGAAGGCGCGGATAAGAGCCTTGAATTAAAAGATAATTAATTCAAACTAAGCTACTTGGCAATCTGAGGCTAACTGTCTAACTTTCCGCAACTTCACAGATACTGCCACTGCCGAGAGATCTTATCTATAGCTAAAGGCCTTAAAGGTAGGACCTGCAGTGAAGATTAAATGCAGTCTAATATCAAGGACAAATGGTTAAAACGACAGTCAGTAGAGTCGATCCACTAATTTCACCGTTTTTCGGCGAAGCCCACTCTATGATCAGTCGCAGCTTTTCTCCATGCCAAGGATAAGTATTATCTAAATGTGGTTTTCCACATAGCCTCATTACTGCCCATGATTCTGCAGTATAGGGTTGAAAGGTTTGATGCGTACCCGCTTATGCTATCTTCCCTTTTCGAATTTCGTCCTAAAACACCAACCTAAACACCAACGCCAAAAAAAATAAACTACATCTCTCATTTTGGGCTACAAAGTTATGTAACCTTTGACAATAAACCCCAGTATGATCATAATTACCCCATCGTCACGTTACGTAGAACGAAAGGGAAGTACAAATATAGATTTTCCAAACCTGCGTGGATCGGCGGCATTTGCCGTGCAAGTTCGCACGGCGCCGTCTTTTTCGCCCAAGCCATGTCATAGTTCACTTTAGCCGCCGGCGATGATGATGGCACCCCATCTGACGTAGTTTAAGGGATTCTTTATCCGTCAAGATCCGACAAAAGAGGGGTTAGGAAAATTTTAACTTGATCGGCGCACCGCTGATGCAAACGCCTCATCTGAAAATGCCGGGCGCATATGAAGTCAACCCCCCAACCGATTTTAAGGCCCTATTCAACAATCTACAATAGAGCATGCATTGCATAATCCCGGTCGAGCCCTATGGCTAACTTGTGGCCCATCCTGTGGGACTTCTCTACGATCCATGCGCCACATTGCCCATGAAAAAGAACCGAAGGCCGAATGTAGGCCTTAGCCGTGCTTGTCATTGAAAAGAAACTACCATGGGAAAACGCCTGGATACATGCGACATTTCCAGATCAACCCAGTATACTTTGATCATATAACTGCTCTCTTCAAGTGGAATGACTCACACTGCTTAGACACTTAACCCTCTTTTGGTCCCTTATGATGAAGGGTTCTCGGCTCGGTGTTCTCGGATCAAGCTACACATGAACCTGCCTTTGGATGCTTGCAGCATTTGCCAAATTGGTTTGATAACGCCCTGTCTTAGCTTGGAATCCCACTAGCCTGACATTAGACCCTTGTCTAATGCAGTCAGAATGAAAACGCCTTGACTTGCCCATCGGTTTAATGGGCATCTCAAATCAAATAATAATAATCCCGGCCGGGTATTAAATCAATTCCTGTCAAAAGCCTTTGAGCATAGAAAAGAAGATGGAACAATGCGTGTTGGTTAAGCAAGAAACACAACTAATTAATTGACCGCTATATAATGCTTCAGGCGTTTGCTATTGATATATCTTATTGTATTAATGACAAAAACTTGGATCCATAGTGCATTGGAAAAGCATTTGAAAAATGTACCGACAACGAACAAATAGGACAATTGCTGAGGCATCGAGATCAACTGAAACTGGACGTTGAAATGGACGTTGAAATGGACGTTGAAAAGTGCTTTACCAAGAAATCATTGTATTAAAGCTGCCTAGACTGAATCTTCGACGACACTTTTCACTGAAGTCTTTGCTGTATTTCGAGGATTTTTTATCGATTATATTGCTTGATATCGAAACAAACGCATATTTATTTAGTAACAAGAGGAAGAAAGTTCTAAAAACGTGATTCACGGCTATAGGTGGAGTTGGTCGGTAAGGATCGTTAGGCAGTCCGACACCGGGAAGCCCACCACCACAGCGAAATCAACGATGCTCAACTGTGATTAGTAATGGATATGACGATGCGGATGCTTGGATTCCGTTTAACTGGCTGTAGTGCTTATAAAGCTGGGTGTCATTACTAATTATGGATAGTGGCCATGTCCGGTGCTGCGGAAATAAGGGATTTTATGCGTGTTATCTCCTATGTACCACTTCGAGGTATAAATATTTTAGACCTGAACCGAAATCGATAAACGTTGGACTGAATATTAAGCAATTGAAATCAATGGCTCAAGAATTGGTTCTTGTCACTGGTGGAAACGGATTCATTGGATCCCATATCATCCAGCTGCTCCTTAAAGAAGGATACCGTGTGCGCGCGGCGATTCGTACCAAGCAAGGCCCCGAGGACTACTTCAAAGACTACCCATTCCGGGTCCATGAAACTGTAGCGGTACCGGATTTGGTCAAGGAAGGGGCTTATGATGAAGCCGTCCAGGGCGTAGACTATGTGGTTCATCTGGCATCTCCCTTCTTTTTTGATATCAAGGATATGGAGAAAGATATGCTGATTCCTGCCATCGAAGGCACCAGGAACATTCTCTCTGCGTGCGACAAGGAAAAGTCAGTTAAGAAGGTCGTCTATACGTCATCAATGGCAGCCATTCTGGATCTGTCCAAGGGTCTGCGCCCTGGATACACCTACACCGACAAAGACTGGAATCCAGTCACGTACGAGGAAGCTGCCAAAAGTACTGATGGAGGGTTTGTGTACTGCGCTTCTAAGGCTCTAGCCGAAAGAGCAGCTTGGGAGCACGTCAAAAAGAATAGGTCTACGTTTTCGCTCACCACCATCTGCATTCCAGTTGTGATGGGTCCCATGATCCACCCCGTCAAGGACATCCAGCACGTTAACCAGTCTAATGCGTTCATGTGGGATGTCATCAGCGGTAACAGCGAAGCTATTCCTGGTACTGGATTCCCGGCATTCTTGGATGTTCGTGACGCTGCACAAGCTCATGTCCGAGCCCTCACGGTCCCTGCTGCCGAAAACAAGAGATATTTCGTCACTGCTGGCTTCTATGAGAACGGCAATATTGCCTCGGTTGTACACAAGCTGTATCCAAACAGAAAGTTTGTTCTTCCCGTCGGAGAAAAGCTTGATTGTTTCCAAACTGACGGCACCAAGGCTTCTGAAGATTTGCTTGACGGCAAATACCGCCAGTTTGAGCCTCTCATGGCCGATACTGCCAAGCAGCTCTATGAGCTTGAAGCGCGTTCTTAGTATATACCGTATAGACTAATTCACATCTTATCTATGCACATCATTCTCGATCCGAGCTTCCGAGCTAATACGACGTTTCTGGATCTCGTAATTTCTAATCAAAATATTGCTGTGTGATTCAGTAGTATCTTCTACAAAGTAGACTATAGAACTTGAAAGCCCTGAACCTCAATCCGGAGAGAAATACAAAATTTGTAATTGGCCAGAAATTCGAGCGATTCAATAAACCCGGACTATGTCCGTAAAGTCCGCAGATCTACCCCATCGGACCGCTTATAAAAGGATCCCCTTCCGCAGTTTCAGCAACTTATTCAACCATGAGTGCAAGCGAGCAGATTGGCTTTGTAAGTGTACTGGATTGGAGTGGTGTTTAATTGCTAACTGTGTTAGATTGGCCTCGGTGCCATGGGCAAGAGCATGTCCAAGCACGTTCAGAATCTGTTAAGCAAGCAGGGTGAGCCGTCTCTCATTTACTACAATCGCACCAAGGCCAAAGGTGAGGAGCTCGAAAGCCTGGGTGCCGAGTATGCGGAGATTCCGGATCTGGTATCTCGGTGCTCGATTATCTTCACTATGCTCACGAATGACGAGGCCGTGTCGGAAGTGAGTGATAAGGCTGTAGCGGTGGGAGACTTATCCGGCAAGGTGTTTGTGGACAGCTCCACTATTCTGCCTGATACAGCGTCAGCGGTGGCCGAAAAACTGTCGAGGGCGGGGGCGTTATTTCTCTCGGCACCCGTGTTTGGCTCGGGCCCTGTAGCAGTCACTGCGAAGCTTCTGTTTGTGGCTTCTGGCCCGAAACAAGCGTGCGACAAAGTAAAACCATATTTGGATGCAATGGGACGAGGCACTATGTACTTGGGTGAGGGCGCAGGTCTCGCTGAGTCGCTCAAGCTGACAGGTAACTCGTTTGTAATCGGTTTGATGGAGATCATTGGCGAAACTATGGTGCTCGGAGAGCAGCTTGGTTTACCCCATGAAATCATCAATGACTTTGCCCAGCAGTACTACGGTCCTACTGTGGGTCTCTACTTTAATAAAAACTCCTCCGGTGTCTACTCACCGCGTCCCGGCGAAGCATTCTTCACTGCTGCTAACGCGGTTAAGGATTCAAAGCACGTACTCAAGCTTGCTAACGAGGCTGGGGTTGAGCTACCAACTCTTCAGCTCGCCCAAAACAATCTCAAGGAGGCTATTGAAGAACATGGTGACCATATGGATGCCTCGGCTATGTATGGTGTCATGAGAACTAGAGCTGGCCTCGATTTTGAAAACGAGGCCGTCAAAAAGCGGGACTCAAAATAGACGGCTAAGAGTCTATAACCTTCAGTCTAGGTATAGTTATCAATGAAACCTCTTAATGCTGCACAAGAGGCTGACCATCATGTAGAGTAGTTCGAATTGAATCAATTGATGACTAGGAGATTAGGGACTATAAGCTACAGAACGCTGCTATGTGCTATACTCGTCAATGACACTAACAGGCTCGACGTATTTTCCGATGGGATTATATTGGATGTGCCCAAAGTCGAATGCTTCAGGGCCACCGACTTCAATGGCTCGCTTCGTGTCTGTCCACTTGTGGCTAGGCGCAATGGCAAGCACAAACACCATGAGCCGGTACCGATACTCGGGGGTTCCAACCGCTTCGCCCGAATCAGCATTCACAACGGAAATAAGATCCGGTACGCTTGCCAGCGTGGTGCGCGACTCATCTTGCGGGTTGAGGAGCTCAGCAACAATATTTTCGTTCTTAAATGAGATGACCATCTTGCTCTTGCGACCACTTCGCATGCCCTCAATTACCACCTCGCCATAGACATGACCCTTGAACAGTTTGCGCTGGACATCGACAATCTTCCCCTCGAAGATGCAACGCGCCGACTGCGGTCCGCCGACAGAGTCGATAATGCGCTTAGGTAGCTTGTAGATCTCGGCTTTGGCCTGTGCCATACGGATAGCACGACCAATACGCCATGCGAGCGATACTGTGCGTTTCACGGAGTACTTGTCGACAAAATCGCCCTTCATAGGGCAGTTGACGACGCCCACGCTGGCCCCGAGCTCGGACAACGCTGCACGATAGATACGTTCGGCGATCTTATCCGACTGGCATTCTGCAATGAGCACATCATTGCCGTTGCCGTCACTCATAGCACTTGGTGCCTGTACAGTCTTGTTAGAATATACATAGGGGATGATCTGCCAGCCAGTCGGGTACGCCCGGCCCATTAGATCAGCATCGATGCATGGCACATCCAAGCAAGTATTGCATGCCATATACAGTCCCTGCAGTCCGTTTCCGCCGCCAATCTCAAGCGCAATCACAGCATCCGTCTTATGACCCATATGATGCGCCAGCAACCTGTGAGCATGCATAAGTTCATCTCCTGCCATCTGCTCAGCACTCACAGTGGGCGAGCCAGCAAACCCGACTGACACAACATTTCCATCTCCCTTAAAAGCTTTATTGAAGTCCTCGATATCCACGACCTTGATCACAGAGCCCTGCCGGATCTTGTTACGGACAGACAGAAATTCTGCATATGGGTGTCCACCGCCGCCAGCACCGAGAATATATGATCCCAGAGAGATGAGGTCCAAGTCAGTCTCGGAAATGATCCATTCCCGCTTCGAGTTTATATGTGGCCGGTATTTTTCCCAGATTGGTTGACAGGTGTAGTCTGTTAAAGGCGCAGAGTTGTTGTCTATATTCGAATGGTCTAACGCAACGTCATTGTTATTGATCTGATGAGAGAGGGACTTGTATTCGTCAAATGTCACCTGCACCCTGCTGTAGTCGATATCTCCAATGGCTCGCACGGTGATTTGGTAAGTGTCTGCGACATAGGACACAGCATCAACTATAATGTCGGAAACCTGGACGCTGTCTTGCAAGCATCCTTTTTCAACTGCCATGCCCATGACGCGATCGACAAGGGTCTGAATAACTGTCTCACGGTTCTGATGGCCCGGCACAATCTTGATGATCTCAGAAACAGTGGCTGAAAGCTTGCCCATGGCGGCTCCGATAGCATTTGCCACTCTATAATGTGGAACTCGAATAACTTCGCTTGCACCCTTAAGCATTTCAGGTGCGATAAAGGAGCCTCCACCGACTAGGACCACTGGAAGCGGGTCCGGGCTTGTTTTCATCTCGTCAATGACTTTTTCTAATTGTTCTTGGATTTTTGACCTGATGCTATACAAAGCCTTATCAGAAAGGGCAAATCGCACCAAACTTGAGTCTCCGATATCAAAATGTTTCAGAGGATTAATGGCCACAATTGCATCGGTAACAGTCAGCACGCTACCTCCAAAAACTTGAGCCCGTTTCTCGATCTCACTGCCGACGGAGTCGGGGCCTATTGAGATTTCGTCGTGGAGATCTCTGCGTATTATTGAGCCTCCACCGAGACCTATGCTTTCGACCTGGGGCATGGAGAAGTTCATGCGTACGCCTCCGACTATGGAGTATGACGACGAGACGCGCGGGAAGCCATTAGCAAGTAATAATCCCACGTCCGTTGTGGTGCCCCCGATATCTACCACCATGACTGACTTGCCCTCTAGTTTCTTATATCCGCTGCAAAGAAACGAGGCTCCACGCATAGAGTTGGTGGCTCCGGATGAGAATGTTCTTATTGGGGTGGCCATTGCTTCGCTGGCTTTGAGGATTGTGCCATCGTTCTGGGTCAGAAACACCGGGCAGTCGAAGCCCATATCGAGGATGGACTGTTGAAAGCTTGATATTATTGCCCGCGCGAATCGGCTGATAGAAGCGTTTAGAATTGAAGCGTTTTCGCGTTCCAAGAACCCGAGGCCCGACACCTGATGGGAGAGCACCACCGTGGCGCCAGGGATTTGTGACTCTATGATCTCTTTGACGCGGCATTCATGGCTATTGTCAAGTGGTGCAAAGACTGCCGTCACTGCAATTACAGTGATTCCCAACCGCTTGATTTCGTCGCAATGGGCTTGAACCTCCTCTTCATTGACTTCACGGATCAGCTCGCCGTCCACATGCACACCACCGTCCAGGAACCCTTCATAGCCATTGATGATATTACTCAGGCTTGAGGGGAAGTCTGAGAAAGGAGGTACATTCCGTGAATATGGCCCGCACATTCGCAGTACCGCGACCTTTGAGAGCCGGTTTTGGTCTCTTTCCACGACAGCATTGATAAACTGAGTGGTACCAATGGTCACCGACATGACGTCGGACTTGGACGCACCATGCTGCGACCCAAATAGAGCCTCGATAGCCTCGGTTATGCCTGCTGAAACATCTCGCGAAGTGGAACACTTGTTCCACGCCAATACTCCGCATTCTTCACCGTGAACATCGGCAGGATCCAGCAGAACTGAATCGGTATTAGTGCCGCCTACATCCACTCCAATCACAAGTTTCCGCACTGTCATTATTTGTACAATCTTTTCTGGGAAGAATTACCGTTTCTCGAATCCCTTGTCAAGCATAGTACAAAAAAAAGAAGAAAAATTATGCTACTCATTCATCTTCAAACTTTAGTCGTCAGATACACACCAGAACCAGACCTAATTACCGACTCATGCACGCCGCTGCATCGCCGCACGTCTGCGGCTCCGATTCGCCGCGTACATTTGGGGCTGGGAGAACCGAAACGAGTACCATTTTCCGCGTCTTCAAAACAACCACTTGGAGGTCGATATCTCAGCATGAAAGCTGACGCCACTTGCAAGAAACATAAAATATAAGATGTTTCAAGGTTTGGAATCTCGCATTTCTGCCATCTACCGCATCTTGCATCCCAAGTTGCGTTTCCGCCTCGTGCGGCGCCGCGATGTGCATACGGGTCTATAGCCGCACTGTGTACCAATCTAGTTATCAGACAATGAGACAGAGTTTATTATAGTTTAAGTTTTTAGCCCTTATTGAGACATCATCTATCGATTTTTATCTATTACACACTTGAAACATTATCAGTACACTGCAATCGATCGGTGATGAGTTGCGTTAAAAGACGCATCATGGGTAATCGGCAACGCATTGCCTGGATTGGGAGTTAATAAAGGACTTTTCTCTTCTTTGACAGCCAGGCAGGGTCGAAGTTTTTGTTTGTGCTGCAAGGGGTTTTTATAGATGCGATCTTGTTAGCTTGCAAACAAGGTTTTTGTGATTTTGGTTGGGGCCGTATATATAGTTGGCCTGTGTGCTCGACGATAACTTTTTTATCGATCGATTTTTGGCGAGCCTTTGGGGATTAACCATGGCATTTGCATCGTGAGTAAATAGGGGGATTCGAGTCCATCGATTTCATGTCATACTAACAACCGAGGAGCAGATTTTTGAATAAATTGGAGGTATCGTCCGATCGAATCAGTGGAGAATCAACCCGATGGGTAAGTTGGGTGATTTCAGGATGTTGGAGCCGTTACTGATGCTTGTATAGCGAAACAAGGACATAGTACCATTACCTCCTCACAGACGAACATGGAACTATTGGACATACGCCGGGTTTATGAGCATTAATAAGTACGATATTTTTTTTTGGTTTTTAAGTTTCTTCTTGCTTGGGTTCTAACTGCTTGCTTCTAGTATCTGCCTAAGTGCATGGACAGGAGCTTCATCGCTACTGCTACTAGGGCTATCGGTCGGTCATAGCATGGGAATCATCGTGATTGGAAATGCCATCGTTGCAGCGTTAATGGTGGCCAATTCGTGGTCGGGATCGATCTGGCATATCGGTTATACAGTTAATCAAAGGATCATTTTTGGCATGTATGGATCATACATCGGCATCGCGGTGCGGGTCATTCTATCTGTCGTGTGGTTTGGCTCCCAGGCATGGCTAGGTGGCCTATGCATCGTGGGTCTGCTCAGCACGTGGTCACACAGTTTCCTGACAATGAAAAATACCTTCCCAGATAGCGTCAATATGACATCGCAGCAACTGGTGGGGTTCGTGTTGTACCAGATCATCCAGATCGGGGTATGCTGCATTAAGCCGGAGAAAATCAACTACCCGACCATCGTTGCGAACATAATATCTTTCTTCGCCCTTTTAGGTATCTGCATCTGGGCCCTTACTGCTAATGGAGGTGTGAGCGATCTAAATGCACCCGGAACTCTGACAGGCTCATCGCTAAGCTGGACATGGCTCTATGGCATTACAAGTTGGTATGGAAGCCTGTCGACCGGTATCACCAACCAAAGCGACTATACTCGGTTCTCGGTCCACAAATACGCCATGGTGCCAGGAACGATCCTGGCAATGATGATTCCCGGCACAATCATCCCATTATTTGGTGTGCTGACTGCGTTTGCTACAAACCAGCACTATGGCACGGCGTACTGGAACCCGCTGGACCTGGTGACATTCTGGCTCACCGACAACTACAGTGCCCAGGCCCGCGCCGGCAGCTTTTTCATTTGTTTGGCGCTACTTATCTCGCAATTATGTCAAAACACTCTTGCAAACGGGTATGCGGGCGGTATGGACTTAGCAGGTGCCCTTCCGCGGTTCATTAACATCCGCCGCGGAGCAATCATCACTGCTCTGCTATCATGGGTGGTCCAACCATGGCTGTTTTACAATACGTCAAGCACATTTTTGCTTGTGATGAGCTCGTTCTCAGTGTTCATGGCGCCACTAATTGGGGTCATGATGTGTGACTTTTTTGTCATTCGACACCGACGCATCATTCTCACCGAGCTTTTCACAGATGCCCCTGACGGATCGTACTTTTACTGGCATGGATTCAACCTTCGCGGAGTACTAGCATGGGTCACAGGTTTCACGATCGCGTTACCGGGTTTAATCCACAGCGTTACTCCCACAATCTCACTGGCAACTGGCATGCAGCATTACTACGATGGCAACTGTATATTTGGGTTTTTCATATCCTTCACGCTGTACTACGTATTATGTTTGGTGTTTCCGGTCAAAAACGCCGGTCTCCAGGACTCGGTCGACTACTTCGGCACATTCACACCGGAGGTTGCAAAGCAAATGGGCCTGACGCCCTACAGAAGCGATGGCGAGCTGCACCGTGACGATAGCTACGGCGACGAGTTATCAGCAGGACCCAAAGGCCCTACCTTTGTTCCTGTGGTCGACAAAGATAACATTGCCTCATTGTTCTAATAATCAACATCGACTCGTAATATTTACATAATTATTTAATATCAACTAATAACGTTAACAGAAATGCTTCAAAATTCAAATATGTAAAGATGTTTGATTGTCGGATAGACTCCGGTTTTGGTAGAAGACCGAACCCCACGCTTTGCGGAATAAACAGAAATTTATCCAATAATTCCGGCACAACTGCATATAAATGCACCCCCGGAGCTGAGTATTGTTGTTTTGAACAGAAATGGCAAGTGCAGTTGTGTTATCGAAGCCTAACATTGGTGTATTCACCAACCCCAAACATGAGTTATATGTGGCGGAGTGTGCGCCTGCGGTTGATGCATTGAACCCCGGGCCTGGCGAAGTAGCAGTTCAGATCCGTGCCACTGGCATTTGTGGTTCCGACATCCATTTCCAGAAAGAAGGCAATGTGGGACCGACCATGGTCGTACGAGATGAGCATATATTGGGACATGAATCATCTGCTGTTGTGATCAAAGTACATCCTTCAGTGATCGACCTTAAGGTCGGGGATCGCGTAGCGGTCGAGGCCGGGGTCCCATGTCAGAACTGCGACCAATGTTTGAATGGCAAATATAATGGGTGTCCATTGATGCAATTCAAGTCCACACCGCCTGTGCCGGGGCTTCTAAGGCGGTATCTAATTCATCCCGCTCGCTATTGTCATAAGATCGGCGATATGTCGTTTGAAAACGGCGCTTTATTAGAGCCAGTCAGTGTTGGGTTGGCGGGCATAGAACAGGCCGGGGTTAAACTCGCGGACCCAGTGCTAATCTGCGGTGCGGGTCCTATAGGTCTGATCTCAGCCGTGCTAGCGCGAGCGGCTGGCGCCGCTCCACTTGCGATCACCGATCTTGATCAAGGTCGGCTTGATTTTGCGAAGAAACTCATTCCAGGTATTCGCACTGTTCTAGTGCCTCGTACTGAGACTCCTGCCGAGGTTGCAGAACGGGTGGTGGCCGCAATGGGGCTTAAGCCCCGTGTAGCTATTGAATGTACGGGATTTGAGTCCTCTATCGCGGTAGGGATATATTCATTGGCGTTTGGTGGCCTCATCCACGTGATTGGGGTGGGTAAGGATTTTCAGAATATTCCCTTTATGCATCTCAGTGTGAATGAGTTGACTCTCAAGTTCCAATATCGCTATGCAAACACCTGGCCAAAAGGAATTCGTCTTATGAATGATGGACTCATAGACGTCTCGTTGTTGGTGACACACCGTTATACTCTAGAAGATAGCGCTAAGGCCTTTGATACTGCGGCCGATATTCGATCTGGTGCAGTCAAAGTCATGATTCTCGACTCTCAAGCTTGATATCTCATACATAATATATATATATATATCTAAAATTCTGACTAACTAACTGAACATTATAACTTATTACTGCTGTTGAACACCCCTCTTCTTTCAGGGTTGAGGGTAGAAAGGCGCGGGGTTGCAAGCTTCCGCTTCTCCAGTCACAAACAACAGTTTCTCTCCACACACCGCAAAAAAAAAAATTATTGTATTATTAGTGAGGAATAGGATTCAATTTCTGGGGATTCAGTTATAATGGAAGCTTTGTCAGAAACAAGTTCAGATGTTTCACCGACGGTTGGAGACCCCAACTCTCAAGTGCCCAAGAAAAGGACCCTAAGAGCTTGCGATCAATGCAATATGGCCCGAACCAAATGTGATGGTCTTTTACCTTGTACCCGGTGTAAAGGTAAGAGGGTTTTCATTGTATTGTCAAAATCAGTGTATCTAATGGAAATCTGTTTAGCAAGCGATTTGAAATGTGAATATATGAGGCAAAGGAAAAAACGTGGGAAAGGAAGCGATCTATACCCCACCAAAAGAGCCACTATCTCACCAAAAGAGGAAAGCAATCATAGTACCGGCAATAATAGTAATGGTAGTGGGATCTTGTATGGTGGTGGAGCGTTGTTGACAGCCTTGGATAACGAACTGCCTCCTATCCCTGATTCGGCCTTCAACAGCCCGCGTTGGCTCAACATGAATAACCCATTGGCAACAGAACTCTTCAATTATGAACCACGGTCAAACCCCCCTGTACATTACCCCGTCCTGATGCCCATCGCATCGGGATTGACGTTCATCAACACCCAACTCGTCAGCGACCTCATGGAAGTCTTCTTCTCAAACACTGTGTATGGAATCGCGCCCATAATACGCAAATCATCCATTCTATCGCTCGAAAACCCACGTCTATGCATGCCAGCATTACTCTACTCCTTCATGCTGGTTTCCGCACATGCAACCGATCACCCGCTCATCAAACAAACGCCGACAACGCGTCATTCACTCGTCACCACCCTCAACGATCTCGTCATAGCCCACCTTCGGCCTCTGACCCACTCTGTCGACGGTGGCTGCTTCGATGACGTGGTGACATATATCCATCTCGGAATAGTAGCATCTGCCTCGGAAGAAAAAGGTGCCTCAGTGCGGTGGTGGAACGCAGCATGGGGTCTGGCAAAGGTCCTTAGACTCAACGAAGAAAACCCAAACATGGACGAGGAGATCCGTGAAGAGCGGCGGCGTGCCTGGTGGCTGCTGTATCTCATGGATAGACACCTGGCGCTTTGCTATAACCGGCCCATGATGCTGCTAGACTCGGATTGTGACGACTTGTATGTACCTATAGATGAAAACACCTGGAACAGCGACGAGCAGCTGCGGACGCCCGAGTCTGAGGAACGGCCAAAAGGCTTGCCTTACAAGGTGCTGGGATGCGGCTTATTTGGCATATATCTGCCGGTGATGTGCGTTCTGAGCGGCATTGTGGAGATACATTTTCTTGAGCTGAGTCGCACGTTGCAGGCAAACCCACACGTCATTAGTGTGATGCGTCGCACTTACATGTCTCGGTTGGAAGAGATTGAGTCGTCGATTGATGATCTACCCGGCCAAGGAATTTATTCCATGAGTTGGAAGGAATACTGCCGATGTCTTGTTCACATCCTGCATATTCTACTCCAGGGACATTGGGACCCAATCGTGCTTTCAGAGTCGATTGAATCATTGCTTCAAGAACCCGACTTTGACAATTGTGTCCAGCACTCAATTGGCGCCGCCCAATGTATCGAACGGATTCTCCAGATCGACCCTGATCTCCGGCTCATGCCTTTTTTCTTTGGCATTCAACTGCTGGAGGCCGGCTTCATTCTTCTATGTATGGCTGACAAGCTACACCAGGTCAACAACGATGTAAGACATGCGTGTGAAGTGCTTGTACGTGCGCACGAAGTATGCATTGTCACTCTTAACACTGAGTACCAGCGTAACTTCCGGCAAGTGCTACGAGGCACGATCCAAGCAATGATCCAGCCTGACTTGAGTCAACATCTCGAGCTAGACCGGGAACGGCGACGTCATATTTTAGGCTTGTACAGATGGGTAGCAGGTGGAACAGGGTTAGCAATTTAACGGGGACCTTCCAATGCAGTCGATGTGCGGCGCCCAAAATCCTCAACATGAAAACATCAATCAAATATGGTTCAACAATAAAGTTCAAGGAACGGGGCCACAAGCAACTGTAAAGAATATATAATGGACTGGATTCTTTCTCCATTGAAGCGATATAAAAGAATTCTCAGCAAACAATGTCAAAAAATACAAACCCTGGAAACTTTGCAAATCGCCCCGTATCTGAGGTACAGGAAATCGGACGGAAAGGGGGGCAGGCCAGTCATAACGCTGATGTTGTCACCAATACAAACCCGGGAAACTTTGCCAACCGCCCACTAGCTGAAGTGCAGGAAATCGGACGAAAGGGAGGCCAGGCCAGTCATAACTCTGGTTTTGCCAGCATGGACTCCGATAAGCAGCATGCGATTGCTTCTGCAGGCGGACATGCTTCTTCGGGATCATTCGAGCCTGGTAGCGAGCGTGCTCGAGAGGCTGGCCGAAAGGGCGGTCTTGCTACCAGCAAAAAGTATCACCAAGATGAAGAAGGCTAAGCTTGGTGGTATTATCTTTTTTTTTATCTTCATATAAGTATGTTGACTTGAGTTTATTAAATATAATGGTTCGCACCTAATTTTGAGTTTATCGTATGTTTCCGATAAGTTTGATTAGACGTATCGGCATATATATATATCTGGAGGGTCCCGTCCTACTCTGCGCGTTTCATTATCAAATAATCATGCCTTCACAGTATGGAACCATGGGGTCGGAAAGCGAGTCCACAACTCGTCAATCGCCAGATATACAACCTTCTGGAGGCATTTACGAAACATTAAAGTTGTTTGTGGTCAACATCAAGGAATTGTTTGAAAGACTGCTTATTGCCGAGAGAGAGCCACGACTCCTAGAGGCGCAAAATCAGTAACTATAAATATAACGTGTTACTACACAAAACCTCGGTACACAAATATAGACAAAAGACAAAATAAAGGAGGCAACCAAAATTGTCCAGCTGAAGAGATCCAGCTAATAACTGGTCTTACCCCGTGGTTCATAGGGGAAAAGCAGCGCCAGCAAGCCGGCAAAGATAAATAGTGCTCCACTGGCATAAATGGGGGCCGACGTGGTGAGGTTAGCAAAAATTGCAATGATTGGGGCAAACACACCCAGAACTCGGTTGGCTGACGAAGCAAGGCCAACGCCAGTGCCTCTGATTTTGGCAGGGAAAATCTCAGGTGTGTAAGCATATAGAACGCCATACATAATGTTGGACGTGACGCTATAGGCGCAGTTCCAACCTAGCAGAGAGTTTGAGGTTTTTGCAGTAGTAGAGCCAAACAAGAATACACCCGTCAGAACTGTAGAGATGGCGATACTTCCTTTGCGGCCAATTCTCAATTCCACCATAAGCCCAGCAATAAGGGCTCCTGGCACACCCAGCACGGCAATAATGAGTGAGTTGCGGTAGGTGATGTAGGTGCTTGTAGGGGCGCCAGCGTTTCCTCTTGTTTTCAGAAAGTAGGGGATAAACGCATTATAGAGCGGAAACGCAAGTCCAATAACAGCCCAGACCACAATTACAAGAGCAGAGGAGTACGCGGTTTTCTTGGTGCCAAATACATCGCGAATATGGCTTAGGTTGTATTTCTCAAGCCTAGCGCGCGCAATGCCCGCGGCTGAAGAGGCGAAAAGTGCCTGATCCTCTCCGTACTGCTCATCTACAGCTTCCAGTTGTTCGATTCTAAGGGACGATGTTTTCTTGTTGATACTTGCAATCTTATGGATGGTCTGCACCGCCATGCGGTCATTACCTCTGCTCATATACCATTTAGGTGATTCGAACACCTCAAACAGAAACAGTCGGGCCAGGAACATCAATAGTGAGATTCCACCCACGGTGAAGAGTAGATATCTCCATCCCATATTATCGGCTCGCGTGCAATTGTTGGCGGTGTCACACGAGAAATTGGACAATAGACCCCAACCAATAAGTGTCACCAAAACCTGACCAAACGCCCACCAAATGGACATGACAGTCAGCAAAAATTGATGTGAGGCAGGCAAGACCTCGAGGAAAATAGCCGAATCCACAGGCAGATTACCGCCTACGCCAAAGCTCCAGAGAGCTGCAAACACGCCAATAGCAGCGAAATTCGGCGCAGAGCCTGCTACGGTTCCCCACAAGCCAGTAATGAGGAAGGTAATATTGAAAGCCCATTTCCTACCAATAATGTCGGACGACAAGGACCAAAACACGGCCCCTGCGAGCAAGCCCAAGTTTTGACTCAACGTCAAATAGGGAGCTCTACCATCAGGAGGATCCAACTCATACAACACTTGAGTGAAGATTAAACTAGTAACAATAGGCCACATCTGAACTAATAAGTCACATTTTATCATTAAATCTCTCCGTAGAAACTAAGCTTACATTATCTGCCATCCATCCAAACCCAGCCACTACGAACAATTGCCATTGGTACCGACCCATACCAATCTCTTGTAGAGCAGCACTAAGAATGCGAGATTTGGCCAAATATCCCTTACCAAACTCATCATCCTCATACAAACTCTCTACACTGGCAGTCTCTACCGAGGCATGTGCTTCTTCAGAGATGATCTTATCATCACCTTGATCAACAATCTCATGGGTATGCTTCGTCGAACTGGCAGACATAATTAAATATTATTACCAGAGAGCATTCCCCGATCTGACTAGATCAGGAGTTCATTATAAATATATATATATACTCCAAGATTGACTATTCAAGGACAACACCGCAACCTTATTCGAATCAGGTAAGTTGCCTGCAGGCCAAGAGCCGCCTAATAATTGCAGCATCGGTACACCGTCTTAGTGTACAAGCAGTAAAAACTTTGACCTGATGACAATTCAGACTGGTATTTACATGCAGAAGTGTCTGCAGTGGTTGCCCATCCCTCATCTCATCTCCAAATATATGCAAAGTCCAACTATCTATATTAACCGAAAAGTATATAACCAATTAGATTCATTACATCTTAGTCATTATGTTTTGTCGTTATTGGTCATGACAACATTCTTAATTGCTTTTGCGCTACCCCGAAACGGAGAAGCGTGACTGCATTTGTCAAAAAGCATAAAGGTACTCTGAGCAAAATGATTCATTCAACTACGATTGACTTTGGCTGTCATGAACTTTTCATAGATATTTTTTTTAAGTTCCAATGCAATAAATCACATTTATAATGCTTTCAAATGATCGATATTGAAATGAGGAAAAAAAAAATGCTCGGCAACGGGGAATTGAACCCCGGTCCCCCGCGCGCTGTTCTCATAAGAAAACTGACAGGCGGAAATTCTAGCCACTAAACTATTGCCGACTGAACTGTGAAAACATTGGTCCAAAATCATTGCCGTCTGGCTGTGGATAGATTACGTAAAACTTACGTAATCGTACACCAAGAGCTTACGTAAGAACCTTGATTTTCGTCAATATTCGATATTTTGAGGAATTTTCTGCTTCTCTATAAGTTTATGAAGCATTCTTTAGTTTTAGATTGTGTTGAATAGTCGATCTCTGGTCTAGCTGCAATTCTAGCTAATTTGCTATTTAAAGCACCTTAAAAAAGGCTTAAATCTACCCTGAAAACAGCGACATCTCCCTACATTTGTCAATGAGTGGAAAGAGTGTCATGAAAGAATGCATACATTGGCTTCTGTCACTTTGAGCGCCGCAATGGGCCGGCTAAGACTTCAAGAGTAAATACCAATGACATTATACCATATACAGAGCAGAACTCCAAAGTCCATACTCTCGCTAATGACTTGAGCTTTAAACTTAAAGCTTTTGATATTTTACTTTGATATTTTGATTTATGTAAGACAGAGACGTTAATTGATTTCTATCTACTATCTGACTCGAGACACTTGGTCGCTGATAAGGCTCAGAACTTTTTGCGTACAATATGCTTCATCTCTCCCTCTTTTTGTTTCCTATTTACTTTTGTTTTGATACTATCATTACTTTTATTTATGTAGAACAGAGTCACAGAGACGCTAACAGATTTTCTAACTATTTATCATACTATTGTATATGATTCTAGATTTCCTGCCGGTCTACTGGAGTGAAGACGGCCACAATTTTAACGAGTGAGAGGAAGACATTGTTTTCTGCAGCACGTGCCAAAGTGGTGGCCCCGTATCGAAACTATCTAGCTATAGCAGTCTAACACAATCTTATGATTAGAATTCACAGTTTATCGCGGTTGTAATTCGTCGGAATTTGGTCGGCACTAAATGTAAATAGGAAAATGCCGATTGATTCCGACATCCGCCCCTCGCTGCAGAAATTGAGGGGTGTGGCGTCGATCTTAGTAAACGGGTGAGTAAACTTTCGCAGTGGGTTTCAAATTTTACTAAGATTACTTAAGCCGACCCCACTGAGAAGCGTAATTGGGCGCCTCAAACGCCACTTTTGCCGTAAGATCGACGCTCGGCTCTATGTGATTGGATTTTTTCACTCTGCACGGCTTTACCGAATATGTGTTGTTGCCATTTTGTGGAAATGTATAAGTAGTCGGAGAAGTTACCTTTATAGCTTGGCCCCAAATAAATTATCATCATCATTATGACTGCTTCTTCTATTGTTATTCATGGAGTTCCTCAAGCCATTTGCACTCGACGTGTGATGTTTGCTCTTAACCTAAAGAAGGCTGACTTCTCCATTAAGATGGTCAATATGTTTGAAATGGAGCACAAATCGGCTGACTTTCTCGAGAACCTACAACCTTTCGGGGTTATCCCTGTCATGTTTGACGATGATTTCAAGCTCATTGAATCTGCTGCCATGATTGACTATATTGATGCCAAATTTTCAGACTCAACTCCTCTTATGCCCAAGGAGCTCAAGGCATACGGTATCGCTAGGCAGGAACTTTCTGTGGCCTTGTCTTATTACATGCCCAATCTGAACAAGTTGTTCTTTGAGGTCATCATCAAGCCTCTCAAAAAGCTCGGTCCCACAGATGACAAGACAGTTTCTCAGGTTCTCGCCGACCTAAAGGTCTGTCTCCAATACTTTGAAAAGAACCTCAGCACCAGAAAGTATCTTGCTGGCGATGAGATCACTTTGGCGGACGTGTTGATCATGCCTGTCACTTTTAGTGTGCTATCTGGAAAGGTCGAACTGTTTAAGGGCCTACCCCACCTTACATCTTGGTATGAACGTTTGAACCAGAACGAGGCATGGCAAAAAACCATCAATTACACTGCTTAGGTAGCTATGTATATATGTAGGTCCTATAGTTACACAGTTACTGTTCTTTTCTACTCGGGATATACATAGAATGCAATGGCGACTATAATATAAGTCCCAATCAGCATGGCACCCTCTAGCCAATTGGACTCGCCGTCTAGGACGAGGTAATTGCAAATAAACACCGATACAAACAGCACAGCGGTTTCGAAGGTGCTGAAATACAGACTCATGGGCTGACCAATGATCCACCCCAGCACCACCAAGAAAGGAGTTAGAAATAGGGCAATCTGCATTGAGCTGCCAATTGCAACGCCAATAGCAAGATCCATTTTGTTTTTCATAGCCACCATCACTGCAGTGACATGTTCGGCCGCATTGCCTACTATGGGAAGCAGGATCAAGCCAATGAATGTCTTGGAAATGCCAGTTTCTTCCACGATCGAGTCGATCGAATCAACGAGATATTCAGCACAGAACGCCACTGCTAGGGTGACAATCAAAAGCAGGCCAATTGCTTCGGGAGGAGATAGCAGATTTTGATGCTCTTCATTATTGTTGTCGTCCTCTGCCGTTTCCTCGAAAAATTGCGAATGGGTCTTGAGCTGGAAAACAAGATACAGTACATAAATCACCAGCAATACAATTGAAGTTCCTCGTGACAAGATAAGAATCCCCTCTTCATCAACAACTCCAGTGGTTGCATGGAATGCTGCAGGAATCAGAAGCGACGATGTCGCCAAAGCCATCAACGATGACATTGTCTGAGCCGCAGTTTGGTTAAACGTCTGTTGTACACGATTATAACCACCCAGTACAAAACAACATCCCAGTACTAATAGAATATTCGAAAGAATAGAACCTAACATCGATGCCTGGACGATTCGGATCTCTCCTTTGGTCAAGGCAACCACAGCCACAATAAGCTCCACAGCATTGCCAAAAGTAGCATTCAGTAGTCCACCCAATGTCTGGCCCACCTTATCTGCCAATTCCTCGGTGGCATACCCTAATAATGCCGCTAACGGAATAATCGCCAGGAAATTTGTCACAAACACTACAGTGGCAGAAGCTCCCACTGCACCAGCAATTATACCCACAGGAACAAATACCAACAATACGTTCACATAGGAGTTACAGATGATTGCTCGGGCCTTTTGATTGTACGTCGCCTGCGACGCAGTCGCTATCAATGGCACATGTTCAGACATGTTTTGGATATTATACCGTTAAAGTCCGGAAAAGAAGGAGAACTAAGAATGTGCCATAACCTACCAAACCGGCAACGCTGCAGCATTCATGCATGAGACTGAAAAAAAATCAAATCGGTTGCTGTCGCTACAGCGGCGTTTGCAGAGCTGCGCCACTATTGCAATTGTGCCTGATTGGGACGTACCTGCGTAGTATACCATTAGTCGCCTGCCGATCCTCATGCGTGAAGACGATGACCTTATTATTCATTTTAGACTTTATAGAATCACATGCTGCAAAGATGAACAAGCCGGTGGGGGATATAATACTGCTTTGCATTATTTTTGTAGGATTTTCAATCATCCAATTAGTTGAAAAAACTCTAATTTGGGAGTTTTCACATGCAAAGATCTGACCCATGACACGATAATATGTTCAGATTGAATATACTAAGTACACCTTTTTCCAGTGGGTATTCCACATCAATATGGACGAAACTGCGTTGGGGTTTGTAACTCCGGAAGGAATTGCAGTAGGGACAGGGCTGGTGAAGGTATTAAAGGACATTCAGTCTGGATATTCGGGTAGTATCTCGTCCACTCTCCTTTATGAAGTAATTGATGTACTACCGGGCGCATTTGGAGATTACCCGCGACATAGTGATATAACACCGTCTGCCGTGTTCATCGTGGTATTTGTGATATTTGCACTCGGCCATCTCTATGTGTTTGAAACAAATCGTCGATGTGGTCAACGGTTCTACTTGTCGCTTGGACTATCCATTTACAGCGTATTTCGAGCGATGGGGTTTATCTTGAGGATCTGCTGGGCTCATGATGTGCTGTCCATCCCGATAGGCGTCACATGCAATATTTTCTGCCTGATGCCTGTGTTGTACATGAAGCTGATGAATGCGGTTCTCAGCAGACGGATTTTCACTGTACGTCACCCTGAGATTGGTTGCAGCCGACGTTTTAACAGGTTTATGATTTGTTTCTATTGGTTCGGTCCATTCATGGTCGGCCTAGGCGGGGCTAGTGAAGCAGTTCCGTTTTATTATTTCCTGTCGCCGGCTCGTTACGACGTGTGTAAGAAAATCACTAGAGCAGCCGGTGTAATGGAGATATTATATGCAGCTGCAGCGTTGATTATAATTCTTGTGGCATATGCATTCAAGCCGGGATCACCAGCACTAGTAAGGATAATGGGCAGGATTAGCGGCAGCAGTATCGTCAACAATACGTTTCAACCCTCATGGATCAAACAGGCATCATGGTGGTATTATCCACCTGTAGGTTCTCAGCTTGTAATCCATGCAAACAAGAACTCAGAAAATATTATACGAGTCATACACTGTGACGAAACAACAGGGGTCGCGGTCACCACTGCTACAACTAAAGCCCCAAAATTGCGTACAGCCATCATGCTATTGATGACAGTGACAATACTGTTGACAATAAACTGTACGTTTCGATCAGTATCAACCTTTATCGATCGTCTTAGAGGCCAAAGTTGGATCTTCCACAGTGCAGTGTTTTACGTCACGTACGGGGCGTTGGAATCTATTGTCAATCTGGCATATCTGATCGGCCGCTTCGATCTACGGTTCTACATCCCAGACCAGGCCCTGGTCCTGTACGAACCCGGCGACCATCATGTTGATGACGATGCCGGAACCGGTACGGAAAAAGATGATATAGCCGTCAATATAGCCGCTGGCTAGTGATTTTAGCAAATTTTAATTACCACTTAATCGTGCATGTTGGATGCAGCGATTACAGTAGTAGGGTTACATAATAGTAAAAAGTGCCGCTCTCAAGTCATGTACTTTTTCAGTCACTTCACTGATTCGGCGCCTGACGTCATGGACAGCCGATTGTTTCCAGAATCAGAAATATGCACATTATGCAGTGCAGTGCACCGCCAAAACTCCCGTTACCCCTGGCAACGGATCGGGATGAATTTCACTCATCGGATGGGAAGATCATCGCCACTTTAGAAGAAAGAAATCAGATCATTTAGAAACATGATAAAAGTGGAAATCAAACATTAGATACAAATAGCGAATTAAGCTTCTTTTCATTACATAATGCCCATTGGCTCATAATAGAATGTTATCTCCTTGTAACTGCCTCGTCTGCAAATGGGCCAACCCTTGCCCTGAATGACGACATAATATTTAGATAGGTTTTTGGCGGTGCCCAAAAGCCCAATATGCAGGTGCTGTGCTTCGTGAGAACCGGCCGGAACCTTCTTTATACGTAACACAAGGTAAAAAACTCAGTTACCGCTTTGTTATCGGCGACCGCTCTCAAAAATAATATAAAAGGGTGTTTTTCCCCCCTTTCATGACCTTTTGTTTCGCCATTCTTTTTCAATTTTAAATAACTTTTAATCTTTTATTTTATTATACCACAATGGTTCAACAAGAACAACAGCCTGTTCTTCCTGTTTTATTGAATGATCTTTCGGTTCCAAAACCAAGCATTCCTTCGATCAAATCTCTTCAGCAGCCGGATCGTAAAATTGCAGTTTTCTCTGATTTCGACGGTACCATTTTTCTTCAAGACACCGGCCATGTGTTATTTGATAATCATGGATGTGGTGTTGAAAAACGACAAGAACTCGACCATTCCATTGGTAAAACAAAGTCTTTTAGAAAGGCTTCCGAGGAGATGTGGGGGTCTTTGAATGTCACGCTTGAAGACGGAATCGAGACATTAAAGGAGAATCTGGTCATAGACAAGGACTTCGATGGATTCTTAAAGTTCACAGAACAACACAATATCCCGTTCTCGGTTATTTCAGCTGGCCTGAAGCCACTTTTGAGAGCCGCTCTAGACGAATTCTTGGGACCAGAAAAGTCAAAGAAAATCGAAGTAATTTCGAACGACGGAATCATCTCCGAAGACGGTTCTTCATGGAAACCAATCTGGAGACACGATTGTGAGTTGGGCCATGATAAGGCTAGATCAGTCAACGAATTCCGACAATCTGTAAAAGGTGTCCCGCCACTTGTGGTGTTCATCGGTGACGGCGTATCCGATTTGGCTGCTGCCAGCCAAGCAGACATTCTGTTTGCGCGAAGAGGCTTGATGCTCGAGGATTATTGCATTGAACATCGAATCCCGTATATCCCGTATGATTCTTTCTCGGAGATCCAAGTCGACGTGGAGGCGTTGGTTCGCGGTAATCGTTATCATGATCCGGACTGGGTTGTTCACCGCAAAATCATGGACACTCTTCCGGCGACAACGACCCCAGCAGTGCCTGTTCCTAACGGATACTTTCCAGATCAACACCTACCCACCAACTCGTTTGTTTCGACTCTGAGCTCTCTCTCTGCTGGTCAAGGACGACCGGGCTCTCTTCGAACCATAAGTCAACGTTCTATTGGTACCCCTCCCCCTGCTACCGTGAACTAAAGGCCGGAAAAAAAGAAACCTTGCCCCTTCACTTCGTGTTTATCTCTTTATTAAATATCTTTTTTCTTTTTCTCTGGGTGTTGGGTTACTTTTTAACTGCTGCTTGGTTGGTGCTGGAACTTCACTTATTTATTATCTTGAAAGCCCCGATTCTACTGTCTATAGTCAGCTTTATAGTCTACAAAAACAACAAAAATGAACATAAATAGAAGAATTTTTCTTTTCTAGAAATACGAATGAAATGAAACATAAATGAGGTCCGTTATGAAACATTTAATAAGGAAGCATCTGCAGCAGAGGCAGGAAAGACACTGCGTAATCCAGATGCAGAGCAGCAGAAGATGCGGCCACAATTTGTTGGGTGGGCATTTGCTGGGGCGGTTTCATGTGTTTGCGAGGCGCAAAAAAAATGTAGGTCTTGCCCGGATTCGAACCGGGGTCAGCGGAATCAGAATCCACGGTGATAACCAACTACACTACAAAACCAATTGTATGATTACCAAGTTTTAGCCATAGTATTTAAAGGGAGATCGAAACGGAAAAAAATCGCGAAATTGCGGGTTTTTAGCTATCTAGTGGCTCAATCAGCATCCCTGATGACTTTAGAAGCATATTCATGTGTTTTTGGCTTCTATTTGAAGTGCTTGGAGACCAGTATGCTATGTTGGTCATGATATACCGGAGGCTATGAAGAGGACCGCCAAGACCCCATACCCTTTTTTAATTGTTATTTTATACTTATCCAAACTGGACTACTGGTCTACTACACTGAGTGGGCTGTGCTCTTAATTACTGCTGTTCGCCAGACCCCTGGAAAACCCGTCTGGTACTCAATTTCAGTAATCTCGTGCTTGACCTCATCGGTGGTTTGACCCGACATTACCATAGTTTACTGCAGTCTCAAGATATCAACCATGAAATGGAGACCAGAAAATGTTCCGCCGCTCTTGATGATTGCAATTACTACACTTGGCACATCTTTTGCTGCGGAGGAGAACTCTTTGTTCAATGAAAGTGGTCTTAGGGCCCAAGGCAGGATTTGATATTTTTATTACTTTGATTTATGTAAAGACAGAGACGTTAATTGATTTTCTATCTGTCTATCTAACCAAGGCAGGATTCGAAGTTTGATATCTCAGCAGAAAAACTGATTATTGAAGGAGTGAATAGAACGCTATTAAAGAGCAGGCTATGAAGACCATGAGCTTCCTTGAAGGGATTGTGTCTTCTTGAGACCTGTCTATGGGCCCTAGAATGGATAGACCACAACGGACTAGCATTTTGGCATGCAAATGCGTGTTGCGTCTGTCCGCGAAACTTGGCAGTGTTTTTGGCAATGATATACTCAGCCCTTTACGTTTCGTTATACCCTTCAAACTCCTGACACTTGTTTGTTTACTGACTGGAGGCATGCAGTTTTTTGGGTGGCCAGCAGCTAGGACAAATTCTTTTTTAATAAAACACTTAACGAACGTAAACTAGAGGGTGGATAATATTTTTTTTTAACTTATTCTTTTCAGTCAATAGCGAGGGAAGGAAAGGTTTCGCGCAGGATTGGTAGTCATCAAAAGAGATTGGAAGACTGCTGAGAAGTCTGGTTCTAATATGCACGGGGAGTTTGAGGCCCGTCTTTGCAGAAGGTTTGGACTTTATCATTGATACTTGCAAAAGTTATGAACCTCTGAAATTGCAGTCTCAATCTTTCCACCAAGATTTGATACTGCATTTGATATTGCAGTTTCAATCTTCAAAAAATTATAGTCCTGTTCAGCCACAATTGTCCGGCCCAGCGAAGTGATAGCAGCGTCAGTGTTTTGGCCCGGCAACGCGATAGCATTTTGCAAGCTTTTGCCTAAAGTAGAGATATCACTGGTAACTCCGTTTAATCGCCCGTTGACAGCATCAAATCCTTCCTCAAATTGATCCTTCATATTATCAAATTGATGCTTCATATTGTCAAATTGACGCTTCATATCATCTAATCGATTATCGAGATTATCAGCTCGATTGGCGACGCTGTCATGGCCGTCCGATACGGACGTTGCCAGACCACTTGTGTGAGTATTTCCAAATAAAACTAGGCCGCAGAGAACAACTAAAAGGACAATCTGAACAATCCCAAGGGCCTGACTCTTCCAGGATCTGCCGAAACCAGCTGAACTCGCAGCTGGAGGGCGCATGGTTTGGCTACCGAGTAGCGCAGAGTTACTAGCTCTGGCGGTTGATGGTACTTGTGCATCAGCTGTAGATGTGTCACCTGAGGTATGTACATTCATCTCTACAGATTCATCAATATATTAGTCAGTTGGCAGGGTATTAAAATGAGCAAAGTGTGAGCGAAGTTCAATGCTTTAGACACTTAGACGAAGGAAAGTAAATACTAATCGCACACGTCACGTCGTCAACATGACACAGCTTCGGGATCACGAGCCATGCAATTTGAACTTACCTTGCAACAGGACATCAAGTTAATATTCTGGTCAAAACTCATAGCAGTATATACTAACCTTCCCAGCTATCATCACGTAATGTAGGGACAGTTTTTTTCAATGCCATCATGGGTATGCGTCTCTGTTTGAGGGAGGCGACGTTTGTGTGTTTTTATGGCAGCATTTGCGGCTATTAGCATAATTTTCAACATATCTCGCATACCATCACCGAACGGTCTAAGCAACTCATCTCGCGCTCGAAGCGATATTCTGAGTTTTTCAGGGTCTGACTTCTTCTGTAGGACTTTGGCAAGCAGAAACTTCGCCTGCACATTTTCGAGGTCGGTATCTGGCTCTAGAGCTTTTCCTCGGTGCGTTTGGGCTCTTTTGTCAGCAGTGCACAGATTCTGGCCTGAGGAATAACCATGGTTTACGGCTTTTTTTATTCCCAGTTTCACTTTAGTTGATTTTCATTCTGCTAATTGGTATTATGGTGATAGCCTTGCCAATGCCAAAATCTCCCGGTGGCTCTGGTCACGAAGGGCTGGATATCTGCAATTTTGACTACATCATCAGTGACAATCTATGATCCATTCCGTCTTTATTATCTAGTGACGCCGAGATTTCATGCTAAGAGCTGTCAACTGATAAGCGTAAAACTACTGTAACCGATGCAACCCCTTCGGAAGTGTCCGGCAAATTATGTAGGTGCCACTCCCGGTACTCTTCTGAGTCTTCTATCAAGTAATATCGTTGCCCCCGATTGCGCCTCGACAAATCGGTTATTTTCCTGTCGGCAGGCAGTATCTCACCTTATTCTGTAAGTCAAGTTTGGCGCTTACTTCCAGAGCCTCCAGAGGTTCGACATGGGTTTTCTCCGTCGTATCTTTGAGCAACGGTGACATCTTAAGCTAAGATTATGCAGGGTACACGCATTATCGCTGAAAGAAAAGCCGCACATCAAAATCGAATTTCTGGTTTCTTGGAACATTTGAAAACTACCGATCTCTGGATGTATTTGCTTTATCTGAATGTCTCAAATACAGTGTTTTAATTATGATGCCTCAATAAGTGGTGCTATTTTTGGCCTTGAGTCAGTCATATGCATGATAACGCTACATACCATACATCTGCTCATTTCTGTGCACTTATTACATACGTTTATAGATATGTTGAAGTGCAACAAGTCATCTCAAGAAATCTCAGAACCCCCAGCTGGTCCAATTTAGTAGATTGATCTGAGTTTAGGGCTCGACACGGATCGATCCGTCAACCCAGCTCTTACTGATAATATCCGTAATGCAGTTATGCAGGGATATGCAATCCAAATTCTATCCAGATTTCTCTCTGGGTCTGGGTTTAGATATTACTTCGTCAAACTCGACGAATCTGGACAACGGGTCCGGATATGGCATTGATTTGCCTAGTACTACCATTGTCTACCATGCTCCTTATTTTTGTGTGCGGAGTTGACAATTACTTTTTTCCTAACTCCCAAATTTGACCAAAATTCACCTGGTCCAAGATTCCAAATTAGCCCAGAATTCTTATAGAATCTGGATGAGTTTCTCATGTAGCTTCAGGCTGAAACTTTCAGCCAACTTTCAGGTTCTTCAGAAAATTCAGATGATTAAGGTAACAATCCGAGAAATCAGAATAATTACAAAGATATAGAATATAAAATGAAGAAATGTCAACCGTGGTTCTACTGCTCGGTCAAAACTTGAGTTAGCGACGGTATTGACGTCTATATTCACTTAAGAATGCGGCTCAGAAGGAGCATTTTGGTATTAGAGAGGACAGATAATTAAGGATACTGAAATGAGTTACGGTGACGGGTCAGGATCTGGATATACAAATGAGCTACAATGACGGGTCAGGGTCTGGATATCGTCTCTCGTTATCCATATATTTGGATAAGATCGTGGGTAAAGATTTGAGGTTCCCAATTCACGGATCTGGGCCGAACATTTTGGCGATCCGTGTCGAGCCCCTAATTATTAGTCTAAGCTTATTTAAATTACTGTACTTTAAGTTTTTAACTAATTAACTTACACATTGTTATATTTATTATAGACTTTGTTATAACAACGTTAACGATACATTATCAACTTGATACCAACGTATCACCTATCCATATTACTGTTGCACTCTACTTCAGCTGAGTGTTCGGAACTCCTCCATAGAAACCGGACTGGAACCTACAGGATACAGGATTAGGATTTGGGGCCAATATTATGCTAATCTGTTGCAAGCCTGTTACAATTAAGACGATCGCACTAATTGTTACAAACATATCAAGCAATAGAGGGCATAGATTTGAGGTAAGAAGAAGACGCTATTAGACTTACAGTTAGGCTGTGATACAAGTGTAACAGGTGTGCGTTTAAGTATATCCCTTGAGCATAGAGAAACTGGCCAAAAAGTCAAGTCACTCTAGGTCTGTATGACAAGGTCAATGCCAAATCCATAATGTCTATCAATGATCCAGCAGATTCTGAAAGTCAAGGCACTCCAAACTCCTCAATCGAACCGAACATCTTCTTCACAGATTGTCGGGATCCTGACATAATCAGTATGACAGATTCAGAGGCGAACCGCCGAATATTTAGAGACTCTTGCAACTCCGTCAGCCTCTTAAGATGGTTCAATTCTTGGAGTCTGCCCCCGGTGCGGTACTCACGGTTTGCTGAGAATTTACGAAATTACCAGTTATCAGCAAACCGTCGGCAGGGAACAAATTGGGCCGATTGGCTCCGGCCATACCGGCTTGATGTTGCGAGTATCACTCGCATGACCGATGATGACCTGATAGATAGGCTGCGTCCAGGTGCCAATAAGGCACTGCTCGGTGTTTGGGAGCAACGTCTCGAAGAGTTCAAGGACTGCATATTTATGCAATCTTTCTCGAATCCCCTCACGATCGATGCAGATAGCGACGCAGACGACTTCCATCTGAGAAATGAGACAAGTGTCCGGACATTCAGCTTTTTTCTCATTTTTGACGTAATTCTCAGTGTTGCAGGTCCGTGGTTCGAAGCTCGTAGCCTGAGACTGAATATCAACCAGCATTATCATATCCGGGCAGAGGGAACTCAGGTCATTCCAGATATTGTTGTGTACACCATTGATCGTGTAACCAATGAAAGAAGATTTCTGTTTGTTGTGGAGCTAGAAGCTACCGGAATTCGAATAATTGATGGCCTCGAACGGATTCTTGATGGGAAAGGAGCTGCGATAGATAATGAAAATCTAAGAAACTCAATGGAACAAGCGATAAGGTCTTGTATCGCCGCTGGTTGCTTGACTTTTATCCTGGGCGACTTTGAGCGCTGGGCATTATTCTGGATCACAGGTCCGGCTAGGCCGTCACCTACGCAGGATAACCCTAATGCTGTGACCGTTCCTATCACGACCTATATTATTCCTAGGGCATCTCGAATAATTCCTCCGAGGAGCACTATTCTGGCATTCCTGTTTGATTCTTACAACCGTTATATAGATATGCCGGATGATGAAGACGAATTACTCCGTGAAGTGGCACTCTCGCTGATGCGAAATGAGGACCAAATGAGGGATGCTCGTAACGCACGTCGTACAGATCGAAATATCCTTAGAATGAATGAAGGCGATCCTGATATGCAGCCTATCGACGAAGTTCCCGAAGAGCCCCTGCAGGCTGGTGATGGCTACTGGTCGCATGTTCTTCGAATGAGCTTGTACAAATTGCCCTCTATTCGTGAACGAGTCATAGCAGGCTTGGACGAATGGCCCTCCATTCGCGAACTCTTTGTAAGCAGCCAGGATTCTGGTGTCCCCTTCAAAGTCATTCTCAAAATATTTTCTTCTGACCAGTATCCTGACTATCTCGACGAAGAGGAAACGATAGAAATAAATCGCATTGATATGAAATTCCGGCTAGCTGATACGGAAATGGACAAGTACGATCTTCTTGAAGGCCTCGACTGTGTTCCGCGAGTACTTGGATCGGGAGTCTTCAAGAAAGGAGAGCACAAGTGGTTCTCTGGATTCCTTTCTGGACCGTTTATTGTCTTTGAGGACTTAGGAAATGAACGACCTCCCCATGGAGATCAGAAGGTGTTCGAAGATGCGAAGCGGAGTCTGAGAATGATTCATCAGCGGGGGTTTGTCCATGGAGATATTTCGATGAGCAATATGATCTACAAGGATGGTCGAACGTATTTTATTGACTTTGCAACGATTAAGAATAGGATATCTGCAGAGCAGGATGAAAAGGACTTGTACACCTCCTTCTTTGAGTAACAGTATACGTGCTGACGGCGTTCTGTTGCGTGCGTTGTTACTATGTCATATTTCTTAGTAGATAGCTAGGTATTAATCCTGAGTTATGTTCAAACCGGGGTATCATGAATGATAAGCCAGATGTGATAACTTCCATATTTGACCACTTTAATCACGAACTCGGGCGACAATCAGGAGCGTATTTAATAGTATTTACTCTCTATCATCCAATCAACGGACCCAATCGATAGCAAGTTAGTTGATTGAAAAATGATAAATCTTATAAAAAAAGACAGCGACTTGCGGCCACTGAACTCAGAACTTAAAACTAAAGGACTTTCGACTCAAGTTTCGAGTCATGTCATAATGTTATTCATGTCTGTCTCGCATTAAAAGTTCCAAGTTCTTCTGAAGTAGCGAAAACTCCTCCTGGTGTTGGCTTCTGTAGTCTAAAATGCCAAGAACTCTAGGCCAACGCATGTAGATATTTACTCATAGACTGGCTGCCACGCCCCGTTCCAAAATTTCAAAATTTCAAATTCAATATACAGAACTCCAGAACTCATAATTCGGATTGGCAGGGTAGAACACGTTTAGAAAAGTCATTTCTACTAACAGCATGCCATCTCCTAGGCTGGGTTGAGTCTACTCGGATCTGGGCTCCGAGAGCCGACGTCTGATTTTGTCTGAAAGCTTCGAAAAGTATGATCCATATGAACGCCAGATGACGAATCAGTCGAGGCTCTCTCTAGTTCTAACTGCTCTCACCTCAAAACTTGTTTACCGGTTCTTCCGATCCAGCTGAATCAAACACTCTTAACACATAACTGGCCTACCGAGGCCCATTGAGAATGGATTTTAGTTTTCCAACTTCAAATACAATACCGTAGTAGGATCACAGCGCGCCATGATTCCAGCTGTATAATCGAGACTGGGCTGATATAAATTGAGAATCCAGTGCTATACAGATATCACTCCACAACTTTGCTCATGGACTCGAAGAATGATACAACTCTAGAGGAATATCACCCAGATAGGCACGATCGCCAAATCCACCTATAAACCGAACATGACTAACGTTAAATACTTTCCAAGATCCCTCGTGTGACTTGCTATCATCTGGCAGCCAGTAGCTTGCATCAGGATGCCTCACCAAGAAACAATTCTTGAGCTCATCGTTGTAATCATTGACATCTCGGAACTCTCCAGATAGTGTCAAGCGTGGTGCTGCATAGGGTGAGTTACTGGTGCAGCCACCGCTAAGATCGCCTTCGCGGATGGAGACACTTGCTCTGGAGCCATTGGCGATATTCCGAGCAGGACTGGAGATATCTAGGATAATGAATGCCAAATCCCCATTATCCCCACAATCGGCATAGTATTCCACTTGGCTAACGGGATACTGGGTATCACGGTCCATGGTATTTAAAGAGCACAAGTTGTTGCTATTCACAAGATGCCTGGCTTGTTTTGCAGCCTCTTCAACAGTCGGGATTCCCAAGATACTTTGAGTATCCTTACCCAGACAGCACCACCAAAAGAGACAAAATATCGATAATTGTCGCATGATCCATACCTAAGTTGTTTTAAGCTTTGGGTGGGGAGAGATCGTCGCACTTTTATCGACCTAACCCCAGGGCCCAGACCGACTTTTATTGGCTTAGCGTCCGGGTGAGAGGTCTTAGTCTCTTCCTGCACGCGACTTCACAGTTTTAGCCCTATATTTTATCACTCTTTTACAGATGGAGTCAAAATTGGATTCCTCGGTACCTACGTTATGGGGGTTTCCTCTTAAATATGTATCGCTTATTACTGTATGTTTTATATAACTGTAAGCCTTTTTAACCAAGTCATGACTAACATCGAGGGGGGGGGGGTATAGTTGACAGTGCAGAATTCATCGTTGATATTGGTATGTCAATCGATAAGATTGATCATTGAGACATGATTTGGCTAATTTCAGGTGATGCATTATTCTAGGATCATGCCTACCGAGTCCGGGATGCGGTACTTTGCTTCGACGGCGGTACTACTGAATGAGCTGACCAAGTTTGTGTTTTGTTCCGGAGTGGCTATTAAGGATCAGGGTTTTCGTTTGGCCTTTGAAGACGCATTTCGAGCAAAGGATTTTTGGAAGTTATCTATACCTGCAGCATTGTATACTATTCAAAACACTTTGCAATACGAGGCGGTGTCTAACCTTGATGCGGCTACTTTCCAAGTGACTTACCAGATGAAGATCCTTACCACTGCATTTTTTGCAGTCACGATGCTGAGAAGAGTTCTCACCGGTAGACAATGGTTTTCATTGTTCATGCTTACGTTTGGTATTGCACTTGTACAGGTTCCTAATGACGCAATCAGCGATCTGTGGGAATACTTCTCACCAGCGTCGGAATCGAAGCCAGGCCAACGGGCTCGGAGCATCAATAGTCGAGCACTAGAAGGAACTGAGATGAACTCATTTGTGGGGCTTGTGGCGGTCTCGATTGCATGTATATTAAGCGGATTGGCGGGCATCTATTTTGAAAAGGTTCTCAAGGGGTCCAAGGCCACATTATGGATCCGCAATATTCAGTTAAGCTTCTTTTCACTTTTCCCGGCTCTTTTCTTTCTGTTGCGAGACCGTCAAGGGATAGTCGAGAAGGGGTTTTTTTACGAGTACAACGGGGTTGTTTGGTCCGCCATCATGTTGCAGGCGTTTGGAGGAATAATAGTGGCATTGTGTGTTAAATATGCAGACAACATAGCCAAAAACTTTGCTACTTCGATATCTATATTGATTTCGTTTGTTGCCAGTGTGTATTTTTTCGACTTTGCCATCACAGTCAATTTTGTGCTTGGATCTGCGGTGGTAATTCTGGCCACCTATATTTATTCCTCATAGAGACTTTTGTGTATCACTACTAATATACTTTACGTGACTCCTTGGACAAGTGGCCGATTCCGGTCCAGTGCGTATGTCGACTAAAAAGTCAAACTCGTCGTACCGTTGAGGTTTTCGGTTAGGCTAATGCAGCTGTCAGTAGTCAAATTCCCGTCTCCTGTGCTATTCTTACAATTTGTTTTGAATCTACCAATCTGACGATCCTCTCCTGCAGGTTGATGAGTTCATTTTGGATTTGCAATTGATCTTCATGAAGCTGTTGGATTGATTCGAATAATTTATGACATTCCTCATCTCCTCCTGATTTATAATGTTGAGACATGTAGTCTTTTATTATTACAAGAATTATGAGCCAAAACTGTTTACAATATATCCTTACCCATAAGCTATAAACTATAATCTCAAAATAATGTAGGTTAATTTCTGACATATGCAAGGCGAAGATCCGCAAACGGGAATGAAGAATGAATCTTGCTTGTTGTTCTATAGCTGCACATAGCGATAATTTTATTTTTCTATTCAATTAGACTTCCTCAACCGGAACGCGTTTCTCACGCGTTCGTGATAATCGAATTAGGGCTCAAGCCCTAAATTGTTTCTTGTCACTCTCATTCCCAACCATCAATTCCCCTTCCTTCCTTTCGTTTCAAACATCAAATTTTCCAACCCCTCTCCCAGGGGTTTCCCTTGGCTTGCCAGGGGGAAGTGTTTGGAACAAGAATATAGTAAGTTTTTATTGTTCAAAACCAGAAGATTATATGGAATGAAATAAATGACGAGAATTACGCTGTGCACCAGTCCGAATGGGAAAAATTGTTCTCTCCCGTCAGTGTGGACTCAGTATATACCCAAATTTCTGAACCTCATTTGTCATAATTTTTCAAGATTGGGATTTTTAAGAAATGTTGGCTAACAATTGAATTAGAATCTAATACCCCGATTCAGAATGATTAGTTTAATAATTATATTAGTTATAGATTCTTAATAGATCGTCGAATCAAGGAGTCACCTCCTTTGAAACGCGTGATAATAATAATAATATGACTTGAGATCGTTTTTTTGCATTATTGTGTTAATCCTGATCCGGATCTCATAAACCCCGCGATAAAGTTGTTTTTCGTGCAATCCGCTGCAATCCGCTAGTTGTTCTGCAGCAGCCACTGCAGCATCTGCAGACATAACTAATTCATGCAGTAATAAAACATAATCTTCGAGTCAATTATACAATAACGTGACTTTAAACAACCAAGAAACTTAAAAATAAGATATCTAAAACTACCGGGGGGTTAGAAATGGCCGGGTTTAAACAATAGGTTAGTTTATATAAACCAAAATAAAATATATAAAGTTTTAAATAAAAATGTTAGAGGGGGCTGGATTCATGATTAACTTCTAACTTGCAGCACAAAAAACGCGTTGTCCCAGCCACTGAATAAATTATGTGATTAGTGGGAGTTTGATCCCAGCAGCGGGTGCCAGGGGTAAGGCGCGGGGAGGGGTTGATGTGCGCGTGGTGGGAGGTGCGGCATGCTGTACAACACCTCCTACGTTAAGTGCTGCCAGCCATTTTGACTGGATCGAGCGACACCATCGTGTAAAAAGGGTGAAAAAGTAAAAATGTCAACCACCGGTAATATATAAGATGCAGCTCATCACCATGAATGATTAATCAATATCTTTGCATTCTTCTTTTCTTTCATTTTGTTTTGTTCCCGGTTAGCCTGGTGCTTGACTCGCTCCTTTTTTAATCTAACCCTATATAATAAAAAGGGTTTTTGAAGTCGCTTATTATTCATTCTTCACGTTTTTTTTATATTCCATCATTCAATATGTCTGATAAGGCTGCGTTGGAAGTTTTTATCTCATGTCCCGTTAATTCGTCCATGATAAATTATCTGGCTTCAACCACCATGACAGTCATCAAATGTGATGCCATGCCTGCTCAACAACAATGTTCAACGCCTCCCTCATCACCTGGCTCAATATCTCCTCCTTTACCAACATTGACTACTTTTATCAGTAATTTGGTTGCAGGATCCAATGTTCAAACCCCTACTCTTATGACTACATTGGTATATTTGGCACGATTAAGACAAAGATTACCTCCAATGGCCAAAGGAATGGCCTGTACTTGTCATCGAGTGTTTTTGGCATGCTTGATTATGGCCGCAAAAACTCTCAACGATTGTTCGCCAAAAAACAAATATTGGGCCAAATTCACTCTCGGCTTGTTCTCAATTGCTGAGGTTAACCTTATGGAAAAACAATTACTCTACCTACTGGATTGGGACTTGAGGGTTCGTCAACAAGACTTGTATGACCATTTTGCCCCGTTTCTAGCTCCAATTAAAGCTAAACTTAATCAACAACAACAACAACAGCAACATCTTCATCACCGTCAATCCCCTCATATGCATCGTCATCATCATCGTGCTCAACAATATCACCTCCCCTCTGCATATTCCCTCACTGATAATAATATCTCTTATTATGATCAAGCTCAACAATTGCCTTACTCTACTCCTCCAGTGAGCCCTGTGCGGAGCGGCACCGCTGGCGGGCCTCCCCAACTTTCCATGTCTTCTTCCTCCTCTTCTTCAACTCTGTCATCTCCTCAATTGTTGACTCCTCCAAACTCTTCATCCTCTCCTCCTCATAATAAGAACCGCTTACACAAGAAGCGGAGCAGTGTGTTGTCGAAATTCTGGCCGGGCCAGAATGATTACTCGGAACCTCTGATAGTCTCACAATGATGAGACTTTTGATATTTATTTCACTTTCTTTTCTTAATGATTCTATATTCAAATTTGATGATCTTTTTATTCTTGTCTTTAACTTTTAGTATTTACACCCGCCACATTGGCCATGGCGGTTATTAATGGCTTCATATTCTCTGCTCGAGGAGCACATACCGGTAAGATCTGCCATTCATGGTGCTTAATCACCTTGGTACGTAATGCTGCATATTTCTCCTGCGCTCCATGTACATCTCCCTTAGTCCCCACCACTAGAACCCGTTTATCCTTCATACGTTCAGGACCCAGCTCGCCAATAAGTACGTCGAGGTCGCCACATGGATCCGCCGTGTCAAGAGCAATCACAAATACAAACCCCTTGGATCGCTCGGCATGTCGTAGAAAATCCAATCCCATGCCCTTATTGAACCTGGCTCCCTTGATAATGCCTGGAATGTCCGCAACCGTAAAGGACGGCTTATCAATTCCAAGCGAGATCGTTCCCACTGTGGGATTTAAGGTCGTGAATTCCCAGTGTCCCACCCGAGGAGCTGCTCTTGATATGGCCCCCAGCAGGGTGGACTTGCCAGCATTCGGCAGCCCCACCAACGCCAAATCCGCCAGTAGCCGCAACTCCAGCAGAAAATATGATTCAATACCATAACGGCCTTGTTTTGCGAACCGAGGACTACGGATCAATTGGGTTTGGAAATGCATATTACCCATGCCACCGTCACCTCCTCGCAACAGAAGTTGAGGAGGACCGGGTTTCTCGAGATCAATGCCTTTGATTCGCACTCGGTCATCCAACTCTTCACTACGCCGAGCAATGAGATCAAAGTACTTGACTTTCTGCTTCAATTTGCGGAAATAATCCTGTTTGAGCTGATATTCCTCACTCTTGTCTTTAAACACCCATCCCTCACCATCGGGAAATGCTGGTCGTTCAAGTTGAATATATGTTGGGTCCCAATTGTATTCTTCGGTAGTGCTATTCACTGTTATTTTGGCTTGGAACTCTCCTCGTTGCTTGGCCTCTTGTTCAAGCTGTAATGTCACTTTGGGATCCGGCACCCAATATACAGTGGTCCCTAATGGTACTTCTATAATGAGATTCTCACCATTTTTTCCTGCCAACTGGTCGGCAGCACCACCCTTCCCATGGGGTGCTTTGTAAGTCTGTCGGACCTTTTGTAGACTTGTAGGTCCTACAACTGCTTGAATATATATAGATCCTCCTTGACCACCATCACCACCATCACTAGGGCCAATACTACGTCCTGCATCTCTGAAAAATGACACACTACCATTGCCACCCTTTCCACTCGACACTTTAATGACCCTAAGATCCACAAATGCAGATTCTCGGTTCGTTTGCCTATGTCGATACGCGCTGGACGAATATGGAATCGTATACTCAAAAGGCTTCAGATCAACCTTATCCGGAACATCATGACGCTTATAAATGGCAACCTCCTCATTCAACGATTCAATTCCCCTTAAAGGCTGACTCCAGCTTCTAAACTCTCGACAAAAACCGCATCTTAGCCGAGGGATTTTCCGCATTTATCAATCTGTTAATTTTTTTCACCCGCTTAGTGGATGGTAAAGGTGCTGGGATGATCTTTTTTCAGCCTTCCATTTGCCATCATCACCGCCATGACTGAGGAGAAGCCCAAGAAAAGAGGAGGCTCGAAGCCGATTCTGAAGGTCAGTGGTATTGGCCGTGTGGATAATAATCTACGAACCACACTTTTTGCTCCTGTGGCTCCAATCAATCAGAAAAACTACTACACGTATGTTTTTTTGCCTACTGATCATATTTTAGTAGTGCTAATCAAACCAATTCTTATGAACTAGTGAATATTTAAAGCGAGAAGACCAAATCCTTGTATATAGACAATGGTCCGAGGAATTGAAACGCCAGAAAGAACTTAAAGAACATCAGAAAGAGCAATCCAAACCACCTGCAGCTCCCACCACTGCAGTTGGTACGCCCACTGTGACGGGTATTGAAGATGGTGAAGAGGACAAAGATCAACAGGAAGAGGATATATTGGGATCCAAAACAATCGTCATACACCCCGGTTCACGTAATTTAAGAATAGGTCTGGCTTCACAGGCGTTTCCAAAAACCATCCCTAACGTGATTGCCCATCGAATTCAAACCACCGACTATACAACCTCCTCCTCCTCTTCTCCTGTACCTTCAAGAGAACCAGATGAAAACTTCAACAAGGCACATGAAACGGTATACAAAGATTTCCGAGAAAGAATGAAGTTCTATAAACGTCGGATCCTACCCAACTCGCACGACCTGGTATCAGCCTTCAATGCTCGCACCCAGCCAGAAATAATCCCCGATCATAACGATACAAACCAAGCTGAATGGACCGACCTCAGCTCCTCCCCACCTTATATCACAGGCGAGGATGCATTACTTATCCCCACACAATCGCGACCAAGATACGAACTACGTTGGCCCATCCGGCACGGCGAATTCAATGAAAAGGATTATACGACAGCACAGCAGCTGATGGGAGACATCTCACTAATTCTAATAGATGCTCTTGAAAAGCAACTGCAAATCCCTTTCAGCGAATACAAGACATTCAGCGTGGTGCTTGTGATCCCCGATCTATACAGCAAATCTTATGTGTCAAGCATGATCGAATTGGTGCTCCAGATGGGCTTTGCCAATGTGTGCATTCTGCAGGAGGCTATGGCCGCGACATTCGGTGCCGGAATTTCAACTGCTTGCATCATAGATGTCGGTGCTCAGAAAACCAGTATCACTTGTGTTGAAGAAGGCATGTGTCTCATTGACAGCCGTGTACAGCTCAAATATGGCGGGGATGATGTCACTCTAGCACTCACCAAGTTACTGCTAAAGTCTAGCTTTCCATATCAGGAGATTGACCTGAATCGTAGCTACGATTGGCGGCTGGCCGATGACTTGAAGATTAAGTTCGGGACCACCAACGACGCCGATATTGCCGTTCAGCTGTACTCATTCTACCAACGAGCACCAGGCCAGAATACCAAGAAGTACGATTTCAAGACGTTTGACGAGCTCATGCTAGCTCCCCTGGGCTATTTCTACCCTGATCTATTTGAGCTCAAGGATAAACTGGAAGAACGGTACCGACTGTTTCCGCGATCCACCGATATCTATGATGGAAATCCCAATGACCCGGTATCGGACGCGCAGATCAACGTTGCCAAAAATACCCTCGTTGTGTACGGTCAGTCGTACACAGACGAGTTCAAGCCCGTGGTAGTACCACCGGCCTCAGCATCGGCGGCCGTAGCCGCTGCAACCGCCGCAGCAGTAGCAGCTGCCAACGGGACACCGTCGTCATCGCAGCCAGGCACCCCAGTGCCGGAATCTGCCCAAGCGAGGGCGGCTGCTCACACAGCGATAGTGCAATCGCAACTACAGGCACAGACGAAGGCCGCACAGTCATTGAACCCCAAAACTGTGGCCAGCGTTGGCCTGGAACATGCTATAATCGAGAGTATTACACAGGGAGCTGTCAAGGCACTGACTTCGAAGCAGACCTTTTACGAGAGCCTGATGATAGTGGGAGGCGGTGCCAAGTTCCCGGGGTTCACCACTCTGCTTATGGATCGAATTGGCATGTGGCGCGATAGCAGTGGTGAGGTTGGCAAGGAGATTGCCATTATGCCTGTACCGCGGGAGATGGATCCCGAGCTTATCACCTGGAAAGGAGGTGGAGTGTATGCGAAGCTTAAGATTGTCAACGAGGTAACCATCACACAGAAGGAATGGGATTTATTGGGATCAAGATGCTTGCAGTATAAGTCGCTATTTGTGTACTAGTTCAAACAATGTATGTAATCTACAAGGGCAGCTCGAACGACACGTTGACGTCGATGTCACGGGCCATTTGCACGACCCGGGATAGCTGGCATGCTTTCTGGGCGGCCTCATCGAGATCGGTGAAAGAGAAGATCTTGAGTCCAGATTCGCTGATGAGTTTCTGGGCCTCGGCCAGGTTTGTACCTTGCAGACGCACCACGATGGGGATATTGAGGTTGATGTTTTGAGCCACGGCAATCAGACCCATGGCGATGTTGTCGCATCTGACAATGCCGCCGAAGATATTGACGAAGATGGCAGTAACCTTGGATTCGGAAGTGATGAGTTTAAGAGCCTCTTCGATGGCCTGAGCAGTTGCACCACCGCCACAATCCAAGAAGTTTGCTGGCGAACCACCGTAGAGTTTAATGATATCCATAGTGGCCATAGCGAGACCAGCACCGTTTACAAGACATCCGATATTACCGTCGAGTTTAATGAAATTAAGGCCGCTTTTGGCGGCTCGGATCTCCTCGGGGTCTTCCTGGGTAGGGTCTCTCCAAGACCACACTTCCTGTTGGCGGAATTCAGCGTTATCGTCGAATCCAAGTTTCGCGTCCATTGCCAGGACCTTATTATCGACTGTTTCCGACAATGGATTGATTTCGATCTGCGTAGCATCCTTATCGGAGAACACCTTGTAGAGTTTCTGGATAGTATCTGCCGCCTGGGGAATGGCTTTGGATGAGAATCCCAATACTTGGGCCACCTCCGTCGCGAGTTCGGACGTGACTCCTTTATGGATATCGACCTTAAAGGAATGGATTGCTTCGGGGGTTTCCTTTGCAACAGTTTCGATATCCATTCCTCCTTGCGAAGAAGCGACGATAACGGGGCCTTGAGTCACACGGTCCATCAAAACAGCCACATAAGCCTCTCTTCGTACGAATTCTCGTTCCACCACATATACGGCCGTGACCTCTTTACCTTGGGGTCCGGTTTGCTTTGTGACCAATTTATGATTAAGCATTTGTTCCGCATACATCCTGGCTTCATAAGGTGATGAGATAAGCTTGACACCACCTTTCAACCCGGTATCAAAGGTCCCTTTACCTCGACCTCCCGTAAGCACCTGGGCCTTAATGACCATATCCTCCAATCCGAGCTCGGAGGCAATCTTCTCGGCACCTTCTGGGGTGGTTGAAGCATCACCTCTAGGAACACCAATGCCATAACTCTTCAGGATCTGAGCACTACGATATTCATGTAATGATAAGCATCGTTTCTGAATGGAATTGAATTGTTGCTTGGCAAGACGAAGATTGGTTCGAAACATCTTGTATGGTTTAAAGCTTTGTCTTTTGCGTCGGCGGTAAAGAAATTTCTAGTTGTGCCGAATCAACCAATCGCTGTACACTTGAGCACGTTACTTCCGAACCCCGTCCAAACCCGGGGCATTTTAAGTACTTAAAACCCCATATTAGATGTTGGATTTGGTGTTTGAATTCATTGATGCTGTAATGGACATTCTGCGCTTCATCTTGAATCTACTTCTGAAAACAGTCAATAATTCTTATAATCAGGCATATCAAATACTTGCAAACCGCCATCAGCCGCACCACCAAAAACCTCTGGACTGAAACTCCGCGGTTCCGCTCATTTTTTTCATCTTTTATGAACGATGCCTTCCGCCAATAGCAGCGGAAGCTCGGTCTTGAATAAAGAAAAGTCCGACAAATTGCTGGCCCAGTTCGCTGTGTCGCTAGATAGTGCTGCCAATCTGATATCGTCATGGATCGGCGGCGATAACGACGACGAACAAAACCCCCAAGATCATGCCCAAGAACTCGCCAAGGCCCTCAAACCTCTTCCTGCTGGTGCTGGCTTGGGGTCGTTGGGACCGTCTAGAAACAATATCAACACTCGTAACGATCAAGCGTTGGCGGGACTTAAACGCCAGCAGGCAAAAACACAAAAAGCGCTGGTCAAACGACCAGTACCAATTGCGGTACGGCCGGATTCAGGGTCCGAGTCAGAAAGTGAAAGCAGATCGCAGATTGCACGGAAAAAAACCGCCTCATCATCGATATACCTCGATAAGTACCGGTCAGGGAAGAAAAAATCAACCCCGAAATAGTTTGTTTGAACTTAATCAATCAGCTAATCATACATCTACTACTAATAAACAACATCCTATACAAATAAATCAAACTCCATATAAAACATCCTCTCACTATTGCTCGGTCCGCGAGCGCTTGAAGGCCCGCTCCTCCGGGGTCGGCGGACTCAACGACGGGTTCAAAAGCGCCTGTACACTACTACTCTGCCGCGAACTCGACTTACGCGGACTTGTCTGTATAACGGGCGACGATAACGAACTGCTGGTGCCTGCAGAAAGACTCGACGAAGTCGAGCTGCTGTGCCGGGACCCGGACCCCGCCGCCACTGCCGCCGCTGCCGCCACAGTCGCTATGCTCGATAATGGTACATTGACATACCCGTTGGAATACACTTCGCCACTGGACGTGTGCCGACGGAACTGCTGCATTTCAGGCCGAAACTGCTTGCCGCCCAGAAGGCTGTTCGAATACCCCTTGGCCGGCGCATTGCGCTGGTGCGCAGAGCCAGCAACTAACGGAAACGATCCGGGCCGCTGGTCTCGCGGTAATGGAATCCCACCATAGACTCCCGGTAGATGCTCGACCTGCTGCTGCTGCTGAGGAGGCGGCGGGGCAAACGACTGCTGGAACGACTGAAAATACGCCTGATCCGCCGTCGGTGCACCACCAGCACCACCTTGGCCTGGAGACGACGGAGACGAAGTCCCTGGCTGCTGCTGCTGCTGATGGTGCTGATGCGGTGGTCCAAGAGGCGTCTGCTGCTGATGTTGTAAGTGGGAAGGCGGAGGCGGTGGTGGCGGAGGCCGATAAGTTAACGGTGCAAATGGTGAAGGTTTCTCATCATGCCCATGGACAGCATAGCTAGGAGTGCCATGGACTTGATTCAAAGGATGTTGCGACCGGGGCGGAGGCGGAGGAGGCGCAGCTATTGCGGTAGCGGCATGATGATTCGTCGACAATGGCACGGCATGCAAAGGATCATAAAATATCGACACGGCGCGCTCCCTTGGATTCATGCCAAACGTAAGCTCTGCCTTTGGTGAGCCGGATGGCGCCGACGACTGACGTTGCCGCGTTACTGCGGCCGCCGCCGCAGCAGCAGCGGCGCCGGGAAGAATAGGAATATCTTCCAGCTGCGATAACGCATACGACCGCTGACGAATCTCAGCTCTTATCTTCTCCAGCTCCTGATTAGCATTGGATGTGACAGTCTCGGGCCTCGGCGGCGACCTCACAGGTGGTGACTTCACCGGGGGCGAGGTGGTGCTAGGGTCGTTTTCGAGCGGTTTCGCTTTAGGGGTCTGCGGCCGCGAGCTTGCAGCACTAGTAGCCTGTGCAGTCTGCGGCGGCACAGTTAGACCAGAAATGACGTCGATGACCTGTGTAAGTTCGATATGGGTCCGTTTGAGGGCGTCGAGAATAATGCCATTTCGATTGTGGAGCTGAGAGTTCAGATCGATCAGATACCACACCTGGTGTTCCAAAGCGCCGATTCTGGCATCGAAAAATTCACTTTGATGAGCTCCGGCACCCGGCTGCGGGCCAAATGAGCCGTTTGATGTTGAGGACGCCGACGGTGGGATGCCGGGCCCAGAGCCCGGCACAGTGCTGCCGGATGGTCCCTGTTGTTGGCTATTGGCGGTATTAATAATATTAGGATTGTTGGGGGTACCGTTATTGTTGTTGATATTAGAATTGTTGTTGGTCGTTGAAGAGTTCATTAGGGTGTTCGTAGTCGTAATGCCATTATTTGGAGTCGTAGTCATGGTAGAAGTATTTGCCGCGGCCGTGGGTGTTTGGGCCGTTGCTGAGGGTGAGGAAACGTAGTCATTTGAATGGGGAGGAGCGTTGAAGGGCACAGATAATGATACAGATTTCAGAGGAACGTTATCTCTGTGTACAGCGGATTGTCGAGAAGCTCTTCGTTTAATAGCCCGTAGAGATTCCACGTCGCCTCGTTTGAATGAACCTCCTCCATGTTTAAACTCCCATTGTGAGCTATCAGTGACTGAACCATCTCTTGATCCCGGACCACTAGAAGCAGCCGTAGGGACCGTTCCTGAAGCGTTGGAACTTGAGGATACAGAAGCGGATCCGTGGAAGGTGTCGTTGACCTTATGAAAGCCATACATATTGAGTTGACGCACGAAAGATGATACATTTGTATGTTTGAAGTATTGGCTGAGGACTTTTGAGAACTCTTCACCGGGCGACACCACGAAGCTATCATTTGAAGCGGTCCAAGAGATAAGGTGGCTGATAGACGGGTCTTCCAGCATACTGTAGAGCTTATGAATAAAAGCGGCATGGTTGACTTTGACAGACGAGGCACCAGACACTGAATTTGATTTTGGAGTGGTAGCGGTTTTCGAATCTGTGGCGGTACCGGCGGTTGCTAAGACCGGTTCATCTTTGATTATACTTGTTGTAGGAGCCGGGGTTGAGGTGCTTGAAGCAGAGTTTTGATTTCCAGATAGCATATCACCGGGTTGGTTTTCAGCAGCTTGTTGGGTCGCGGCAATACTATGAGACCCGCCTGGAGAAGAGGCTGCCGAGGACATTACAGGCAGGACACACACAACCACTTCAGACCAAGCAAAAGATAAAAAAGAATAGAACCGAGGGGAGGGGAATTTCCTTCAAAATATATTGATAAATCCTTCAACAATCCAAACTCATATATGAAGTAGAGTTCATAATCCAGTCAAACAAAAAAAACAGCACAATATAAGAACCATTCAAATGTGTAAGAATATCAAGAGGTTCACCGTTGTATTTTCAAACCTTTAAATACAAATAGATTAAGTATCCAATATGGATGACTTAATCGCTTGTTTGTTTTGGTTGTTATCACTCCTGAAAAGATCCCCGTACTAAAACTGCGGTTGACTTTATTCACCCCCGCCGTCAAACAATTGGTTTGCGTTGTTAATGCAAATACGACCTTTTTAAATAAACCCCAGGGCAAAATATCAAATGGTAACTATATCAACCACCAAAACCAACTTTAAACCTTTTATAATAACTTTGGATCTGGATTCTCCTTAGATTTCAATACCAAATTAAAGTATTCAATAATCGTCGTTGATAATACTCTTTTCAAGTCGATAGTCAAATAGGTAGGGAAAATCTTCTTTTTTTACTGCTATTGTACTTTACGGTCCACCCACCATTTATGCTCCCACAACCCAACCAACCACTTGCAAAATAGGGATAAGCGGAGCGTTTTGACAAAAAATCTCTTTTGACAGCCGAAATAGCCTAAACCCGGGTTATCGATTTTCGCCGAATATTCAGATACCTGCAAGTTGATTGGTGCTGCGCCAAGCAAGATAATATTCCTTTCCCATTATCTCCAAGAAGCCGCTCCAACCTCCGGCTTTGCAACCACCGAACCAAGCATACCCGCCCATAACTCTGGGCCTCATTGAGCGGCTCTTCTAACGGTCAAAACGCCTCACTCGGAATTTACGGAGATTGCATGTCACACATTCCTTCTCCCCGCTTATATTCTATATTATATTTCATTACATAGCAAATCAAATATATTATGGTTATTTCATTTGATTTTTCACTCATATAATATCTAACTAGCTTGGACTTCTTCAAACTTCTTCAAACTTCTTGTTTCCACCCCCACCCGATCTCGCTTTTGAAATCACGTGCATCGGGCCGGAAAATTATGACGTTTTTTGACAGATTCAAAGTCACGTGTCTCCGCCGCATCACCCGAGGCGCCGGCTGTCATCCTCCCCTAACCCAGGGTGTTTTTTTCTAACCAACTTCAATAGATGTTAAAGTTCAATGTTTTTCGATTTCATTTGATAGAAGTAAAGCTTTATAGATAATTCTTTGTTAGCAAGATTATTGTTCAAGGGAAAGATAGAATTTAATGAGTTAAGAATTGGTTACTTGTTAGTTAAAAACAACATCAAATGAGAAAAAACAGATTGAGAATTTGAGACAATTATTGCATTACATATGTATTGGAGATGACGATCCATGCACGTCGGTGTTCGCGCGGGGCATTCTTCACATGCCATCTTGAAACGATAGGAGTGGAGCCTCAAATAAGATCATCTTCTGATTCAACCCAAACTCTGGATCCTCCCTTAAAGTACTTGAGAAGCCTTCTTGTCGCAAAATGTGCGAAAAAAACTATCTGATAAGGAACATGGAAGGCCATCTTGACCTTGGGGTCTCAACTCGAAAATTGAGGACGATCCTGCGACTGGAGGTTCTGTCAGTCCATCGATGATCCCAGACACCTGGGCCAGGCATATCGTGTCAAGCATTCTTGACTCAATATATCCAGCCTTGTCTTCAAAGTTGAAGGAGCTTAATAATCTGTCAAGAACCATTGCAGGTGTGTGAGAAATACCATGATAAAGACGTTTCATTCTATTCCGCCGCTCGCTGCCACTGTGCACATCGTCATATCGAATACTAGCGGCTGCTACTACTTCTTCCCAGTTCCAAACGGCCTGATAGTAAAGAAGTGCGCCATGCTGGGTTTGGAAATCTGAGTAGTTCTGTTCATCTGGAAATGAAGTTAGAACAGCCATAAATGGCACATCAGCGCTTTGGAGATTTCTCAAAAAGTCCATGTCGGCTTTGTCGTCAAATAGGACACAGAATCCTGATTCCAGCTTAACGTCTCGAGTATCAAAGCGTGCGTAGGCTTGTCTCTCTATATGAACTATGTCGAATTTCTCAAGCAATACTTCAAATGTCTTCTCGCCAACAAAGGTCAACAGGCCATCTTTCAAAAAGAAGGTGGGCCGTTTGTTGTCTTGCATTGTCGATAATCATGTAAATGAGAAACGACGACTTTCCAATGCCTTGCCGGCCACTTATAATGAGCATATTGGAAATCGAGCACTTTAGTTTGAACATCTCCAACGTCTCACTGTAACATTCGCGAATAAGAAATGATAGCTGCTTGTTTTTGTCCCGAGGATCGGTCAATACCTCTGAAGCATACTTCCAGCTGGCATCTCCAACAGTAACAGAATCATAGATCTCTTCTATCCTTCCCCAAAACCGTTTTTTCAAATATTCAGCATCCATTTACGAATTCTGGACGGAAAATTAAAAGCACTTGTACAGTCCATGAACGCCAATATGAAAACTCTGAGTTTTTATACGCTATGGAGAATGCATCTTGATGTTCGCATATACAAGTCTAGCAGGCAAAAAGCAGCTAACTTATGTAGCTGAATAGCGAAAAACCATAACAATCTGTCTAATGGTCTTGATGGGACAATTTGCCTGCTCCGTCAACGGGCTATGATATAGATAATTCTACGTTCATCTACCTGCCAAGCACCATCTACGTTATTACCCTGCAGATTTTCTAGAACCAAACAGAGCCTTTTACTCAACATGTTTGTACGGTTCAAACTATAAATGTCACGTACAAAGATTTTTGATAGCGTCCGGGCCCTAACCCTATCAGTTTAGTTAGAAATTTGAATTTGAAGTGCGCGATTTGGACAATTTGGATCGGGGCATTTCACTATCTGTTAGATATGGAACGCGAAGATGTAAAGCGTCGGAAACGAGAAAACACAAAGAAAAAGGATACTCCACAGCCGGCAGATGCGGTGTATAAGCCTGCGTTTAGAATTAAGCCTTTGCCACTACAGAAACATGATTTGACGATAATTGCCCGTCCGCCGTTATTACAGCCTTCTGCGGAAGACAAAACGTCATCTTTATTTCTCACTGAGGAACATCCGCAGAATAAGCGAGGATTTCGGTACTTGCCGTGTCGTGCGGATCCATCGTTGACGTCGTTGCTTTATAGTTGTGTTGAGGTGGAGCCCTACGGACCACGGTTCTCGTACGAAGATCGCAGTAATCAAGTGACGATTTCTCGAGACGCCCAGCTAGTGTCGACAAGTAAGGGGTTTCGTTCTGCGCGGGCAAATGTGGGTGTGCGTGACGGCGACTGGTACTGTGAGGTGAAAATAGTGAAGGCCAATGACGGACTGGACGATAGCCATGTCCGTGTGGGGTGGACGCGACGAGAAGCCAGTCTCGAGGCTCCAGTGGGCCATGACGGCTATGGGTATGGGTTACGTGACGTTTCGGGCGAGAAGGTCCACTTGTCGCGCCCAGTGCCATTCATGAAAGAGTCATTTTCGACGGGCGATGTGATTGGCTTCCATATTTCCATACCTGCCCGTGCACAGCAGGAGATATACCGGGACAGAATCCCAATTAGATATAAGGGTCAATTGTTTTTCGAGACACTTGATTATGTGCCGTCCAAACAGATGGATGAGCTGATATTGCCTACAAATCTATTTAAAAAGAAAAAGGACTCGGATAAATTCGTGCCTCAGACCATCCCCGGTTCTTTTATCAGAGTGTACAAAAATGGCCAGGACATGGGCGTGGCATTCAAAGATCTATACGAGTTTCTACCTCCTAATTCTAAATTTCAGTCCAATCTCGGCGCTCGGGATGCAGATGACGGTCAAGGAGGGTACTTCCCCACCGTTAGTGTATTTCGAGGAGGCATGGCCAAGTTCAATTTTGGCCCCGAGTTTGATTTCCCCATTGCCGCCAATGACCAACCAACCCCCAAACCACTTTGCCGGCGTTATGACGAGCAGATTGCTGAGGACATCACTCTTGACATTATAGATGAAGTTGAGTTTGAGATTGTCGACAAGTTGGAGGATGAGCGAACAGAACTTTTGAAGCATATCCAGCCACCAACTCAGGTTACATCACTACCACCACCGCCAGTAGCAGGATTATCACAACAACCTCAAGATCAACCAATAGCGCTCGAGGCTTCTCAGTCACTTGTAGTACAGCCGCCAGTATACGAGGCACTCAAAACCCCACTCGGAAATGGCCCTCAGGTGTTGCCAGGTCATGAAGGTGGCACTCTGGGCATTGAGTCTGGGCAGTCCTTGTGAAAAACGCGTCTTGACAACGGCCATGAATCCGGGTTGTACATTCTTCATTTCGGCATTGGATTCCGGCTGTGAACATGTTTCCACAAGCGATGCAGCTACGCAGAGTTTGGGTGCCATCTGGGCCGTATCTTTCGACCAAATAATCCTTTAATTCGATGAGTGTTCTTTGTGTAGGATAGAAAGTGTCATTTGCGTATTTGATCCATCCGTCTCCGATAAGACGGTCCATGACACGATGTTCCCCGTCTTTTCCGAGTTTTCTCTTGGATGATTTACTGACTTTTCCAATATCAACCTTACGGATTGCGAATTTTTCGCCGGAGCCACGGTTTAATTCTTCAGAGAAGATAAAATCCAACATGGATTTGAAATAATCCAATTCATCCAGACTTAACCCAGTGGCTACCGAAGATGCTTTACTGGGCATGAAGTCCACGATACTATAATGAATACTATTATTGATTTGATCCCGATATCGATCGATCTTCATTCCCAATCCCTCAAGAGTGGCATTCAAGTTATCAATCTCCAATGCCGCGGTTCTAGTTCGGGATTCCCCAAGGGCATTTGATATGGATTTTATCATTTCTTCAACTTCATATTCAGAAGCAGTTCGGATCGCCATCATTGCCGACATGAAAACAGCACTGAACTCCAAACCCGGTTCTTCAACAGTTTCCTGTTGTTCATCCTCCTCAACTGGCAAACTTTCACCATTATGTTGTTCCATCTTCAACTCCGACATCGATCTTGATTCACGTCTAGACATGATGGAATTTATTACAAAAAACGCGTCGTAAACTAATAAATAATATCTTCAAGATTCAGAAATCACCTCCTTTTACAACAAAAAGTCTTTTTCTCTAGATAATAATTAATTAATGAAGTAAATGCGTTTGACAGTAAAAGAGGAATTAAATCAATTTAAAGGAGTTTTTGTCCGCATTTATTGAAATCAACCAACTATCTTCACAACCTCGAGTATAAAATGTCTATTTATTCACAGAATTACAATTCTCAACAACAATATGGGAATCAGCAGCAATCGAATTTACAATTTTTCCCCAGTCAATTCGAGACACCATCTTATAATTCGCCACAATCGAATCTAGGAGGATCATTATCACCACAAGGACATGGATATTCTTATACGTCGGATTCTCAACGAGAACGGTTATCACAAGGGTTATTTGCAGCATTTGGTACTGGGGGATATCCCGGAGAACCTCCACTTCTTGAGGAATTAGGGGTGAATTTTTCACATATCAAATCAAAGGTAAAGTTATATAATATATCAAAAAGAAGGAGGAGATGGAATAATGATTAATATTTTAGACATTAACAGTATTAAATCCTTTCCGACAAATCGATCAACATATAATGGATGATTCGGATTTAGCAGGTCCCATATTATTCTTTTTACTTTTTGGAACCTTTTTACTTCTTTCTGGTAAAGTCCATTTCGGTTATGTATATGGTATTGCATTGGTTGGAACCGTTTCTCAATATGCCATTCTTAATCTAATGGCATTGAAATCAATTGATTTCACAAGAACTGCCAGTGTTCTTGGTTATTGTTTATTACCACTTGTGGCCACCTCGGGAATTGGAGTCGCCATATCTATGGAGTAAGTTGATTGTAATATTGTTGTTCAACTCAAAACTAATCTTATCAATAGTAATGCTTTGGGATATGCTTTTACATTATTTATTATTCTTTGGTGTACATATTCATCCTCAGCCATTTTCGTGTCTTATCTACAATTGTCGGAAATGAGATTCTTAGTCGCTTATCCTTTAAGTCTTTTTTATGGCATCTTTGCAGTCATGACAATGTTTGCCGAAAAAGCCCTTTAATATATATATATATCAAACATTGAATAATTGTTAATATAAATTATCGTCATTCTAATCAAGTTTGATTTTGATGATCTGAAAAGATCCGCTTCTAGCACCTTAAACAAATTAACATAACAACTTAGAAGAACTGCAAATGTTCAAAGGCCTAAAGGGTTTATCACGACGGCCTTTGAGATTGAAACCTCCATATATTCGACACTTATATATCCCATCGCATGCAAATGTTGGAGTTAAAAAGCCCTATTATATCACTACGCCGATCTTTTATGTGAATGCGGCTCCTCATGTGGGTCATCTTTACAGTATGGTTTTGGTGGATATAATGAAACGATGGCAGGAATTCTTGGGAAATAAGGCTATAATGACCACAGGAACTGATGAACATGGTATGAAGGTTCAACAGGCCGCCAAACTGGCTGACCGGGATCCTAAGCCGTTTGTCGACGCAGCTTCCGAATTCTTCAGGGATCTCGCCAAATCGGGGAATATCAACCATGATCGGTTCATTCGTACTACAGACCCGGATCATTTGATAGCTGCCCAGACATTGTGGACCATACTGCAAGATCGAGGGTATATCTATAAAGGTCAACATCAAGGCTGGTATTGCGTCTCGGATGAAACTTTCTATCCGGAATCGCAGACTAAGGAAGTCCAGAATGGAGAAAATCTACAAAGGGTTTCTATCGAATCCGGGAAAGTCGTCGAATGGACCTCTGAAGATAATTATTTCTTTGCTCTCTCCAAATTACGTCAACCACTACTGGATCATTTACGTGCAAATGAGGATTTCATCATCCCAAAAGAAAAATGGAGATTCATTGAACGTGAAGTCGATTTGGAATTGTCGGATCTATGCATTTCAAGACCAAAGTCTCGTTGCTCTTGGGGAATCCCTGTTCCTGGCGACGAAGATCATACCATGTACGTGTGGTTAGAAGCGCTCACTAACTACTTGACATCCACAGGATTCCCTTGGAACTCAGCTTCCGATTATGAACAAAGTGTATGGCCTCCAAATGCCCAGGTAATCGGAAAGGATATCGTCCGATTCCACAGCATCTACTGGCCCGCATTCTTAATGGCTGCAGGCCTGCCACTACCCAAACAGATCGTAGTTCACAGCTACTGGACAATAGAAGGCGCCAAAATGTCCAAGTCAAGCGGAAACTCAATCGACCCCTTCTACATGCTCAAAATGTTCGGAGCCGATACAGTGCGATTCTTTCTCGCCTACGACGGATATATAGACCATGACACCCCTTTCGCATACGACCGCGTGCTGCACCGACATAACACTGAACTCGTCAACAAGTATGGCAACCTCGTCATGCGCACTTGCGGTCCGAAATTTAGTATTGCCCGCGGCCTAGCCACTGATTTCGAAGAAACATTTTCCAACTATGCAGACGGAGTCCTTGACCGTTTATATCTGGAACAACACCGTGCAATTGTGCATGACCTTGATACTCTGGTTGAACGCATGGATGCACGAATGACCAACTTCGATACCGCGCGAAGTCTGGCAGAAGTATGGGCCATCATCAGCTACGCTAATCGGTACCTTCAGGATACGGCGCCGTGGGCTCTCAGCGGCCCACTTCAGGATGTGATTATCAAAGATGCTGCCGAGACCGTGCGTGTAGCCTCGATAGTGCTGATTCCCTTCATTCCAGAGATTGCAAATCGAATGCTAGATAGACTGGATGTAAGCCCTGACCGGCGTACACTACAATATGCTCGCTACGGTGCTGATACCACGTACGGCGAGTCTGCCAACCGAAGTGGTGACCATCCAATCAGAGTGCTAAGTGAAAAATAAACATAGGACTGAGGATTTTAGATACATGTACATAAGCTTTCTTTCTTAGTTGAAAGACATCAGTTTCGTTTCCAGCGTCTGGAGATTGAGAAGCACAATCTCACCCGTAGCATCGAATGACGGGACTGTTATCAGCGTCGATTGCACTGAAGTTCCATCTGTGGTAAAACCGTGAACAACCTTGGAGCCGTACTTGGGCTGATTCCCCACAAAGTAGACGTGAGGGGTCTCGTTTATTATGAACGGATCGCTATCAGGAAACGGATACCCCCATAGCGTGTCGGGTGTTGTGGGTGCCGAGTGTCGCCACCGCAGTGTATGCTCCATCATTCCAAGCCGGTCATCGCCTTCAAGATACTTGTAGATGTCATCTATAGTCTGACCGCTCGTACCTAGTATCCGGACGCCGTCTACAGCCCACCAATAGGGATTAGTCACTGTCATGACCTGTGATGCGTTAAGGAATTTACGCGACTCACTCAACAGGCCCCGATGCAGAGGCTGCTGCGGCATACTGGTGGAAACGGGGTCAAACTTGCCAGGCATGACAGCGACCGGCAGTGACGCGGCCAGATCGGCCAGCACTTGGTCCAACTTGATGACCGGTGCCGGATCGTAGGTATGGAACGTCCGTTCCTGGTTATAGTTTGTGATATTGGAGTTATTAGCCTCTTTGATATTATCATCCGAGCTATCTCCAATCGAGTCGCCTGCCAGGATCAGCAGTGATATACTTGATGCCAGATCTTGGTCCTGTTCGCCGCCTGCTTCACCTCGTAGAAACTCCTGAAGCAGCTCGAGTTTGAAATCCTCATGTACCGTTGTTTTAAGACCTAGACCGGACGCAATTGCTAGATACTTTGGCCGTTCCTGCTCCGGTCTGGGCAGTGGCATCTGGGGAGCGTATTCTGCAAATCGCACATCAATAGCTCGAAAATTACCTTCAGTGTCCTCAGTCCCTAGGGCTGCCATTATCACTCCGGTCACTAACACTTGGTTCTCCACCAGCTCGCCTACCAATTTCAGCCGTCCCGATTCGTCTTCCAGTAGTATACTATCGGTATCTGGATCCAGATACTTCTCCTTCTTCGCTGGAGGTGCACCATAATGCTAACCAATCAGTCAACCCCTATCTTGTCAGAAGCAAACCAGCTATTATAAACATACCGCAGCTGATACATCCTCGAGAATATTGGGTTTGTATCTCATCTCCTTGTACACAGTACCAATCACCCACACCAATGTGCCATGGCGCACGTTCAGCACCTTCGGAACATGCTGCACTTCGATACCATCCACAACCATACCTGCCCAGGCCTTCTCTGCTGAAGCCTTGACAGCAGCCCTCATCAGCTCAAGACGCATGTAATACAGATTGGCATACTGCTGGCCAAACGTACGCGCGTCGAGCCCCAACTTTAAACCCGCGTTTTGATCTTCCACTCCACCAACAGCAGATACTACTCGCTCCCTCAGAGCGAATTGTGTGCTTTCAATTAGTAACTACCTTCGCCTTATACATAGAATCTACTAACCCAGATGGCGCGTGCAGAAAGTCGCTACTTGTCGCTGACGTCGACATTGATGATAGCGGGATCAAGAAAGATCGACACACGGGATTTCAACATAAAAACGAAGCTACCAACAAAAACGTGCAAACTAACCCTACAATATTACGATTCGCCTGAAATCATACGCATGGCCCATTCCTTCTGCTCCTGAGAAGCTTGCTCTGGCGAGTCCAGATCGTCCCGCTGCCATTCAGGCTCACCGGGGGTGTGGCCTATACTCATACCCACGCGTATCAATGTCTCGAGCGCCGATTGCGAGTTAGAGACGAGATCCTCGTCGAATACGACCTTATTTGCCTGAAATAGTACCACAAGAGTGCTGCCACCGTACTGAAAGTACCCGAGTTCATCGCCACGCGATACTCGGTCTCCGGGCTTGCGGGTTATAACTGTACTGCCAACAAGCATGGCCCCCACACACACCATCATGACAGTCCCAAATTCCTCAGACTCAATAGGCACAAGTACTCGTACGTTCTCACCGTATACATCCAGCGCCGAGCGGATTGCCATTGGATTCACCGTGTAGTATTCGCCGGCAATGGGTTTGGGCTCGCCGATAACGCCATTGACAGGAACATGAAACCGATGATAGTCTTGAGGAGCCAATCGAAAAATGCACAGAGAACCGCCGTCAAATTTGTCAACTAGCTCCGGGTACGCGGTCCCAAATAGCCGTGCTACCGAGAACTGGCGACCCTTGATCCATACCTCTTGAGCCTGCTGGATTGTCGGGAACATGGTTGCTCGGCAGTCAGCACCCGATACTGCAATCCGGCCATTACCTGGAGCATCCAGGGGACGTGCGTTGGGCTTCAGTTGACGGTAGAAGAACTCATTAAAGGTCTTAAAACTCTCTACCGGCTTTAGGACATCGCCCATGTAAAGATTGAAGAACTTGATAAATGATTGGATACTCTGTACCGATGACGGACTGTCATACTTGCGGCCCTGTTTGATACTCAGCGATTGTAGCAGCGACTTGATTTTTTTCATCTCCATTCTCGAGCTCCTTAAGCCCTGGTAAAGTAACCGGATCCCCACTCGCACGTATACGTTCATCTTTTCCTGAAGTACGAATCCAGTCACCCGATCCTGAACAAGTATATTTGCAGAGTTGGCACCCAGTTTATAGTTTCCGTAGGATAATTTGGAAACGATCTTCATAAACCACCGTTGCCGTGCTTGGTCGGAGGATACATACCGGTCCAGTATCAATGCGTCGACCTTGGTCCAATTCTGACTCGCACATGTCGCCAAATGCGTCACGATATCAATCTCACTCCGCTTACTCAGTCTTGGTTGGTTGCATATCGGACATTCGCTAATTTGCAACACCCGCTCCACATGGTCCTCCAAGTCCTCCGAGTCCGACGGCAGTATGCCATCCATAGTGGACAGGGCAGTCGACATCGAGCGGCTCGTGTTTGCCCCCGAAGCTGCAGACGAAGAATCCGTACTTGATTCAGGCGGCGGTACAGGGGTCATAGCACCATCTCCTACAGAGACGGGGACTACAATCTCGGTAGAAGGCGCCAGCGAGCCAGTATCGGAGTTACTATCGTCTGCTTCGAAGGATGTTACATGATTGTATTTGGACTGTTGAATAGTATCCTTGACAATCTGGTCCTCAAGGCAAATTACCACCTCATCGAATGTCAGTTCTGAATCTGGAGACTTGGAGAATCTCTTAAAGAACCCTTCCTTTGTGGCGGTGGACAGTGTGGAACCAAGCGATTCCAGCATTGTGTTTAGCTCAATAAGGCTTAAACTTCCGGTATCATCGGCGTCATACATTTTGATGAGACCTCTCCACAATTGCTGTCTCAATGCTCCATAGGGACAGAAGCGTGCTCGCAACACCAATACTGGACTATTCTTTTTGTTCTTATCCTTCATGGTTAATGGAATCGTGAATTCCTTTTCTGCGCGAGACTCTGGCTTGTCGAGACTAATGTCTTCCTTCACATTCTTCATATTCGAGTCTGGGGCCACGTTCAAGGTATAACCCTCGAGGTTGTAGAGCCCAGTGTCAGGATCCGCCCTGGGGCTACTGGCAAGGATATCCTTGAGTTCCAAATCTGCGTCGGCGATGAAGTCATTGAGGGTAAAACGATCCTTGTCCATTACTGTAAAGTTAATTGAGAACCCAGTCTCATGTTTCTGTACCGGAAACATGAGCTTTTCATTATAGATGGGGTTAAGAGTGTGGCGCTTGTAGGGGGTACGGAATGTCTTTTTGCCGAATGACACGACAATGAACGGATCCATATCAAAGGAGGTATGAGTCATGTTTTTGTAGGATGGAAGGTCACTAACACTCACCAGTTCCATGAAAGCAATGCCGACGATGTTTGAATACACGTCAAGCTCGAAATTCTTGAGTTTACGCTTCTTGACCTTGATTTTCCGGGGTTTTTTCACTTTCGCTTGACCCTCAACTCCAGGGGCAACTCCAGAGACGTCCTGGGTACCAGCAGCAGCAGCAGCAGTGGAGGAGATACTGGCGTTATCTGAGGTCAAAGTTTCACTTTCATCATCGGTGGTATAACCTTCTTCAGCGTCTTCTTCATCGGGATGATATTCATTGTCATTAAGTTCATTGAAAGAAGCTTTATAACTTCGGTGAAGAATAGCCGTCTGGGTCCCGGAGATGAAGGTTGTCCATATCTTGTATACATCAATCTTTGAATCTTGGTCTGTCGATGATTCCAATGAAAACCGGACCTCAAGTTCTCCGGCCATAAACCTCACTTCATTACGACTTGAATATAATGTATACCAACGAGGTTTATTATCATTATCGGAAGATTTGTATTTACCATTTTCAAAAAGTTCACCTAAATCCACAACCACTTCACCCAGATAACTCTTACGTTCAGCATCCTTATCCCAAACAGTGCAAGACAATGCCAAAGCACCATTCCATTCTGCCAAAGGAATCATAAAATCCGTATTCCATTCCGGTTTCTGACCATGAGGATCCGGATATGTTGAGAATCGATAATGATTGCCTCTAACAACAACATAAGGACAAGTTATAGGAACTTTATCAGCATCCACAAGATCCTTTGCCTATAAAATATGCCCCACTTTTTTTAGCTAACTTATATCTATATATATATAGAATCCTTTAGACCTTTAATAATACTCACCCGTAACACCGAGATCTTTAATTGAATTCCACCAGTATCAAACAAAGGAACACCTTTAGTCTTTTTCTTTGCAAATCGTAATAATCCCTTGCCTTTCATGGTTAATGTTGAGTTAGCAACTGAAAACAAGATCGTGGCTTATATTTATGGGACCTGCGTGCAGACTGCGTCATTTAACTGGAAAAAAAACAAAACAACCGGCGCGTAACCAAATCAACAAACAACGATATGGGAAAGTTATATTCTAAAACGAAATTCCGGCGAAATCTTAGTAAATATCATGGAGTTAATCTTGGTGATGAGGTGGAAGTATTGATTTATTTGGATTATCTTTTATTTCTTCAGAATCTATTGAAAAATGCCCAGGAAGCTGGTAAAAAGGAGGGATTAAAGACTTTAAAAAGACGGTTTATTGATCAATCGGCCAGTATGACTTTAAGACGATTTCGAGGTTGAAAAGAAAGAAGAAGAAAAAAAAGAGAAATAAATTAATTTATATGTCAACTTCTCAATAGGTTGACCATATCAATGGCTCCTCGAGGGTTATTTTTATTATATACAAATAAACCTTGCAATTGTGCAGTACTGACCTGACAACCAAGGTTTGAGATTGCTGTGATGAACTCTTCACATTCATCATGACTTGATTCATAGAATCTAAGAAACATATGACGAGCTTGATATTCAGTGGCATTATCAACACATTGTTTAAAATCCACTCTTCCAGGACGGATTAAAGCAGGATCCAATCGCTCAGGATGGTTTGTGGTCATAAATATAATTCTTTCATCAGCAGATGCCACTCCATCTAAGGCATTTAATAATCCCGAGAAAGTCACACCGGATGTATAACCTTGATCATCGCTTTGTTTCCGGTCATTGAATGCAGAATCGATATCCTCCAAAAGAAGAATACTTCGTTCGGGAATATGGTTCATAAGATGGTTAAGACGATCATCTGTTAAGGTGGCCTCGGATAGATTGAGTATACAGATGTTATAGTCCAATTCGCCTGCCAAAGCCTGAATGACACTGGATTTGCCGCTCCCGGGTGGCCCATACAACAAATACCCTCGCCGATAAGGAATGCCTCTATCGAAATACCAAGGACTGGACTGTAGAAAGTCTAGAACATCAGCAAGGATTTTTTCTTTCAATCCCTCATCCAAAATCACGGAATCAAGAGTCCGTTTCCGCCGTGGCTGGCCAAACGGCCGCCATTCGGGTCCATACGATGTATACATGACTGTTTTGCCCTCCTGTTGTTGTTGTGCACGGGAATGCGCCTCGCCCAATAACTCAGCAAATAGATGTCTGTCCCGGTAAAGTGTCGTAAGTGTGATAGTCTCGAAAGGGGTGCCAGATGTAAGGTCCATCAGACGACCCGAACGTTCTCGGCTGATGAGCATAAATGCCTTTCGGTATCGGATCAGATGCTTTCCAGGTCCAGGTACCAGATCAAACCGGGTACTTATACTACCATTATCATGCTGTTTGAAAGTGGTCTGAACACTAAGATGTCGACTACTACGATGGGGATGCTGGGCCATCCATTCCAAAAACCATGCATATGATTTATCTTTTGAAGGAATCTCTAAATCAACCAACATTTGCCGGTATATGAAACTTCCTCCCCTCATAACCCCTTGCCGTGCTATAGCCAGTAAAGCCCCCAGACCCATTAATCCAAACCCCGCTGCAAAGTACGGGTTGGAGTCTAATATCTGGTTGAATAACCCCGCAGCACCTGATGTTGAAGATGACGGGGATCCTTCAACTGCCAAGGATGTAGATGGACCAGTAACATCTGTAATTGTATTGCCATTACTCGTCTCGCCCTTAGACGAGCTTTGAAAGAACATTCTTTCGGGGAATTTTTGTGGTGATGAAAAGTAACTCCGACCACCCCGCCTAACCCGATTAAACTGCTGTTCCCATCACATAAGCTGGTAATATACCTTGTTATAGATCTTAGATATATACGTCTTGATCCGGGTTTGTGGAATTAGGATCTTGATTGTCGATTGGAAATAGATAAAAAAAGTATCTTGGGCTTTTGGTATTGTTTATATTGGTTTGATTGGGGTTGATTTGTTATACTTGAAATACGGACGAAACTAGGCTGAGCTTTTGAGCATTTTCGTAGATGGCCTCAATATCTACAGAATTTCGACAGCCAGCAGGCCGATCTGCTGCTCGGATTATCGAGGATCTTCTTAGATTCATACCGGTGGTGGGCACTTTTAGATTACCGCCACTGGAAGCAGCTAGATCATCCACTGTTAAGGCCTTGAATACCATCTGTTTTTTGGATACAGGCCCAATCCCTTATGCTATAAAATCGGCCGATGGATCCCAACAAGTATTCTTCCTTATCTTTGCAAACACAATGTATCATTTAGAGGTGCAAATCGCCAAAGGTACTCAGGAATTGGGTCAACGCATGTACGATTTCCATATGTTAGGAGAACCGATTCTTCAAGATGGCATTGAGGAATACAACTTTATCTGCTCTCATACAGGAACAACCTTAACGGCAATTGTACGTCCCCCTGAGTTCACTCGAGATGAACTATCCGACTTTGAACCCGCCAAAATCGCTACCCGGTTCGAAAAATGGCATGCAGAGAAACCTACCGCTACATGCCCTACTACGGCTGCATGCTTCAGTACTCTGTATAAAATCATTCAAAACCCTCTTGCATCCGACGATAATAAGGAAATCACATTCAATAACCCCACCGCAAATATGCGCATCAATACGGAAATCCTCACTAAACTCTTCTTCTCCAGGAGTGAGGAACGACACTCCTATGTGCCTCCGAAACTTCACGATTACTCCAGTCCTGAAACCGCCGAACTTCGCAAAGTCCTCTATAGATGTCTCTTGGAAGTGGCCGTTCATGGTATTAGGGCCCAAAGAGCAGATGAACACTTGTTCTCGGTAAAGCTCGAGAACGCGATTCCAGCTCTGAAGGAAACCCTGCAGTGCAATTTCTACCCAACCGCCCCTTCATCTGTATATATCGGCTCTCTGCTTAGCCCGGAGCAATATGGTCTCTACGTCGCCTTGGGGGCCGTGGAGAACTTTAGTGATGATCTCGTATTTTACCGATATGAGACTCAATGTTTCTTCGACCCCAAGAATGCCGCCAAGTACCTGGATGCACTGAGTAATATCGCGCAACTGCGCCAGAGCGAGGGTCTGCAGGTCAGAGTGATGGAACTGCTTTCTCTGGGTGCCATCACCCTTTCAGACATATCTGATGCATACTCAAAATTTGGACTCGAGACAGACTCAAGCGAGGTGGATGAGGAAACGCTGGTACATAAATTTAAAGAGTCTCTGAAATCGCATCCTGCATCAAAGCAGAGTCTGACGAAAGCACTTGGAATTATTGCTGAAAATAGAGATAGTAATTACCTGAGAAAGATTCTCTCGGTTGAGGGAATGGATCTGGAAGAATCATACAGGCTACTGGAACTGACGGCAGAATCAACCGACGAAGCCATCACCGTGTCATTCGAGCTGATTATCAACGAGGCTACCGAAGGAGACGGAACTGAAGACCGTGCTAAGCAGGCGCTTCTCACCATCGCCAAGGCAAGAGGCAGTTTCAGGCTTTTGGACTATTACGAATCAATATCGTTTGGAACTATGCAGGAAGTATCGGTCGAGCAAGCCAAAGCATTGATTGGAGTTGATGGCTCCGTGGATGAAGATAGCATTGTTGCCATTTTTGAAATTCGCTTAAAGGATAGCCCTAATGAGGTTCTGGAGCTGCGACAAGCACTTCGGACTATCGGAAATGATCTAAACAGCAAGATAATCCCATTATATCTATCTACCGGCTCCACTCAGCCTGTCGACAATGATGGTGGCGTCATGTGGCCTGTGGGACTCAATAATATTGGTAACACCTGTTACTTGAACTCCCTGCTACAGTACTACTTCACCATCTCGCCTCTACGGAATGCTGTACTGAACTTCGACTCCTCAGAAAACAAGGAAGACTTGATGTCGGTGGATTTGGCCCACAAGAAGGTAGGTGGTAGAACCGTTCCAGCTTGGGAAGTAAAACGGGCACAGGAATTCGTTAAGTACTTATCCGAGCTGTTTGATATGTTGATACATACAAACGAAAGATACGTCTCACCCAAGCGAGATCTCGCCTATCTTGCGCTTGTGCCTGCGAGGGATGAACCTGAGCCTGAGCCAACTCCAGAGCCTGAGCCCGAACCGGAAGACGGCCCGAGATCGACGGTTGGAATTAGTTCTACAGCCGAAACCATTCTAGTAGATGAAGATGCAGATGACGAGGAATCTAGCACTGATATCGAGGAACGGGCGCCCAGTCCAGTCTTGAGAGATATAGAGATGATTGATAACCCTGGGAACCAGATAGAGGAGGATGATGATGATGATGATCCGCCGTTAATCGAGATTGGAAAAGAGGTAGATGAGTACGATAACGATGACGATGACTATGATGACGATGAGGAAGATAGCTCGAATAAGGAAAACAGGAACCCACGGCCTCCTGCTCTACCTATGCGACATCCTTCTATTGTGAGAACTCTGGCCGTTTCGTCGGATGAAAGTGATGATGAACCTGTACCACCCTATGCATCGGAACGTCGTGATACTATTGTCAAGGTGAGTTCTGTTACGTCGCTGACAAGCATGAACGACAACAATGAGAACAATGAAAAGTCCAAGCGCATTGATTCCGCGCTCTTTGGCCGTCAACAAGATGTTGCTGAATGCATAGAAAATGTTCTTTTTCAAATTGAGGCTGCGTACAAGCCGACTGGGTATGAGGAAGATGGAGAGCAAGTAGATATTGTGAAAGATTTGTTTTACGGCAAGACCAAGCAGGTTTTGGAATCTGCTGCTGACGGAAGTAATCGGAGAGAGAAAACCGAACGCTTCTCCAGTCTGCTAGTCGATGTTGCTGAGGGTTCACGGGACATTTATGAGGCGTTGGACAGTTATTTTGGTGAAGATATCATGAGCTTAGAATCCGGCGATACAAGACGTACCGTCTCCATCTCCAATCTGCCACCGGTATTGCAGATTCAAATCCAACGTGTCCAGTTTGATCGTGTACTTAACCGACCTTTCAAATCTCTAGCCCTGCTGAAATTTGACGAAGTCATTTATATGGATCGCTACTTTGACTCAGATGACCCAGTGCTGCTCGCCAAGCGAAAGCAACTATGGTCGTGGCGTCTGGAACTGAAGGATGTCAAGAATAAACTGGCAGACATTAACTCTAGGAAGGTAAGTTCTAACTCAAGAGAGCGTATATATGGGATAGTGTGACTAATGAAATATAGGACAACGGGCTTACCATAAAGGATACTTTGGTTGCGACGAGAGATTGGTTCTTGACAATCCAGCATACGGAGAGCGAGTTCAAAGTTTCAGAGACCACAATCGCATTTTTGAATCGCCAAATAGAAAAGCTGGCGCATCAGATTGAGGAGCTTATGAAGAAAAAGACCCAGCTCGAAGAGTCTATAAAGTCCCAGTTTGACGACTTGAAAACAATTGGGTACCGGATACATTCAGTGTTTGTGCATAGAGGACAGGCGACATTTGGTCATTACTGGATCTACATCAATGATTTCAAGAACGGGTTATTCAGGAAATACAACGATGAGTACGTGACTGAGGTTCCATACAGCGAGGTATTTGACGAAAGTGAGGAAAACACTGCCACGCCATACTTCCTCGTGTTTGTGAGAGAAGATCTAGCTCATGACTACGCCCAGGCATTGGTGCGCGAACCAGTGTTGCCTGTTGAAGAAATGCTCTAAGCAGCGACAGATATAGTTATATTTATTTGCGTGTTAATATCGTCCTCACTTTACTTGCATTAGAACTTCCATTGATTAAATTAGAAAATATTAAAAACTAAGCCCTTTCTCTTAGCAGCTGCTACTACAAGATTGCATCTAACTTTGCATATACACTTAGACTAGAGAATAAGTTAGCAATCTATTTCATTTTTGGAACCAGGATTCATCCAACTTACACTGCAGCAACAACCTCAACTTGGAGCTCTTTTTCCGGGCTGGAGCTGATTTCAGATGCGATTTCCTCAGACAAATTGGCCCCAACACCTCCAAGCCCGCCACCACTTCTGGCCGCAAATGGCCACTCTGCATAGTCATTCAAAAGCTCATCAGCTCGTCCGAATGCATGGTCACGCGCATCGTAGCTGAGGGTGCTAAACACGTTCTCCAAGACGTTTGCTGCGTAAGCACCGGCCACGAGAGCAATCGTGCGCAGGTACCGGAATGGGATACCCTCTGGAAAACTCGGGGTGTCAGGTAAGATACAAGTTCGGGCCGTTAGCATTGTTATGACGCGGCGTTTGATTTCATCTTTGGCCACGCCGTCGGCAACCGGATGGGTGGCTCTGTCGAAGAGGAAAAAGTTACGTTTTTCTGTTCGGAGGATTCCTTTATCGACAAGGCCTTTGGCGAGTCGTTCTCTTACCTGTTTCAGCTGGTAACTAATTTTAGTCAAGTTCCATGTTTCTCCGCTTAGATAGTCAATCCAAGTTCCTACGCTTAAAGGTTCGCTAGCCTTCATGATCTTTACCGTTTCATCCAACAACGCTTCGCCAGTGATTTTTTCATCGATCACCTCGATAAATCGGTCTTGCAAAGCCATTCTACGACGAATGGGGTCATTGACCATTGCGATTTTCCCCCGAAATGCCAACTCCATTATTATACATCCTCGTAACGCATATGATATGTTATCGTTCCAAAAAGATAAGTATCCCTAGGTATGGTTAGTATGAATCGATAATGACCCATGATTGTGGGGGGCTTTTTTTTTGACTTACCTGCTTATCTTTCAGCCCCATTAGCAGCACTTCTTCCATCAAGGTAAGTTTTGGATTCCGAGCTTCTTCATTGGTAGTATTGATATCTTCAGGATCGTAAGCCACCTTGTGTCCCTCGCTTGCTATATAAGAGTTGTCTGCTGAGTTTGGTCCCGGAGACCCCGACCCATGGTGGGTTCCATTGTGAGCAAGATTCGATGATGAATCATTATTGGAGGAGCCACCCGCAACTCTTCTTCTTTGTAATCCAGAAGACATTTAAAAAGATGCAATTGTACTGAAACCCCGTTTGTCGAGGCAATGGCAATTTCACGGTCGAAAGATTATATCAAATGCTTAATGTTAAATGGCCCCCGTTTGCTGCTTTTATATACAACAAAAAGATAATCCCCGATCAAACAAACCCCTCCACTATATATCTTTGAACCTCCTTCAAATCCTTTACAGAGTTCTTCTATGCAATCCAAACAATTCTTGTAGATTGCACTCGCGTCGATATGTGGTGGTGTGCGTGTGTGTCTAGTTTCCACTCTGTTCAACTTCCCTGGATATTTCAGTGGGCGGCGCTGGGCTGCTGGCTCTGTTTTCCACTGACTGATGTTTACGCTGCCCCAGCACATCTCAGTCCGTGAACCCCCGCCGAACCCGGCCCGTCAACGGATAAAGTTTTAAATATCCACCTAGTTTATATGTTATTTCAATTATGGCTCTGAATGCTTAAAGTTATTACTGAAACATATCTAGTCAATGTCTTGTTAAGTGCAGTTCTTGAATCCCGACAAATACAGCTTAGATGGCTCTTCACTTAGTCTTCAACAGTCATTCCGAACTTTATGAATTGTAACTCGGTGTGAATTATAATAATGCCACCGTGCTATAGCTCTTAAGATTAAAATAATGATGCTTATATGATATATTAGTACCAAATATGTGGTTTTGTATCCCGGGGGTGAGATCTGACACACGTTGGCGGGCTTTTTTAGACAATGTATATCTCCCGTGTTCGATTAATGTCAGTTGTACAACTGAAATAACTTTGATTCTGATATTTTCTTATCTACTTGAGCAAATAGAAAGAAACCTGTTGAACACTTTTGGGATGGATATACGGCTGACACGCATGTGTAGATCCCCGACGATCACCCCCTAAACAGGTTGATTTCCTCTTCTTCCAATATGATTTTCTGACAAAACGCATTTTGAGCTTAACATTATCTAATTTTAGTTTGTTTTATGTGAGTCTATTGATTGGATTTGAATGAGCTAAAATCCATCTTCATTTATGCTTTTTACAAGGTCTTTGTCTTCGCTTGTCCAAACGGATTGAGTATCTGTCCATTGGAATACTTTTGAGGGTGGAGGAGGAGGATCAGAGACTTTGGTAATCAAGTATGCTGAGCTGGCCTCCGAGAATCCATATATTAAAACCCCAACAAAGGGGATTTTCAAGAGAAGAAATATCCCCGCGCCAAAGCCAAAGATTATGCCTTCTCGGTTGGCGTACCAGTTTGCCTTGGCTGCTTTGGAAAATGGTAGTCTGTTAAAGTATGGGGCAAGAAGCTCACGGACAAGAGTCCGACCACCCCAGAATGCAGAAATGAACACAATGACATATGACTTTGGCAGCACCAAGCCAACTCCGAAGAGAACAGTTGCTGTTGTGGTACCCACGACCTTATTAAAGGTGTAGAATGAAACAGAAGGGAGGACAAATCTTCCAATCACTGGTAAGCTAGAGAACGCATATATTGTTAATGCGGTGGCTGATCGCTTCAGGAAGCTGACGAAAAAAATCCATATAGCATTTTGCCGGCTCACATCATTAAATGCAGAACTATAGTGCGCGGGGTAACTCGATAATGGCTTATAGTATTCCCGTTCTGTTGCGGGATGTTTCTTCTTATAGACGCCGTCCACGTACTTGAGTGACATCATGAACCTTGTTTTGAGAGCCTAATTAGCATGGTTTCGAAATTATTAACCGAACAGCAGATAAACTTACAGATCATCCATTTCGGGGCGTATATATCGAATAGCAGATATCAAAAGAGGCCCAATATTGAGCACATTGTCTCGAAGGAATCTGAGATGAGCTATTAGATCATCGATACCGGTGCTATGATCCAGTCGAAAAACATAAGCAATTCCATATAAAAACCATCGCAATAGAATAAGCGGTAGCCAGAGTATAAATTGAAGCACCAATGATACTGCAATGGCTCGGATAGCCATACTATAATATCCCTGTCGAGCAAGATCAGGGTTTTGTAACGCTCTATAACCGCCCAATACACTGAGCTGGAATCCCCTAGCCACAGCAGTTATTGAGAACCCTGGTGGAGGTCGTGAAATAAATACTGGGGATGGCATGATGCCCTAAAGGAATAAGTCGTCAAGATCCTGTAGCTAATGAAATCGTTTGTGGTTTGCGATAGGTTTTCACCAATTATGAGGTGGTGATCGGCGCGCGCATCTATTTAGGCGTTGCGGCAAGTTGCAACGCGATTTGTGACGGGTTAACGCTCTTTAATGATAGAAGTGCACAACCAAGATGATTTGGAAGAAAGAACGTTTTCTCATCCTTATACTCCTTATAAGATCCAACTGGATTTTATGAATGCACTATATGAAACTCTGGATTCAAAAAAAGTTGGAATATTCGAAAGCCCCACAGGTATGCCGCACCGTGATGATCTGTACCACCTGGAGATGTGATATGACTAATGCAATTCAGGAACGGTAAGCTTCAATGCATCATTTTTAGAGGATCTTTGGATCTAATACTTCAGGGGAAAACTCTATCACTCATTTGTGCCTCAATGACCTGGCTTCGAGATTATAAACGAAGATCTCTTAATGAATCACGTATGCATATGGGCTTTTAGTGGATTGTGTTGCAAACTAACCGCTGAGATCCAAAGTACAACAAATATCTATAGACGATGATGAACCGGCATGGGTATTGGAGAGTACCATTGAAATGAAAAAGAAGGAGTATGAGGCCCGGGTGAGGGAGTTTGAGGCCCAGCTCAGCAAAATTAGAGCTATCGATCACCAACAGCAGTTGACGAGCTTGGCTCATAATAGCAAGAAAAGAAAAGCTCAACCTTCTCGAGAAACTGAAGACGACTCATTATTTCTACTCGGTGACTATTCCAGTGATAATGAATCTGTGAAAGCCGTCAAGAAAGACGGAATATCGGTAGAAGTTCAGAAACTGCTGGATAAGCTGTCTTCCGAAGTACCAGCATATAATCCAAGTTCAGGCTTGGATGACGATTTGCTGGCTAACCCTATCAAAATATATTTCACTTCTCGAACGCATTCGCAGCTGAGCCAGTTTGTCGGCCAGCTGAAAATGGTTGAGTTCCCGCCTAGCTTCTCTGGTTCTTCGGAGTCAACGAAGCAGATTGCACTTTCTTCTCGCAAGCAGCTCTGTATTCACCCTAAGATCTCCAAAATTACTGATACCGGCCAGCTTAATGACGCTTGTCTCGACGCACAGAAGAAAGATTCCACAAAATGCAAGTTTCTGAGGAGCGAACACAAATTGGAAGACCAGCCACTTTTGGCCAAGTTTAGAGATAGCTCCCTAAGTCAAGTCCGCGATATAGAAGACTTGGCCCAGTTAGGCCAAAAACTGTCCGTCTGTCCGTACTACGGTTCTAGGTCGTCTCTTCCTAGAGCCGAGATCGTTAGCCTGCCCTACCAGTTGCTAATGCAACGGAGTGCAAGAGAGTCTTTAGGTATTGACCTCAAAGGCTCGGTTATCATTATCGATGAGGCGCATAATCTTCTAGACGTCATATCTTCGTTGAACTCAGTTTCAATCTCGCTGGATGAGGTTTCACGAGCCAAGGAGGGTCTGAACATATACTGGAACAAGTTTTCAAAACGACTCTCTGTCACAAATAGGGTCTACTTAAGTCGGGTGATTAAGGCGGTAAGCTCGTTAGAAGAGTTTCTATCTAGTGCTGCTATTAAACCTGTGAAGGAAACAGCACCTGGAACGGAAGTAAACCCCAGCTTATTGTTCTCTGGAAAGACGGGAGACACTATCAACATATTCAAGCTGACAAAATATATCCAGAAATCTAAACTGGCTTTTAAGGTCGATGGCTATCTGGAAAAGCTGCATAACGAAAAGGAAGATAAATCGAATCGCAGAAAGCTCGTTTTGTCAAAAGTTGTAGAGTTTCTGTCAGCAATTTCGAATCCTTCGGCCGAAGGGAAAGTGTTCTACGCCCGTGGCGACGATAAGGCACTTCTGTTGCAATATCTTCTATTGGATCCTAGTGAAACCTTTCGGGATATTGTTGAAAGTGCCCGCTGTGTCGTGCTCGCAGGTGGCACTATGGAGCCGGTGCAGGATTACATGAAATACCTGTTTCCATACGTTGCATTGGATGATATCCGTCTGTTCAACTGCGGCCATGTTATCCCAGATCAGAACCTGACGGTATGTGCTTTGGGAGCGAGCCCTGCCAAATGCGGTTTCTCTTTCACGTTTTCCAATAGAAATAATACGCAGATGGTTCAAGAGCTTGGCAAGACAATATTTAACATCTGTGCCGTCGTTCCAGCTGGGTTTGTATTATTTGCGCCAAGCTATCAGTATCTGGAACAGCTGACAGAGGCTTGGAAGGCCTCTTCAATCTGGGATCGTATCAGCTCCCGCAAAAAGATATTTGTTGAACCAAGGTCTGCTAAGCTGGTAGACGGTGTGCTGGAAGATTACACTCAGGCTATCAACTCAGAAGGGAGTAGCGGTGCTATTCTACTGGCCGTTGTCGGAGGAAAAATGTCAGAAGGCATAAACTTTTCCGATAATCTTGCGAGAGCCGTTGCAGTTATTGGACTGCCATTTCCTAATGCTCTATCTGCAGAAATTACTGCCAAGAAGGAGTTCATCGAAAGGTCAGTGATTCTAGGCGGCGGATCACGGCAGAATTCAATTGATGCTTCACGGGATTATTACGAAAATCTTTGCATGCGAGCGGTGAATCAGAGCATTGGAAGAGCTATCCGGCATGCTCATGACTATGCAGCTGTAATCCTATTTGACGAGAGATATGGAACGGAAAGAATTCAACGAAAGTTACCTGGCTGGATCCGCTCGCGACTTGATCCAGAGAAGGATACTTCCTTTTCTTCCACGATCCGAAACCTCGCAAACTTCTTTAACGCCAAGATAACAAGATCATAATAGTGAGAAAATATTATTCACTGCTCACACTCCCCTGGAAATCATGGATCATAAAGCTAAAATCGAGGTTGACCTCGCTGAGCCTTTGCATTTCTCTTCTGGTGATTGTGATGCACTCGTGGAATTTCTCATTACTGTCACAGTCACCATAGACCTGTCTTCCAATTAGTGACTTGTATTCAGCTATTTGCTCTTTAGCCCAATCAACGAGGCTGCTGGCGTATATTGGATTCTTGAAACATGTTCGGAAGATGACGGCAGTGCTGCGAATTATCTCGAAATATATTATCGCCACTTGTGAAACATAGCTGGCGCTGTCTCCGTGAAACTGCACAGATTTGACGCGCTTCTCCAAATGCTCTTGTCTGGTACCGAAAAACACAGACTTTGCGTCGGCAGCGGCCTTGAGCCTGAGCAGTTGTTTAATATGCTGCTCAAGCCCCGCGCTAGAATGATGGCCGTGAGATATCTCCCCAAGGAGGGCCGAGACCAGCTGGGCCTTTCGCTCTTCCAGCTTTGCTCTCACGGTTGCAAATGGTACGGCCACCGCCTTTTCCAGTGGCAGAGTTTCTTTCCTTTTCTTTTCACTATGAGATTTCTTGGGGCGGTGAATTGCAGAAAGCACGGAAAACTGTTCTTCCAACAATTTCAATGCCGGTGCATACTGTTGATACGCAATCTTGACATCTAGATCGCTGATCGCCAGTTCAGTCTCTTTCAGAGTCTGAAGAATGGCAGTGGTATGGTCATCGACGGGTGCCAGTCGCGGTGAGTGTTCAGTCGGAGAACCTGAGATCGAATCTGCCCGTTGACCATTAGTTAACAGTTTTGAAAGGTCACTTCTCGCCTTTGTAAACTCGTGGAAGAAACTATTGTGATCCTCGCTTTCTTCTGCCCTATAAACAGATGAGGCACTTCCGCTTCGGATAAGCAACGCACCATTACTCGAATTACGCCGAGCTTGTTTATCGCTGTCGTCTTCTGGAGTGATCTGAAGGATTTCGATATTGGATAGGCTCCAGCATTGGTCGGTAACCAGTCGGCGGCTGGGAACTGCGCTATCTCTCCAGTTTGCTTTCTGAGTGGCGACAAGGAGATGATCATTGAGGAGGACCAGAAGGACCTGTTTTATTGGAACAAAGGTTGCAGAATTCAGCTGGTACCACGCGGAGCTTTCTCGAAGTACGTGTCTTCCAGGAATTGCGGGAACATATTTCTGAGCCCCTTCTACGTGCCGGAATAGGGCCATCAAGTCTCTTGTCCACATATTTTCGACAAACATGACGCTGTTGCGACTATTGGAACGTCCCAGTGATGCTCCGCTGGCCACGGCTGGGGACGATATCCTCGAGCTAATTGTGGAGCTTGCGTCATCTCCGTTTGCGGCTAGAATTTGATCTGCGTCATCTGTCATGGCTTCTGTCATGTTATGCAGGTCTCTCAACGACAATTTCAAACCTTCGAGACCAGCAGCCATCTCTGCAGTTTGTGATCCTAATGTGAGAAAGGTCTTGTAATTTCGGTACATGTCTTCTTTGGCCTCATCGGCTAGTTTCGATTGGTAGATGGCCAAAGTATCTGAGAAGTTTGAGATTTCCACATCTGTGGCGGAGTGCAAATGCTGAGAAATGTATTCTTCTGCACTGAACTCTTCTTCGACAAATGTCTTCACGCCAGGAAGCTTTGATGGGGAATCTTGATGACTTGTTTTCAGTTCAGCATGCGTCAAAGTTCCCCGTCTGATTAGAAGCGATTGGTTGAAACTGGAGCTAGATTCTTCAAGTAGGAGATCTGTTGTTGATGGGCGATGATAGTCGGGTATTCTTGCTCCATGGTCAGGAGGTACTCTTGTCGAAAAGCGCCGTCTTAAGAGAGATCCTACACGTTGTCTATCGCGCTCCTCAACTACAGGTACTTCACCGGGAAACTGCTGAGCAAGACTGGGTTTTCGGGGCGCAACTACCAACGTCTGTCGATGCTTCCGGAGAGATTGTTGAGGCTTGTCTTCAAGCATACTAAACCTATTTGTTCGTGAAAAAAAAAAACGATTATAATATTTTAAGATTAATGCTTGGATCATGCGCGGCGCATAATCGACAGTTTCACGTTTTAGTTTCTTTTTGCAGTTTGTTACCCGGATGCAAAAACCACGGACAAGTTGCACAACCTCCCAATTTCGAGGATTTTGTATTTGGTTCAACCATCTGAATATTGACGAATTTTATTGAGTGAATGTTTGGAGGTTAGAGAACAGCAGAACGAAATAATAGAAAAATGTCTCTGTCGAGCCGGGAGCTCAACTACCTGATTTGGCGGTATTTTCAGGAAGCTGGTAAGGATGTTTTTTTTGAATGAATTTATGTTGAATGTGTGATTAACTCCATAGGCTTTGAGGTTTCGGCGTATGCATTACAGAAGGACTCAAAGGCACAGGCTTTGGATTCGACACTGGAGAAAAGTATACCACAAGGTGCTCTTGTAAGCCTGGTCCAGAAGGGCATTCAATTCCTTGAAGTTGAAGCGGCTGTAAAGGCTGAACAGGGCATTAGTGAATCTGCTCCTTATACGTTATTGAATGCTCTTTCAGTGGCAGAATTTCCAGATGACGACCAAACCGACACTAGCAGTAAACCAATCCATGATGAAAATGGTAATGGAGTTGCTGTATCGACGACTGTAACTGCTATTTCAGACCTCGACAGCTCAACAACGAACGAAAATGATAATAATAACAATAATAATAATATAACCCCCGACAACAAAGCATTGGTAGACAAACCCATTCCTGAGGTGAATGGTAACGAATGGAAACAAAGCGATGTTCAAGTACAGGTGGAACTAGGAAAAGTACCTGTTCCGATAAAGGATCTTAGTAGTTTATATGCTGGTCATGCAACACAAAACTCTCAATGGAATCCCGTCAATGATGGGGTCATTGCAGTTGGAACTGGCAACATGAATGCTTCGATTCTTAGTCTCAAGGAAGATTCGACCGCCGATGAGATATCTCTATTATTTTCGTCAAGCTCGGACCAGGAAAAGGATGTGACTGCAGTGAGCTGGAATCATTCAGGAACATTGCTGGCCACTTCTACTTTCGACGGAAAGGTTCGGTTATGGACCAATGAGGGCAAACTGCGGCATGTGCTGACATTACATCGCGCACCAGTAATGGCGATAAAGTGGAACAAAGCAAATGCTCTGCTGCTGACTGTTGATTGCACAAACACAGTGCTAATATGGGATAGTGTTAGTGGAGATGTTAAACAGAACTTCCAACATACATCCAGTAGCTTGCTGGTTTACGACGATGCTCTACTGAATGGCGGCTCGTCGTCGGCAAATGCGTTATTGTCGTCTGTGTCCATGGGGACTGACGCCGACTGGATTGACGGCATGACATATGCCACTACTGGCGATAATGCAACTATAATGATATATAAAGTAGGAGAAGCACTCCCGCTTCTTCGATTCCGCGGACATACTCAAGGAGTGAATACTGTACAGTTTGACCAAACAACCCAACTGCTAGCATCCGGCTCGGATGACCATACTATCCGAATATGGCACGGAAAGTCTGCTGTATCGGTCGCAGCAATGACAGGCCACAGTGGCCCGGTTATCTCTGTGCGATGGCTTCCAGCATCTGAAAACCTGGCCGCGCTGCTCGATCCTGAGTCTGGATCACGATCATTGTTAGCATCTGCCTCGATAGATGGAACTGTGCGAGTATGGGAGCCACAGCGAGGGCAATGTTTACTAGTACTGCACCTCCACGAGTCTCCAATCTTCCTATGTGAACTGAGCCCTAATGGGAAGTATCTTGCTACTGGCGGAGTTGATGGAGTCCTGGTGATCTGGGACGTGACAAACATTCAGGTCAACGTTCCTGTGAAGAGCTCGGGCGATAGAGCTGTGGCCAGGTTCCAACCTGATCTAGGTGATAGCAACACCATGTCCTTAGAAGAGCGCACAATCACATCATTATGTTGGAGCCGTGATTCAACCAAGGTGTTTGTAGGATACCCGACCGCGTCATATATTGTGGACGTGGCACTATGACGACGACGACCCGAGAGATGATTTTTTCTACTATTTATTTAGTTGCTACGACCCCAATCTGTGTAATAAAAACTGTAATATATTATATGTCAAGCTAATTATTTGGAAAACGATGTCGTCTAGAAGACATCGTCAACAATGTTCTTGCTATCAATCAGCTTCTTCATCTTTGTCAAAGCTTCCTCCAAGGTAACGGTCTCAGTCTTTCCTTGCTTGCTAGAATCATCTCTCTTCCTGACATTGACACTCTGAGATTCCTCTTCTTCAGCACCAACGACAAGCAGGTAATTATACTGCTGCAACTGGCCGGATCGGATCTTCTTTTGTAAGGTATTGGGGCCCAAATCCACATCAGCATATAGGCCATTGGTATAGAAGTAATCCCGAACCTTCTGAGCATAGTCGTTGAACTTGGTTCCAACAGGGATCACCAACACTTGTCGGGGAGAGATCCAGAGAGGCCACTTTCCAAAGAAGTGCTCAGTCAAAATCGCAATGAGCCGCTCGAATGAACCGTATATGGCACGGTGGATCATAACCGGGGTACCATAATGACTAGCTTCACCAGAAGACGAATCCACATTATCATTATCTCTGAATTGCAGTCCAAATCTATGCGGCAACTGGAAGTCCAGCTGAATGGTTGCACACTGGTGCCATCTATTGAGAGCATCCGAGATCTTAATATCGATCTTAGGGCCGTAGAAAGCACCATCACCAGGATTTAGCTCCCATCCAGGGCCATACGTGTTTAGAGCATTCTCCAACATTTTCTCGGCACTGTCCCATGTCTCAATCTCACCAACAAACTTCTCGGGTCTAGTGGACAGCTCCATCTTGAACTCAAAGCCGAAAACACCATAGACATGCTTCAAGAAATCAAAGATTCCAAGGATCTCAGCCTCGATCTGATCTTGACGACAGAAGATATGTGCATCATCCTGTTGGAACCGGCGGACTCTTGTCAATCCTGTCAACGCACCAGAAAACTCATTACGGTGGATCACACCAAAATCAGCAACCCTCCAAGGTAGTTCACGATAGCTTCGGTCCCGGGATTTAAAAATCAAACAGTGGCCGGGGCAGTTCATAGGCTTGAGGCCATAAGTATCCTTCTCCACATCAAAGGTAAACATGTTCTCCTTGTAATTACCCCAGTGGCCGGAAATCTCCCAAAGCTTGGAGCTGTACATGTTTGGGGTGATGACTTCCTCGTAGCCGCGCTTTCGGTACTCAGATCTAAGGAATTCAGCCAATCCATTATAGATACGGGTACCATGAGGAAGCCAGAAGCAACTTCCAGGACTCATTTCATTGAACATGAACAATTCCTGCTCCTTACCTATCTTTCGGTGGTCACGTTTGGCGGCTTCTTCAAGGAACTTTAGATGGGCGTCCATCTGCTTCTTGTCCGGGAAGGAGATACCGTAGATACGTTGCAGCGAGTCATTCTTGGAGTCACCCAGGAAGTATGAGGCTGAGTTCTTGAGCAATTTAATAGCCTTGATACGTCCAGTGTGTGGAATATGGGGTCCACGGCACAAGTCAATCAAGGGACCACATCGGTAGACGGTGGATGATGTTCCATCAGGGATCTTAGAAGCAATGAGCTGTTGTTTGTACTTATTATAAGAGAACATCTTGAGCAGTTGTTCTTTAGTGAGCACAAGTCGTTCGAATTTTTGCTTCTCTTGAGCGGCCTTCTTGGCAATGGCCTCTACACCCGGGAAATCTGCAGTACTGACCGCACGTTCCCCGTCGTCGATGCTCATTTCATAGAAGAAACCATCATCTGTGGGAGGTCCAATACATAAATGTGCAGCATAGTGACACTCGGCAGCCTCCCCCAACACATGGGCACTAGAATGCCAGAATACCTTCTTACCATCTTCCGACTCGAAATCCAGCAACTCCAAAGTCGCATCTTCCTCCAATGGACGATCCAGATCCCAGAGCTCGCCATTAACCTTGGAAATCACCATCTTATCAAGCAGTGATTTCGCGATACTCTTGGCGATATCAGCAGGGGACGTTTCCCACGCAGTACCCTCCTTAACAGATCCGTCCTTCAAAGTGATCTTAATCGGAACACGCTCTTTCTTGGAAATCTCCTCATCAAACGCCTTCTTCAACTCATCAAAGTATGCAAGTCGTTCATCGATAAAACTGAACTTTGGCTCGTTCTACAACACAAAAATGAGTCAGATCTTCAAATATTACCACCACAAACCATAAACAAGAAACAATGCTTACAGGATAAAGCGAAGGCTTGACATTCTTTTTCGGATTCACCGAAATATCAGCAATCTTATCCACAAGACCTGCCACTGCTGATGCCATTGTTTGTCTCCTTCAAATTGGTTTAAAATGTTTCACTCAAACTGCGATATTTCACTTTTGTAACTTTGTTCCCATGAAAAAAGTCACGTGCCGCCTCCATCAAAGCATCAAAATATTTCTGTTTCTTCTCTCCATCATCGGCAAAGATGACGACCACGGAGCTCGAGAATAATATCGATTTGGAGGCTACTAGAGATGATGCTAGTATTGGTGGTACTGTTGTTGAAACCACAGTTTCTGTGACGAGCGTTGTAGAGACAAAAGAATCGTTGGACGAGCTGGTTGAGATGGTGAGTGCGTTTTACAGTGATCTGGTGGTGTTTATTAACAGTGAGGATTAGAGAGGGTCTGGTCGGTATTTCGGTGCGCCTGATGAAGGTCCTGTTTGTAGGAACTGTCATGAAAAGGGTCATATAGCCGCCCAGTGTGAGGTTATCATAGTAAGTTCTGAGAGAACAATATTCAGGGTTTCCATCGATATGCTTACCACGGTGGTGTGATTTTTAGTGCAATAACTGTGGTGAGAAGAACAAGCATCCTACACATCAGTGCCCGCGGTCTCAACGGTGTACAAACTGTGGTCAGATCGGACATTTGAGGGTGGCTTGTAATGAGAAGAGGGTTTTGATCTTCTGTTCGCGATGTGACTCCAAAAATCATACGCAGGATTTGTGTCCATCCATATGGCGGTCATACCGTACCTCTGGAAAGAATGTGCGATATCCCCGAACCATCAGTTGTTATAATTGTGCTGAAAAAGGCCATTATGGTGATGACTGTGAAAGGCCTCGACCGACGCAAATGCTTTTTCGTGAGCTATCAGCTTTCAATGGCCGTAATCTGAATAAAGGAATCCAACACCAATACGAAAATGATCTGAGAAGATACCAAAATCATGCTCCGAAGAGACTACGAGAGTTTCAACCATCATCAAGCCGCGATGAATATGCCCGTGACAATAGAAGATCTGATTATAACAACGGAAGCAGTTTCTCTCGAGCCAAGGGTAAGGCTAAAAAAGCAGTCAACAAAGCTACAAGTCGAATTTTCAAACGCAGATGATATGCTATTGGTTAGTGAAATTAGGAATCTTTTGCGAGTTATTGGTGTCCTAAATTTCAGGATTCTGAGCTGGGTTTCTCAAGCTAAGCCAATAGGTCGGTGAAGCCTCAAGTGTACGTCGAGAAAGCCAAGAAATATTATCTCGAATGGTTTTGTACTCCTTAGGGGAAGAGTGTCGGTTTAAGCTCTGCTTTTATTGATGAAAATATCCATGTTATATGCAATGCTGCAAGAGGGTGAAGATTATTGTCTTTGCTGGTAACTTTCTTCTCATGAAACTAAAGAGTTAGGTATGCAAGTGCTTCATCAGTCTCAACTCAGGTTGATATATCAAAGATGGTGATGAATGTTGATTTAGGTCTTAGAATCATTTTGAGACCACGAGACGAAGAATATATCAGCTGATTTGGCTTGCAAAAGCAGGCAATAGAATCCACAATAAACTGCTGATCTTGCTAATTATGACGGTAAATTGTGACGGTTACACAGATATTGGTTAGGGTCAACTATTTGTAAATTGATCCATCAGATAAGATTAGATCAAAATGTATATATATAAACGCGGGAAAGAGAATTTCAATGATAAAGTACAATGACCGTAAAATATCCAACTCCAATTTCAGAATTGAATGATTTAGCGGTGTTTTAACGTCAAGTTTGAAGTTAAGCGCCCGGAATATGCATTTTTATATTGATGAGTTTCGTCCCGCACTGACGACACTTCTTCACCATGAACGCGGTAGATGATACCAGTCAAAGCTTGGGTGGTCCACAACATTCAGTTACAGGTAAGCAGGAGAGATTGGTAATTTGTAGGATTTGAATTAATCTGATATATAATAGATGATCATCCCAGTTTATTGGCGGTAATCATCGATACTCATCCGGGATCATGGGCGGTATTGAAGGATGAGCTTTCGTTACGAGAGGCGGTTGCGTCTTTACTTATATTTGTAAATGGACATTTATCAATGAATAATGCAAATGAGGTGGTGGTGATAGCAGCCCATCCTTTAGGGGCCAGGTTTCTTTATCCGGTTGCTTCCAGTGGAAGTCGGCATGAAGATTCGGAGAAGATTGTTCAAGGTCAAGCTATGTATCGACTTTTCCGTGAGGTCAATGAGACTATTTTGACAAATTTGGAAAAGCTTCTTGTTGAATCGGCCGGAATGGAGGATATAAAGGAGTCTTCCAGTGCCATTTCGGGGGCTTTAAGTCTGGCATTGACTTATACGAATCGAATATGTGGATCCGCAGATGATATTCATATGAGAGCCAGAATCTTGTTATTAAGTGTCAGTGGAGATTTGGCTTCACAATATATTCCTACTATTAATTGCATATTTGCAGCTCAAAAAAGAGTATGATTTTAACAGTTTGATCTAAGTTTTGTTTTGCTCCTGCTAACAACCCTCACCTTGCAGAAAATACCAATAGATGTTTGCAAATTAGGAGGTGATACTGTATTCTTGCAACAAGCATCCGATACAACCAATGGAATATATATAAAAATCGACCATCCAAAAGGGTTTATTCAATATCTTATGGGCACATTCTCGGTGGATTCAAGTCTACGGCAGCATTTCAACACTGCAACTCAAACCGATGTCGACTTTCGGGCCGCCTGTTTCATCACAAATGATATTGTAGAAGTGGGTTTTGTATGCAGTGTTTGTCTGTGTATTATGAGCATTATTCCCCCGGATGCTGAATGTCCAATGTGTGGCACTTTGTATGATGCAGCAACTCTTTCAAAGCTCAACAAAAAACCAGTGGTGGTGGCTAAGAAAAAAACAATCAAAAAGAAACGGAAAACAGACGAAGGGTCTACATATGGGACTCCTGTGCCATAATTGTATAAGTTATAACTAACTTTTTATTTATACTCACATCAACAATGATGTTTGATCGGGTGAAATGCCAAATTTTATGATATGGAATGCAAAGTTGGACGGGTATTGATGTTTATCAATTACATGTCTTCGTCGTTTCTTCTCATCAGAACACATTCTATCACATCCTGGTACTACACAGCCGTACTATAATAATATTATTAACCGTTTTAGCTCTGACATTCTCAAAACTAATGATGAAAACTTACGATTTTCTCTCCTCGGGCTTTTCTTGTCAATGCAAATGAGTCATGAAGCTCGGTAATATGGAGAGAAAGAAAATGTTCAGAAGGAAAGCTTTTTCCACATTGAATACATACTGCACTATGAGCTTTGGTATAATGTTGTTCAAACTCAGCACGACTGGAAAAGTTTCTTGGGGATGCTAAACACAAAGGAGGAAGACTACATGTATAACTCTGCTCATTGGCCGATTCATGGCGAAACGCTTTAGATCCTTCTATCTCCAGTTCATTCTCTAGAGACCGCTTCATTAAGTTGTCAAGTTGTAAGATCGCGGAATCCTAATTTCCTAATCTAGCCAGCCGCACGGAATGAGTTTTGACTCATCAACTTTCATTGCACGATGCTTTCAAGGCGAGGAATGGTCGTATCAGCATGTGCTCAACTGTTGTGTAAAAGAGGTTATGGGGTTGTAGGTGGTGCTTCACGTGGTAAAGATCTTTTTAGGTGTCGTGGTGCGAGTTATTCGACTGTCAAGTTGACGCAGGAATCCTATCCAGTGGAGCGGGGGAATTATGCCAAACTGAGTGACTCGGACGTAAAATATTTCAAATCAGTATTAAATGAAGGAAGCGTTATTGAAGATGCTGCTGATTTAGAGTTCTACAATGAGGACTGGATGAGAAAGTATAGAGGAAGCTCGCAATTGGTGCTGAAACCTCGTACTACCGAGCAAGTGAGTGATATCTTGAAATATTGCAATGAGCAGAAACTCGCGGTGGTGCCGCAGGGTGGAAACACCGGGCTTGTAGGCGGGTCTATTCCGGTGTTTGACGAAATCGTCGTCTCTACTGCCAATCTCAACAACATTCGGTCTTTCGACCCCGTCAGTGGCATATTTGTTGCTGATGCCGGCGTCATTCTCGAAAATGCCGACCTGTATCTTCGCCAGCACGGGTATATCTTCCCACTGGATCTGGGAGCAAAGGGCTCGTGTCATATTGGTGGAAACGTGGCTGCCAATGCCGGTGGCTTGCGTCTCCTGCGGTACGGAAGCTTGCATGGAACTGTTCTGGGAATTGAGGCAGTTCTGCCTGATGGGACGATATTTAATGGACTTAGCAAGTTACGCAAGGATAATACTGGTCTGGACTTGAAGCAGCTGTTCATTGGATCCGAAGGGACTCTGGGAATCATCACCGCAGTCTCGGTTCTGGCCGCTCCCAAGCCGAATGCTGTTAATGTGGCCTTCTTGGGCCTCGAGTCATATGAGAAGGTGCAGGAGACATTCAAACGAGCCAAGAAAGACCTCGGAGAAATCCTGTCGGCGTTCGAGTGCATGGACGCCAACTCGCAGAATATCGTTGCCCAGCACTCTGATCTTACGCGGCCGTTGGACTCGGAGTTTCCTTATTATGTGCTCATAGAGACAAGCGGATCCAATAAAGAACATGATGATGCCAAGCTTGAAGGATTCCTGGAAGCGCAGCTCACTGATGAAGTGATTGCAGACGGTGTTGTTGCCCAAGATCAGACTCAAGTTAAGAACCTATGGGCTTGGCGTGAAATGATCCCGGAAGCTCTTGGTAAAGGAGGTGGGGTATACAAGTATGATGTATCTCTGCCGCTGCCAGATATGTTTCGTTTCTTGGCGGATGTCAAGGCTCGCATGCAAAGCCTGGATCTTGTTGGTGATAGTGACAAATACCCTGTCATCGATTCTGTAGGCTATGGACATATCGGAGATGGCAACCTACATCTCAATGTCGCTGTAAGATACTACGATAAACGCGTAGAGGCAGGGCTAGAGCCGTTTGTATACGAATGGATCAAAGGCGTCAGTGGTTCGATATCTGCTGAACATGGACTGGGATTTGCCAAGAAAAAGTATGTCGGCTACAGCAAGGACCCTGGAGCTTTGGAAATCATGCGCACTATCAAAAAACAATTTGATCCAAATGGCATCTTGAATCCCTACAAGTACATCTAAAACTCTAGCAAATATACCCCATTTTGCCACTTCTTTACAGTAGAACCCTTTATGTAAGTTATATAGCATTCTAGTCGCTTAGGTATGGTCCAAATATCCTGTTTGTTCCTTCAATCTTCAATTAAAAGCGATATTGGCTTAACTTAACGTCAGTCACGTGCCAGATCTAAGCTTTTCCTTCTGGAACAGTCGACGATCCTTCAACTTGATCACCGAAACAAATTGTACAATTCGTTGAGTTCAGCCTTAAAAGATGGAGAAATTATTAAAATGGTCTTTGACTAGTCAGGCTCAAGAGGGAGGGTCTGGGCAGGAGGCACCAAAGCCGGATCCCCAACTACTGGCGCAGCTTTTTGGAGCGCCAGACGATGCGACAATGATGAAGGAAGCGGTGGCTGTGGCCAGCAACGTAGAGGCCGATCTGGAGGCCCGTGAAACGGCTCTTGACAATCTGGAGATGTTGGTAGAAAACCTAGATAATGCACACAATTTGGAGAATTTGGGGTTGTGGCCCAAGCTAATAGCACTGCTTAATGACAAGGAACCGGGCATTAGACGCATGACATGCTGGGTGATTGGAACTGCAGTTCAGAATCATCAGGGTTCACAGTCCAACTATGTAAAGCATCAGGGGTCGATATCAAACCTTCTAAGTATTGCCAAGGATGTTAAGGAGGTTGAACCTGCCGTCAAGGCTCTCTATGCACTTGCAAGTGTTCTACGGCACAATGAGGCTGCATATGAGGTTTTTGACAAGGAAAATGGCTGGTCTGTTGTAACTGGCATTATCCATGATAAAGATGTGGATTCTAAAGTCCGGTTAAGGGCAGTCTCTGTAGTGCAGGCCATCTCACATATTGATCCGTTCCCGCCAAAGATGAAGCGTATCAGAGAATCCGACATTGTTCCTTCAATAATCGAGATATCAGAGGATTTCTCGCAGCTACAAGCAGTAGAGAAAACGATTCATGCGTTTTCGGTTCTAAAGGAAGCGGGATTTGACTTCACTCCCGAAGAAATCGCTAGTATCAAGGCTGCTCGGGAGCATCTAGTTAAGGAAGAATTCATCCAAAGTGACGAACTACCTTTTGATGCATGAGAGGAAATGCTCAATAATAGTTAAGTTAGTTACGGGGAAATATTTATTTTATGTACAATCTTTCAAGTCCACTTCTTTTCCGTATCCGAGAAATCATCGCGGACGCCCTCGCCCTTTCGTTCTTTTTCAAGTTCTGCATCAAAAGTGTCCTGAGACTCATCTACACCGGGCCTGATGGGTATGATTGGACCGGAGATTCTCCTATCGCGTTCCTGAGAGTCGCTGTTGGTATTGGCAGCAGGAGCATCCCCGTGCTGTACAGTATTCCAACCACCTTTCGGGAGGCTGATCTTATTCTCAGTCCGGATTTTATCCCAAGATGACTCTTGAGAAGAATCAGATCCATCTTGTTGGGAGTCGATTCCCGGGAAATCGTCATCAGATCCACTTTGTGATTGATCTCGGCCAATAGGAGGACCAGCAACGGGTCTTCTTTGTTGCCGCCTGGTCATATCTTTAGGATGTATGGCAAGGTTAAGAGGAAATGCCAATTCCATTGTCCAGTCAATTGTGGTAGGATCAGGCATGACCAAGGAAGAATCCTTACCACTTGAACCATAATAAGCGGCACCGACCTGTGGAGGGTACCTGCTAAGAATATCAAACGCTGACACACTCTGAGGAGAGGTTTGAAGAGAAGATCTACCATATCGACGGCCAACGAAATCACCTATCTGACTGCCACTAATGAACCCAATTAATCCAAGACTCACTGACAGACCACGTGTCGGAGTTGCTTTATTTATATAACCACCTCGTTTCAAAAAAAGAGGAATAGAAATAGCCAAACCAAGCATCGGCATGGAAAGTAAAGGACCAGACCACATCACGACTCTGAAACTTGATGCAAGCCGTGACCGGTCATCCGAAGTCAAATCTCTATCTACCTCATAGAATCTCTCAGCCTCCTTCAACCGTGTCTGGAACTCAGGACTACTCTGATCCACACGTAAAGGAAAAGGTGCTGCTTGTGACATTGATTGCTGAATGACAAGTGATGAAGTTCCTCCCACCAAAAACAAGCCAATATCCCCACAATTCACTACAATACTGCTACGATAAACCACACTAAACCCTCAAAATATCACAGAAACATTGTTGTTTCATGACCTGCTTTGCTGTCGACTATGATTCATATGGATATTTTTAACACATTTTGTCAATTAAACGCACCCTTATCGATCAGCGGCTCTAACGCCGCATCTAAGACGGCTTTTATGCGGCTTTTCACGCCGCATCTAGGATCAAATGTTAAAATGCATCTTCATGTTGCTGATGAAGAGTTACAATGTTTCTAAGCCCCATATTTGTGAAAGAACGGAAGAAGGTGTGGTTCGAAGGTATTTTGAGTCAATTACAATGAAAATTGAGAAGTATCTGAAGTCAGCTCAATTGAGGTTGAGATTTTTAATCCCCTTCTCAGTTATCTTAAGAGGTTTGATAATATAATATAATGTAGTTCTATTGGAAATGCCATAACTATTGTTTGTGCGGTTAGGAGTTTAGGTGCAGTAATCGCATCGAATAGAATTAAGAGTGTTTAGAGTGTTTTTCGGGTAATATGAGTTCTTCAACCAAAGTGATTATTTCACATATCTCGTCAAATTGCATCATCAGATAAGAATGATTAATCTGAGTCTTTTCGCTTAACCGTATGTTCGGTTCGCGTAGATAGCGGAGAATTCGCTTAAGTGCGCCCAACTCGGAGCTCAAATCACGTCAGCAATGCTCGCATGTCGGACTCCACAGGACGTTCAGCCGTACGGGGGTGGAGGTGGATTATAAATATTGCATGGATTGTCCCTTTCTTTCTTCCCCAATCCAATGACTGGTGTAATTCCTGCTGTGAAGCTTTTGGCTGGTAATTCAATTCCTCTTGTAGGATTTGGGGTTGGTACCAAATGGTCGGGTAAACCTGGCACTGATGTCCGTGAGGAGCTTATCAACACTTTATTGAGTGCGATTAGATCGGGCTTTAGACACATTGATGGTGCGGAGGTATATGGTACTGAACGAGAGATTGGTGAAGCCGTCAAGAGATCGGGAATTGATAGAGGAGAATTCTTCATCACTACCAAGATCTTCCAAGGTCTAGGCAATCCTGCAAAAACGTTTGAAGAATCTCTTGAAAAGCTTCAGACCTCATATGTGGACTTGCTTCTCATCCATTCTCCATTCGCTGCAGATGAAAAGTCCACTATCGAAACCGCCTGGCAAGAATTGGAGAAAATCTATGATTCCGGTCGCGCAAAGGCTATTGGCGTAAGCAATTTCGCTATCCCGCACCTGGAACGTATCTACTCAATCGCCAAAACTAAGCCCACCGTCAACCAAATCGAATTCCATCCTTATCTTCAGAACCAATCCCGTGACATTGTTAAATACTCTCAAGATCACGGTATTAAAGTCGCTGCCTACGGCCCACTTGTGCCTCTTAATAAGGACCCCGGTGGACCGTTGGACCCGGTGCTGACGGAGTTGGGCGTCAAGTACGGCAAAACAGACTCTCAAATCCTCTTGAAATGGACTCTCCAGCATGACGTTATCGCTATTACCACGTCGGCCCAGCTTGAACGCCAAAAGGCGTTCCTCGACCTCTTTGATTTCGAGCTCACTAAGGATGAAGTCGACAAAATCACCACCGTGGGCGCCACCCACAAGTTCAGAGGCTTCTTCGGACACGCGTTCGATAAACTAGAATAGTTGCGTCATCACTTATATAATAAACATTAAACCTACAAAACTCTAAACCTGGATCTCCAGATTCGTCAGCTGCGAATATACATCCCGAGGCATTCGGTATTGAATCATCCCCGCATATATCATGCAATTGCGCGCCCGTGTCTTGAGATCCGCCAACTTGTTGGCCCGCGCGGTGTTGGAGTACGCACTCTCATTCAACGTCTTGCCCAGATTCACACAGCACTGCATGGCCATGATCAATAGCGACGGAACATTCCGAGCAATCGACTCATCCAAACCAACAAACTGCTGCGCCTTCCGGCGCACAGTGCTCAGGTCCGACCGAGGCGATATCGATAGAATTCCGGTCGCCTCGATCTCTTTCAGACACTGATCCCAATGCTGCTCGGTAAATGAATCTCGCGCGCTCACAATCCTCAACAGAGCCGCGCAAGTCTCCCGGTGCTTCTGAGACACGCGCGCAAGAATAGCCGGATTCGACGAATACACGTCCATCATATTCCGCGCTAGCTGAGCCGGGTCATTGGTGGCTGAGAACATCATCGCCGTGCCGTCCGGCAAAAGTGCTCTAGGGCGTCCAATCTCCTGCACAGAAAGTTGCTCCCCTAGCGACCGGATAATGATGGAAACAACCGTATCGTACTCCTCAGATAGTTGATACAGTAGTATGGCATCAGCAGTTCTGCCGTCTTCGTCTGCTTTCGCTGCTGCCTGCTCAGTGATTGCATTAAGATAGTCATCCTCATTATTGAGATGAATAAGTGCCATTCGATCCTCGATAGCTCCTGGCTGTCGAGCCCCATCAGCCCGTACATCTCCGAGTAGTCTGGAGAACTCACGAGTCTCAAGAACTAGCTCCTTCAACGCCTCGTGGCAAAGCTTCAGGTGCTTCTCGCCAACTCCATGTGGAAGGTCGCCATTCATACATATTAGTACCAAGTAGTCAACTGCTTCAGACGGATCCGATCGCCGGAAATCCCGCGTGTAGTAGCCCACTAGGCGTACAAAATTAAGTTCCGGCATCTCGTTCTTGTCCATCACGAGAAGGTCATTTTCGTACCTTTCGAGATCTGTTACTGGAGTGAGAAGGCCATAATATGTCAAAGCAATGGAGAAGTGGACCGCGTCGATCTTACTAAATGAGTATGCGTGATGTATGGCCCACTCGAACAACCCAGTGAGCAGTAGCACATGGAAGTACAGGCCAGGATTGGTGTGATTGGGGTTGAAATGTCGAGCGCCAAATTGTATGACAGTTCTCTGTAAATCTCCCAGAGTGTAATGTTCATGTAAAGGATCTATCTCATCACCAATCTCTCTGGTGAGCATCAAGTGGACCCAGAGCCAATCCTCAGCCGTGCCTATAATTTCTGGAAAGCCTTTCTTTGCCAATTCGCATCGTCCTATCAGCTTATATAACGCGAATTTGTAAGGATCCGATGTCTCGTCGAAAAATCGAATATGCTGACTGAATTCGGTGTGTATTTTCTCCGAAAGCTCACGCGGTAGACTACCGTCTATGGACTCCGAGAATGCCTTGAGATATGACGGGAAAGATCGCTCAACTGTAGCGAAAGAATCCTCGACCTGCACGGCATACTCCAGAGCATCTTCGATGAACCCTGCCCGGATCATGCAATACACCACAGCCCAGACGGGGATATTGTTGATTAGCTCCAGGTTTGATTTCACGCAACGGCCTCCTTTGAAGTACTTAATGTTCAGATAAGCACGCACCTTGTTGAAAACAGAAGGCACGCCACCCAACTGTGCACTCTGGGGATGTCTAGCGATTTCAGACTCAATCAGGGCAAAAAACTGTTGCTGGAGGTAGTCCTTGGATCCCTGTACAATCTGTCTTCTAAGATTCACGGCCTCAGCAGACTCGCTGTTTTCATATTGGTAAGCTTGTGAGTACTGACGCTCCTGCACTGGTTCTTCGACTGTTTCTAGGGATATGTGTGCCAATATACGCCAGGCATCATGGAGTTGTTGGGATCTAGTATCGACTCCGTAACTATTTGCAACGTTTGCAAACTCATGAGCAACCAGGAAAGATTGGTTATTGAGACGGGCTCGGTTAAATTCAGTGACCACTTGGGCATGTTTTTGCATGCGACCCTGTAGAGCCACCAAAGCCTGCTGAGAACCGTATGCGGATTCCATAACTGACCCACTGCTTTCTTTATCACCATTGGATGAACCCATCATCATCGATACAGGTTGAAGAAACTGCACATCAGAGAACTCTCCATCTCCGGAAATTGGGCCCAGCACGCTTCTTCCAAGACTGAACTTGCCCCATGCGCGATGGTTGGTGGACGTCCGTCCCGAACTTGACATCTTCAACCCATCTTCAGACTGCTGCTGGGGCTGCTGCTGTTGCTGTTGCTGTTGCTGTTGCTGTTGCTTTGATGTCAGCCCGAAATGCTGGCAAATTTGTTGTTTTCTGATCTTCCAATCAACAGTGACATTTTGGGCCAGGAAAATGTCAAACTCTCGTGCAGTCGATCTTACCGACTCTTCAATAGCCACAAGAATATTCTCCTCTTTCTTTGCTTTCAGGTAATAGTCGATATCATAGTCCGTGGTACTAAAGGTTGTTGGTTCAATGTTTTGATGGAATATGATTGTTTGAAGCTCGGTTGCAATGTCTTCAGCATTAACACCACTGCCTGCCAATAAATAGTGTCTAAAACAAAATTCCAGTTAGAATACAAATCCAATCCAATCCAATTCCATGAAAATCACACGTACGCTTTAGTATCGTTTTCATCATTGGCATTCCGGCGCAGTGCGCTGGCTCGCTCTTTGATCTCCCGTAATCCAAGTTGGATAGAACCAAACTGAGAGGAAGCACTGGGAAGATTCCGTGCCGACTCAATCAACTCATTAAGAAGAGCAGCTGCTGGAGGCAACGAAGATGAAGCTCGGGAACTGTCTTCGTCTACCTTAGCACCCGGTTTGACCTCTTCTGTCGTCATTTGTTTTGCTGTGGGTTTGGTTGAGAAAGACTGAAATTTTCTTGATGTTCCGGTGAAGAAAACGCGTTGAGATTTGACCATAACAAACAAAAATCCTCAATAAATTCTACAATTTATAATTACATAGTTTAATAGTTAGCTTGAGCTCGGAAATAGGTGTTAATTCTGTTGTAGACGTTTTCCGAGAAGTTCATGTTTTTCAAATGGTCGCTGAATAGATCCACGATCTGCTCAAAGGCTCCTTCAGTCACATCGAGGATTATTGGCACATCGCCCAGATTTGGTTTCTCGACGTGTCGTTTGACAAGAACATCTGTCCAATCAACTGGAGGTTCTTTGACAAACTGTTCCATGACGTGAATAAACCGGTCATAAAGATCCAGGATGTCTGGGATATCTTTTTGAACAGACCCAAACTTATCTTCTTCCATAGAATGGCAAACTAGAGAGCTAAGACTCAAAACCGCACATGCAATTAGCGATTGACTGGGAATAGCCACCTGTACCTGTCTCTCGACTGTTTTTCTGAATGGGTAACCAACAGGAGTGGCGAGGAACCTCTCAATAAGTGATCGGTATTGGCTAAAGAACTTGGCGACGATGTTCCAATAAGATTCCATGCTGGCGAGGGTTTGGAATGATCTCTTGGCGTCTTTATCTTGCATAGTGTCGAATATCCGTCTTTTCCCGCCCCGGGTTCTAGCGGTGGTGAAGTTTGCATTATTTCCGTTTAGAAACACATTACTATGTTTCATTTGGAGCACCTCAGCCTCGGCGGCAGGGTTGACAGGGGTTGGTACTGGCTTGACTTCTGTTTTGGCCGATGGTTTCTGCAATCCCTTTATTACATCGTTAATGACGCTCTTGCATTCACGGCTCACTTCCGCCCAAGGAGACGGTTCTTTGGATAGGTCGTTAAACAATGCAACACGCCTATCTTGACTGTTTTCTGCAATGTAGAGCAATTCCTGGAATGCAGTTATCCTACTAAACGGCTTGGTATTAACCTGAAGACCCAAGATCAAAGACCCGTTCGGGTCTCTGGATGTAGCACTAATAGACTTTCCACGGTGAAGAGGGCCTTTTCCCATATATACCGAGAAGGCCACATTCACAAACTCCCACAACCATATGATGAAGATGGAATGAATAACCATACTAGATACCATAAAGAATTTGGCAGGGAATTCTCCATACGAGTTGGACATATGCAAAGTATGAAACAAGCGTCCAACCCATAACCATCCATGCCAAAGTCTTGATCGGACTATTGTATAAGTCACCAGTGATATAAAATTGACACTGAGAGCATAGACCAAAGACCTCGAAGTGATTTCTATCAAACTACGTTCCAACCATTTTCGAGGAGGAATAGCCGATGATCTCATATGTAATCTCAACAGATCATAACCACGGAATGTATGCACACATGAATACAAAAACGTCAAAGTGACGAGAAAAAAACAAAGATAAAGAAATCTTTCATTAAGCCTGGGAAAGGCATGTTCGGATTGGATTGTATAGGAGGTGTTGGACATAACATTGTGTACCACAGTGAAATAAAGACCTCCAGAAAATAAATAAGTGCCGAAAGTTTCAAGAAACTTCGAGCAAAAAAGCCTTGAATAAAGCTCCGAAATCAATCGAGGATGATTCTCCATCACCACCGTATGGGCCTTGCGTAATAAAGCAATTGATATCCCGGCAGGAGCTATCAACAACCATCGTGGAGGAAATATGAACCAAAACACGTTTCTAGTTGCATATATACCAATGATGACCGATATCACATATGATATAAACATGATTGGTTTTAATAAAGTCCTGAACCGACTTACCTGTAAATTTCTCACTAAAACATAATAATGTACCGTCTGTTTCCTATTGACAGGAGGTGGAATGATTCTAGCCACCGACCCCATCCTAAGATGATTCGTTTCGTTTCGTCACTTCCCGTTTAATTAAAATTTGTTTATTGAAGAATCAATCAAGATGATGTCGTTTTGCTTGGTTGCCAACCGGCATTTTCCCGCCTAAATATACACGAAAAACTCACGAAGTTTGTTGGCGCGTTTTCAATCAATCAAAACATCAACAACCGCCTTCGATGCAGCAGCAGAGGCGACCGGACCAGCAGCAGCAGCTGGTCAAGGTTGATGGGTGGTCGGATAATGAAAGGATTTCGGTCATGAAACGATTGAATCAGCAACTTGGACCGGAATATATTTCATATAGGCCTGGTGGCAATGGAATGCGAGTTCCATATTTGGAGGGTTGGAAAGCTATAAACCTTGCCAATGACGTGTTTGGATTTGGTGGTTGGAGTTCGGAATTACGAAGTGTTACGGTGGATTATTGTGACGTAGATGCTGGTAAATTCTCTCTCGGACTATCAGCCATTGTAAGAATTACTATCCGAGATGGCACCTATCATGAAGATGTTGGTTACGGACATATCGAAAATGCCAAACATAAAAGTATGGCATTTGAAAAATGTAAAAAAGAAGCTGCCACCGATGGATTGAAACGAGCTCTTCGCCAATTCGGAAACTCCTTAGGAAATTGCCTGTACGATCAAGGTTATCTACGAGATATCAAAACTATAAAGGTTGAAAAACCAACTTTCGACCCAGATCAACTACTTCGGCGTCCTGAATTCGGCCCCAAAAATGCCATCCAGAATGAACCACAACCACCACCTCCTCAGCAGCAGCAGCAGCAGCAAGCACCACCTCCAGTTGCGAGAATGATCCCCCCAGCACAAACTACAAATTGGGCCCCAATTCCTGCCCGTGTTCCAGTTCAACCACCAATACCAAAACCGGTCCCGGCTACCACTGAAGATGTAGTGTCATACGAAAACCTGCTTCCAATTCAGGATTACAGTAGTGACGCTGACGACTTTGACTTTGATGAAATCGACGGTCTTCCTTACATTCGCTCAAAGCAAGAAGATGCTCAAAATACAGGTCCAGACGGAGCCCCGAAAGCTGTGGCCAACAACGAAAAACCTAATCCGCCAGCAACTGCTGCTGCCGCTACTACTGCCCCTAGGCAGACTCCTTCTGATACCCCGGTTCGCTTTGTTAGTGCTCGAGCCGCTGAAGCTATGCAAAATCATACTCCATTGCCGTCAAACTCTCAATTTGATCCTGCATATCAAAGCCCGTCCATTAGACGTACCCTAACGCACAATCAATCTGTGCCGATTCGGAGAAATACAGTCGAAGGACGTGATGCCTCACCCATGCCTACAAACAGACCAATAGGCGCGCCGCTAATTCCTCGAAACGGCTCACCGCATCCTAATGCCCCTCCAAAGAGAGGTCCTGTGGATTTGGGGCCTGGCGCCATCAATCAGCTTCCCAAAATCAAAACTGAGCATGACATAAAGCGCCAGCGTACATGAGATTATTTATACAGAGGTAATGCAATTGACATTACCTGGTTATCAACAATTTATATTTTAGTCATAACTATCATTATCATTTTTTTTAGAAATCCAACACATTCTTTTTCGGAAACGGCTTGATCACCGGCACGCTCTTGGCAGGCAGATAGTAAACGTTTCCTTCCTCGTCATACCTCTCAAGATCCTTTTCACTGAGAGTAAACACCTCCAACACAACTGAACTCAACGTCTCAAGCACTTCGGAGTAACTTTTTTGAATCTGGTACGCATGGCCCCGCATCTTTCGCCTCAAGAGCCCATCGATAAGGCGAAGCGCTTCCGGTAGAGTCTCTTCGAGACGCTCTATCAGTCGTTCGACCGAGTTTATCAGGTACTCCTCCTCGTATACGCTGCCTTTCTTACCTCGCGCCCGTTTCCTTTCCTCACGCCGCTTGTTCTTTGCGGTGCGGCGACTGGCGCCAGTCTGCGCAGTCCCTGCGGTCTTACCCGTATACTTTGTGAAAAATGACGGCGTAACTGACGTTTCAGTCGCCGCAATGGACACATTATCGGGAGCATCGCTCTCATCAGGCCCACCGAAAAACGACAGCGGGTCTTGAGCCTTCTTTTCGCGAAGCTCACGGATTCTGCTAACTTGAGATTTGATCTGTGCCTTACAGTCCGAAATCAGCTGCGTTACGGTACCAAATCCCTCCAACAGACCAGGGTCAACAACAGATTCTAGTAGCTCAGGCTTACCATGAAACACCGCAGCACGAATTGCATCATTAAAGTAATGGCCCAAACAGAGCATATTCAGCGCCTCAGGTACGTTATCGAGATACTCAAGCTGGAGGGTGGCAGAATCACGGTAACTATGAGACTCTGATGTCCGTTCTGCAAACTTTTCTGCCACAGTCTTAACAGACCGTGCAGATGCGCCCGGTTCACTCGCAAGCAGCGATAATGCCTGCTTCCAATTACCAGCAAGCTCATAAGCATCGAAAGCTTCCTTGACTTTTCCAAGTGATTCATATGCTAATCCAGCCTCTGAGTACAAGGTTTTTTCTTTCAAATAGCCTGCATATCGCTCAAGTATCACATCCTGTTTGTCCTCTTTGTACCGGAACACACTCAATGCATGTTGGTACAACTCATGCTGCTCAACAAATTCCAGTAACTCATCAAAGGCAGAATCACCAATCTCAGCCAAATGATCTAGCGCCTTGGTGTACTTCTTGAGATGAGAATCGATAAGAAATCTTTTTCTTAATTCATCCTGCTCCTGCAATGTTTGTAGAAATGGCAAGTACTCTTTTGGATCTTTCTGCGACTGTTGAGCAGCAAGCAGAGTAAGGTCGAGATCGTAGAGACCCAGAGATGTCCGATAAAGAAGCTCAACATCTTGCAAGAAGCAGAGATGCTGAATCGACAATTCTGCCTGTTCGGGATTCAATGCCCGATCAGCAGCAACCAAAAGAAGAGCGGCCTCGAGATCAGGTGGGGATTTGCAAGCATGCGCAGTCAAAACTGACTGCATGTATTTAGCCTTCATTTCAGGACTGGAAAGTAGAACAGACAGTATTCCATCGCAGATTCGATTAATCTTGCCTGGTTCAATGTCCGCAGGGGGAATATTTGACTCGTCTGAAGTAGACTTGTACATTGTCTGCGACACATCCTCTTCCTTCAATCCAGATAAGAAAAGATCGATAGACTCGATTGAGTGAAGCTGCTGAATAAAAAGATTAAGAGATTCAAAGAATTGAGCTGGATTGAAGTCATGCAAGAGGTTGAAGTCTATTCGATGTATTCTGCAACTCGCAAAAGCAAGGTCATATCTCTGCTCTGAGATACTCTTTCGCACCTCACTCAACACCATTATCCGAGGGTATATTGTTTCCAAGTTTCCTCTAGGTGCTTGAAGTACAATTGCGGTTTTGGAAGGCATCACAGAAACTAGCATGGATCCTCTTTCAATTGACCTGCATCGCTCATCTAGATCTTGATCGTCGGCAGGAACCTCGATTTCATCAACGTTGGATCTCAAATGACACAACTTTAGGAAATGTTGGGCCGTAGTGAAAATCGCATGGGTGTCACTCAGACCGATTGACGTTACTGAAGAAGCAATCTGTCTGGTATTAGCGTACAATTTGCCATTTTCTGAGAGACCGTAGACTGTAGGGCTCTCGTCTTCATTTGTGGGACCCGCTACTTCAAGTGCTGCACACCTGGTATGGAGTTCCTGTAGCAGAACCATATCGCCATCCACCACTTCAAACACTTTTCCATCAATAGTTTCAAAGACAAACGATTCATAGTCGGAACGGGGTTTGAGAATAAATATATCTGGGGTCACCGATTGCACATTAGTGATATCCACTTGAGATGAATCCTGCGAAATTTCCAGCAGCACCAGTAGCGATCCCACGAGGTCATCAGCGGCAATTGCGATTTGATTGTCTAGGAAAGCAACTTGTTTGGGAACCTGGCCGTCTAACAAAATAGTTTCAAGGGATATTGATGAAACGACCTTTGGAGCCGCAATTGGAGGTTTTGAAGTTGGATTCCACTCGGCAATATGCAAGGTTGATTCTGTTAGTAGAGCGATCTTTGTGTTGGTAGCATTAACACATATGTGCAATGGGGTTGATGAAGGGGAACCAAAATTCCGGAATGACATAGGAGGAGGAGTATTTGCAATTTTTAGCGGGGTCACCTTGATATTAGTACCGTCCGTCACCACTGTAGTGCCAATATCAAAGGGCGATATTCTGGGACCTGAAAAGATTTCACACAGGAATGCATGTATTTCGACTCGTATGGTTCCGTTGGGATTGCGATAGCAGATCATGAGAGTCAGTGGTTTTTCAGGATGCCATAGAACCCATTGAGGGATGCCACCAGCAATTCTGGAGATAACTTCTTGTTTCAGGTACCAGTGATAGTTCTTAGTGGTCCATAGCTGAATTTTGTCCTCCAAAAGCACTGCAAGAACATCCGACTCGCAATTCCATTTGATATCCACCACTTGAGCATTCTCAGGTATATTAAGACCGAATTCATTTCTGCGTAATCCATTTCGTTCAAAGAAAACAAGATCTGGACCTGTCCTATCTGGTGAGCTCGACTTCCTTTGGACAGAAGCTATCAAGTTTCCGGACGGTCTCCATGCGGCCAGATCTTCGAGTGTATCTACCGGCTCCGATATACTGTCGATGACACCATTCCTGCTGTAAACTCTGATACTTCGCCTAGTGATTGTTTCTGTAGCGTCGACAGAATTGATACAAATGTACTCTCCATCTCCTCGCCATGATATCCGGACGTTCAGAGCATCATTTTCCGTCAAATGGCCAGTATCCACTTTGACTGGAACAGTGGGATCCCGGAGAGCTTTAGCGCCTTTGCCTTCGAATTGCGTTTCTTTCTTGCCCCACCCCACCGAAACATGCTTGGATAGCTTGAGATCCTCGGTACTAAATGCAGTTTCTGCCACCGGGTCAAACACTCGACTAAGTACGATCAAGGACTTTGATGTTGCCAAGGCCAGGATCTCTTCATCAGGACTCCATTCAGCAGCTTCAATCCCACCTTCGATAGAACCAACCATCTCAACGGTTGGATCACCTTCATCTCCTGTATCCACATTATATATGTCTCCATTTGATAATACCACCACAGCACTAAGTGAATCTGGAAAGTATTTTACATTTCGAACCACCACAGGTTGTTCTTGATCGGTAGGCAAATCCCATGAGGCGAAAATCGATACATTACCTGATTTCTAATTCAAATCCTGGTTAGTATACCCATTCAATTATACCAATTTAATGATGTTTGGACATACGGAGATTTGTTGGATCTCTATTGATTTGAACTCATCGCTCGGTCCAAACGTGCATATTATATTATCACCCACAGGATCAAAGATAGCATTGGAAAGAGGCAAGTCTGGGATTTCACTGGATTCCAATGAAAGAACTCCTCTATGAGCAGGAATCAAATTTCGCATTGTTTCGTTTATCAAACTCGGGATCCTAGAAGCAAGCGTAAGAAAAAATTGAGCCGCCCCGCCGCAATTACAACTTTACGTTTCACGAACTTATGCATGGACGATGGCCAGAGGGTAGGTAAAGAAAGTGAATGATAATTGGGGATTTGGTATTAACATAGGATAGAACATATACTATAGAGCGTATTTTGAATAATGGTGGGCCATTTACCGATCAAGATTCGTTCTCTCCGGGTCCACAGGTTGTGGAGTTTTTGAATACTGTCAAGGTCCTGGTCATTGGAGCTGGAGGGTTGGGTTGTGAGATCCTGAAGGATTTGGCCATGTCCGGATTTAAAGATATTCATGTTATTGATATGGATACAATCGATTTATCGAATTTGAATCGACAATTCCTGTTTCGGGAGTCTGATATAGGCAAACCCAAGGCCACAGTGGCAGCAGAGTTCGTGATGAAGCGCGTTTCAGGGGTAAAGGTCACGCCGTATTATGGCAAAATTCAAGACAAAGATGATGATTATTATATGCAATTTGCTATGGTTATATGTGGTCTTGATAGTGTCGAGGCAAGACGATGGATCAATGCTACCCTTGTAAACCTTGTAGATATGGACAATCCCGAAAGTCTAAAGCCATTGATTGATGGTGGCACCGAGGGATTCAAGGGTCAAGCCCGTGTGATACTTCCTACCTTGACCTCATGCTATGAATGCTCACTCGACATGTTAGGGAAACAAATCACATATCCAATCTGCACCATTGCCAATACTCCTCGAGTTCCCGAGCATTGCGTCGAATGGGCCAGTGTCCTGGAATGGCCTAGAGTATTCGGTAGTGACGCAAGACTTGATACTGATAATCCTGAACACATTAGCTGGTTGCTAGATGTTGCCTCCAAACGTGCAAAAGAGTTCAATATCACAGGAGTTACCTACTCCTTGACGCAGGGGATTGTTAAGAACATTATCCCCTCAATTGCATCGACCAATGCCATTATCGCTGCTGCATGTTGTAACGAGGCCTTCAAATTCGCCACATCCTCCAACCCCTATCTGAATAATTATATGATGTATTCAGGCAATGACTCAGTCTACACTTACACTTTCGAGCACCAGAAGAAGGAAGACTGCCCTGTATGTGGCAATCTGGCAGCAGCACCAATAACTGTCAAGCCGGACTTGACTCTGGAGGAATTTATAGACGTCCTGGCCGACACACCAGAAATCAACTCCAAGTCCCCGTCGCTGCGAACCGGTTCTAAAAGTCTTCGATTGCGAGCACCTCCACCTCTTGAGGAAGCGACAAGACCAAATCTCATAAAGCCAATGTCTGAGCTGGTTGAGGACGGGGAGGAGATTGTGGTCACAGACCCCGGACTTCCCTTCAGTCTACGCTTACGGATTCAGTTTGTATGAACTTTTATTTATTTAATGCCTATTTCAACGTCTAAATCTCGCAAGCAATGTCAATGACCTTGTCGCCATTAATCATGCCACTCGTGGCGATCTGGACGTTAGTTGTAGAGGAATGCTTGTTAACGAGCCGTAACGCAGCTATCTCGGCATAAGTGACTCCACCCAGGAAAAATACGAGCGTGGTAGTCTTGTCATGGCCTGGTGAGTTTCGTGTCAGGATTTTTCTCAGTTTTCCCTCCCGAAGCTGCTTATCACTCCTCTGGTGCTCGTCGACAGTCTCGCCAGGCACGTATTTCAGAATGTCTTCAGCACCCTTCCAGCCAGTGGCGCCACTGAGCGCGTTTGCTTGACCAGCTGTGGGCTGGAATCTGGAGGGTCTCAGCACAGCCTTTTTATCAATAACACACTGGACTAGGCGTATGCTTAGAGGTGCGTAGCCAGAGTATGCAAAATCGATGTCGGTAGGATCAGAGTCCTCTTCCCCTTGTTCTGTGACGAGAGATAATGAGCTCTTCAGCTTCTCATAATTCGTCCTAGTCGTTGAAGATTGGTTTCGAGGAAAGATCAAGCCAAGTTGCTCAAGCCGATGGAAGGTTATAAGATGTTTATGGCCGTAAGTTTGAAGAATCTCCCGCTTCAAATACTGCAAGTCTCTGTCTCTGATTCCATCTTTCAAAAGACACTCTACCGCGAGCAAGCGTAACACCATAGATAAAGAGGACGACCGGCTTATAAGCTCTTCCAGCATGGTGTGGATGGTTTGCGTGTTATAGCGGCCCAGTAGCAAGTTTTGTTGAATTTCCAGCCAGTTATTGAACTCTTCGCTCGATACTTGTGAAGTCAATGCTTCGGCGACATTAACATGAAAAGCGAGGTTTTTATTCTCTTGGACCACTCCCCCCAGCTTGCCGACAAATTGTTTCAGTTGTGAGATAGACATGCCCTGGTGCTGTTGTTCGGAGAGCTGGGATTTGAGCAAAGAGTTCAGATGTCTTCCCACCATGGAGAAGTTTAGATCATGAATTTGTTGGAAGATATGGTCGGTTTGTACGCTGAGAATAGCCTCTCGACGCTGGGGGGTTGCTCCTGTACCATTAGTGTCGCCACGCCGCGAATCTGGAACCGGAGCAAATACAGATTGAGGGAATGACACTTGGCCGGAGTCAGATATTTTGTAGAATTCATCTACTAGACCCTGATAAGTGAGCTGGGTCAAGAGTGGGGTGAGTAAGTCGACGTTACGGTCGACAATTATCAGATGATCGATATTAGTTCCAATAAATATGTTTGAGTATGCATGGTCGAATGCTTCATTGACTGAAGATTGGGTTTTGCTTCGGGTTGCCTCTTCGGCTAGTTGTGTTTGACGCTCTTGTCGTTTACGAAGCAAAAGGTTGGTCAATTGCCGGGCAGCATCTCCTTTTCCCGTGATACGGCCGATTATTCCAAATCTCTGTTGTAAGTCTTGGATTGCCTCTGCAGAGTAATGAATAGCTGACGGCAAACCATGTAGATAGGTTTCTTCGAATCCCCCGGAAGGGAGGTTCAAGCTCAATACATCTGGTTCAACAGGCAAGAAATATAAAGGCCATGAATTGATAGAAGAGATTTCATTCAATACCGAGTGCTGGTCAAGGATTTGATGGAAAGCCAAGCTTTTTTCAGGGCAGGTAATGATACTGAAATCAATAACTTTGGAAGCCACCAACCCCTCTATATGTTTAGCCACCAACGTTGCTTCCTTAGGTCCTGTAGTGGTGAGATAAATAATAGTTCCTGCTGTTGACCAATTCATAAGTCCGGCCAAATTATCGGATTGTAACCAAAAGATTCTTTCAATTCCATGTTCTTTCAATTGTGAAAAGGTTGTTACATGAGAAATGGCTGCTGATAATGCACGGTCCAATATCAAAACCTTGGAAGATTGTAACTATATATAAATCGAATAAGCACAAAAAACAATCGAATAATTCGATATACTTAAACATACCGAATCTACAATCTCCAATAGACTAGTCAAAGCCTCCTGTTTCAATATTTGTAAATCAATCATAATACTGGATGTGGGATCATCATCAAGAGGGGTTGGGAAATGGATATTCTAAACAGTACAGAAATGATGGAAAATATATATATAAGATAGATAAAATGATAACAATACAACCAAAGATACTAAAATCTAATCGTCATTATTTTTTGTTTTTGCATATTCGGCATACCAATCGTCTCTCTTCTTGACTTGTTTCTTATGGAAACTGGATCAACATGCATTAGTATTTTATATATACAACCAATTTAATAGAATTCAAAAGCTTACCCCCACCACCAATAGGAAGATGCAACACCGCCAATAGCTATATATATAGATATGTTAGAAGTTTCAAGTCGAGGAATTTAAATTCATTTGTTGTAAATCATACCGAAAGCTTAACATCTTTGTTAGTATCACTCTATATTTGAACAACCAATAAACAATTTAATACATACCGACAGTAATATCTATGATGATTCTCCTCTTAAGAGTCCCTACAATTGGTGCAATGGCCATTGTTTAATTCGTGAAGCTGTGGAGAAAGTGGAATGGTTTTTTATCCAATTGGGAACCGATTATGTCCAATGGGAGATGAGTAAAATTCAGAACTTTGCATTTATATAGTGAAAGATTGATTGAAGGCTTTCAACAACATCAATTTCAAAATCATGTTTAGTAGATTAACAGCTCGATCATCTTCTATTATTAGTCGACGAGAGTTTTCTTCCTCGGTCATTGCTCGTTCTGGTCCTTCGGGTCCTTATTCCAATTTGCCTTTTAAGGTTCATGGACGACGTTATGTGCCATATTGGGTTCTCCATTGGGGTTTCTTCAGTATGTATATATTGATTTTTAAATGCTTTTTATTAATGGTTTGTTCTAATTAATTAGCGGTTGGTCTGGGAACTCCTTTTGCTATTGTCTATTATCAATTGAAAAAATCTGGTAATATTTAACTGGAGATTCATTCTTAATTTTTGCTAGTCATGTTATAACATTTATCTCATCATTTATTTGTCGTTTTTTCCACCTCTTTTTTCATATCATTCCTTTCTATTGCAGATTTGCCGATAAAAATCATTGGAGAAGAAGATATACTAGTAGTAACAGTAGTAGTAGAAGGTCTGAACCCACGAAAGGTTGTACGAGACGGGATTGAAGTTGGTAGCTTGCCAAAGCGGTTTCGTCGCCAAACCCTGCGGATGGCATTGTAATTAAATGAAACAGCTTTAGTTGACGGTATGGTGGCGGTGTTGGTGCTGGTGCTGGTGCTGGTGCTGGTGCTGGTGCTGGTGCTGGTGACTGGCCGAGAACTCAATACTGCACTATACATGCTGGAAATTAATGCTTTCCTCGACGATTGAAACTGGGAGGATTCAGGGACCGAAAATGGGGCCCGAGCAGTTTGGTATTCGCCCCTCATGTATACTTGACTTGTAGAACCGAATTGATATTTGAGCTTATCATACTCCCTAGATCAATCCATTAGTAAACAATAGCCGATCATTTGGAAAATAAAAACGGACTGCTTCAAGATTTGAGCTTCTGCAATACCATCCTGTACTCTTTGTAACACGTTCCTTTGACGCTGTATCTGAGAATTGAGATTGGAAATCTTAGTTCTCTGATGCTCAATCAGTCTGAACATTAGGTCTATCTGAGATTTTGAGCGCAAATATGTCTGCTCTAGCCAAGGTACAGCGTCGGAGAGATACCGCTCCAAATCCCTTGATAACTCATCTATCTTCAAACGAGAGATTGATATTCGTGCAGATTTGCAAACTGGACAAGCGCCGGCCACTATTTCCTTAGCATGTTCGTTACATAGCACATGGAAGCAGCTAGTGACGTGAAACTCCTGGTTCGATTCTGGAACTGCATCGCATACACGGCAGTTAACAAGAGGTCGCAACAAGTCAATACTATCATTCGCATCCATTCTGTTGATCTTGAAATGTAGAAGGCCGCACGTTGAGCGGCAACTTTAGATTTAATGTCGCCTTGCTTTCCCCACTTCCAGTTATCCGGCTTCAAAGCTAAAACATTTACAAGATCTATTCATTTCCAGTTGAATGCATTCCCATTGCAGGTATATTGATTTTCTTCTTCTCAGGGGGGACAAACCATAGCATCATCTCGACTGTTTGCTTCCAATTGTTGAGTTAACATGCCAAAGAAGTCAATTTGTATTGGGAAAAGGTCAGCTATACTTATATATCCACTACTTATCCTGCGGTCGACTATGAGTAAACGTTTACTTCTATGTTGCAAAATTCAGTTAAAGCTGATTAGATAAAGATATTTTTCAACCTACTACGCCGCACGATCGACAGTACATTGCAGCAGCCGTCAAGTTTTAACGACCGTAGCGTACGGCACCTTTATATAATCAACGAATCCTACGTTACCGAGTCATTGTATTCAGAATATCATAGTCAAGCGCTTTAAACAGCAGGTTGTTTATCCGATTTCTAGGTTATGTTTCTGAATCTGAAATCAGGCCGATTCAGCCGGAAAATGCGGCTGGTAGATAATACTCACAAGTTCATTTCGCATCGAAAGCCATCCAATTCGGAATTAAAAAATTGAAATTATTGAATGATTTGAATCTATAGATTTATTTACTGAGATTGAAATCAACTGCTAGCTCCGAAACAAAATCATCTGTTACTGTCCTTCATAAAGTCTGATGGTGGTGGAGCCTAGTGGAGGTTCAAGCTAGTTAAAGCGGCTACTAAGCCCCTGTGTCAGCCAATGTCTGATCCGAAACTAGAAATTTTAGTGGAACCATATAAATTCAGCTCCATATTCCGTAATCTAAGGAGGCCGAGTTTTTCGACCGATGGAAAAATCGGCTTTTGCCGGCAAAGTAGAAATCATTTGAACGGCTGAGGTCACGGAACACAAACTTCGGACGCGGACTTAGATGTCCGAGATGAGGAACGATCTCCGATATATACCAACGAGACAAATGGTTATAAAAGTGGCATTGAAGCAAATAATTCAGTAGCTTAGTATCAATCAAATATGAGATTATCACTAATTCCTCCACAAGATCTTTCAAGTGAGCAGCAGGTGCTTCGGGGCTCCATATTGGAGACTATCCGTGATCATCTAAGCGTCTTTAAGAGTCAAAGAGAAGACGGTGCATTTCTTGGTCCTTGGAGTGCACTGATACATGAGCCAAAGTTTGCCAACGCCATCTGGAATTTCTTAAAGGTCGTTACAGTCGATGCGACTTTACCGGAAGAGGCAAGACAGGTTGCAATCTTGGTAGTGGGATCCCATTTCGAAGCCGGATATGAAATTTACGCACATGTAGCAGTAGCAAGAGCCAATGGAATGAGTGAGGAGAAGATTTCAGCATTGTTGGCAGGTGAGAGACCGTCGACCATGACTGACGTCGAGAACAGCGCATTCGATGTTGCCAAAGCTCTTGTGAGCGGTGGTATATTGCCTGAAGAGCCCTACAAACAAGCTCTCAAGGTCTTTGGACAGCATTCTACCAACGAGCTTATCTATCTTGTTGGCGCATATTGCCTGGTATCCATGGTTCTCAATGGATTTGACGTCGATGTACCAAATTAAATGTTTATAGTCTATAGAATCAATTGCAATCATCTCGTCCGAATCGGACATAATCTTTCGACTGACCCGGACCTCGTGTGTTCGGGATCCGTGCAGTTGGGTTTTGGTGTGGAGAAGCGAAGCGATATCGGAGCCGGCGGGGTTTTTAGTATTGGGAAATCTGTGCAAGTTTAAACCACTTTGACTCATTTCTTCTACAGGTGAGGATATAAAATATCTGTCAAAAGTCTGGGAATCGTAGTGGATTAATTGACTGGAATATATATCAACGAGGAGTTTTATTCACAATTGAAAAATAAATAAACAATGGTGTTGATTAAACCTGCGATGCTTAGGTCCGGGTACCGTTTCCCGAGACCGGTCTCTTCTTCTCATGCTATGGGAATGGCTCGGTATTGTAAGTATATTATTAAATTCTATGAGAATATTCTCTAACAATGACAGTATCGGGGAAAGTTCAAGTCAAGAATCCCATAGTGGAATTGGATGGAGATGAAATGACCAGAATCATCTGGCAATTTATCAAGGACAAGTTGATCCACCCTTATGTGGACGTTGACCTTAAGTATTATGATCTTGGGATTGAGAACAGAGATAAGACCGATGACCAGGTCACTGTTGACGCTGCCAATGCCATTTTAAAGCACTCGGTTGGTGTCAAGTGTGCTACGATCACCCCCGATGAGGCTCGGGTCAAGGAATTCCACCTCAAGAAGATGTGGCTGTCGCCCAACGGCACCATTAGAAACATTCTTGGCGGTACTGTTTTCCGAGAGCCAATTGTTATTCCCAGAATCCCTAGGTTGATTCCCGGCTGGGAGAAGTCAATCATCATCGGCCGACATGCCCATGGTGACCAGTACAAGGCGCAAGATCTGGTCATTTCGGGGGCCGGGAAACTCGAACTGCTATATACACCTGAAGATGGCGGTGAGGCCAAGCGAATCAAGGTGTTTGACTACAAGGATGGAGGAGTCGCGCTTGCCATGTACAATACTGACGAGTCTATTCGAGGATTCGCACATGCTTCTTTCAAGCTGGCCATTGACCGGGGCTTGAACCTTTATATGTCAACTAAAAACACTATTCTTAAGAAGTACGATGGAAGATTCAAGGATATCTTTCAAGAGATTTACGAGTCCACCTATAAGGGTCAGTTTGAGGAAAAGGGCATATGGTATGAGCATCGTCTGATTGATGACATGGTTGCGCAGATGATCAAGTCCAAGGGTGGATATATTATGGCACTCAAGAACTATGATGGAGATGTGCAATCTGATATTGTCGCCCAAGGATTTGGTTCGTTAGGTCTCATGACCTCAGTTTTGATCACTCCTGATGGCAGAACATTTGAGTCCGAGGCTGCACATGGCACTGTGACGAGACATTTCCGTCAACATCAACAGGGTAAAGAGACATCTACCAATTCAATTGCGTCCATTTTTGCCTGGACCAGAGGTTTGATTCAACGTGGTAAGCTTGACAATACACCCGAAGTAATCCGGTTCGCCGAGGCACTTGAAAAAGCCACTGTCGATACTGTTGAGGTCGATGGCATCATGACCAAGGATTTAGCGTTGGCCACTGGTAAGACTGATCGTGCCAGCTATGTTCTCACTGAGGAGTTTCTGGATGCGGTTGCCAGTCGTCTTAAAAAGACTTTCAATTAAATATGTACATGTTTTGAAATATTATTTTACAGCTTTAACTTTTTCTCTTCACTATTATCGTTCAAATAGATCTTGGTATATTTCAAGGCTTGGAAAGTTCCCAGTGCAATGGCAATTACCTTGATCAAAGGCTTTCCAAATTGAATATAAAATAGCCTCTTAAAAACATCATTAAAACTACACCAACTTTGATCATCAAAATATCAAAAGCTTACATGTTTGGATATCTGTTTAGGAGACGCCGAACTATAAAATCGACGATGCTCGCTTATCATAATCATTTTGTCCATGAAAGGAAACGTAAATGTAAGGTTGGGGTTCCTACATTTCGGCGATTTGGACGGCCCACACTAGAATACCGGAGTCCGGTTCTGGATTTACTCTTAGACAATCTCTGCATAGTCGGACCGAATCAACCGATAGAGAGAATGACTTCAATTCCAGTTCATAAATGAATAAAACATCGTTTGGAGACATTTTTCCGTGGAAAATCATTGGATATTACAGTCGATTTATCACGGGGAGTTAAGAATTTCGACGATTTGGATTCGCAAAACGCTGTTGCGATGGTGCATGGTCATGCATAAATTAAATCGCTTAGTAACGTTTAAAAGGCACGCACCGTGACTCTTGTGGGGGACTCCGATAGGAACCTTGCGTTAAAGGAAGAGAAGCCTCTTTCTTGTAATTTTCAGCCGTAGAATAGCAATTAGAGCTATGGACCCCAGTTTGAAAAATGCCTTCAACACATAGAGAAGTTCAAGATCCGTTATTATTGCATGATGAGCTACTTGATGGCGACGATAAGCGATATTCGGAAGAATTCATTATAGAAGATGATTTGGAATTAGAACAAGGCACACAGCAACGAATCCGGCTGCGGTTACAAGCCTGGAAGCATAGTTTGTTCAATGATTACATAGGACTTAAACTTATGTTCATGGCACAGTTCTTTGGTTCAGGCATGATGACTGCTACCAAGTTATTAGAGACCAGTGAACCTCCGTTTCATCCGTTACAGGCTTTACTTGCCCGGATGTCGATAACATATATCGCATGTATGGCATACATGTGGTATACCAAGGTCCCAGAGTTCATTCTCGGTCCTAAAGGTGTAAGATTATTGTTAGTTTTACGGGGTGTGTTCGGGTTTTGTGGGGTTTTTGCCGCCTACTATTCATTGTCAATCTTGGACCTTTCCGATGTGACATTTATTGGCTTTCTTGGCCCTACAATGACGGGTTTCATGGCCTGGGCATTGATTGGCGAAGTTTTTACCCGGCCCGAGATTATCGGTGGATTCATATCCTTAACTGGAGTGGTAATCATTGCCAAACCGGCGTTTCTGTTGAATGCTGCCGGATATCATTCTCATGTTGTCCATGATGGTAATGAAGGAGGAGCAGCGCTAACCGCAGCAACAAGAGCGGTTGCGGTCTGCATATCATTAGTAGGCTGTGTCTGTGGAGGCTTGACAGTGGTGATTCTTCGAAAGCTGGGCGCAAGAGCACATGCTTTGGTGTCTGTCCAATACTTTGCTCTTTGGTGTTGTATTGCAAGTACAGGAGGATTATTGCTAACGCCAGGATTATCATTTGTAATGCCCCAAACAGTGAAGCAATGGCTTCTATTAACAACCCTTGGTGTTTGTGGTTTCATTTTCCAATTCATGGTCACAAAAGGTATTCAATTAGAAAAAGCCTCTGTGGGTGCCAGTTTCGGGTATCTACAGATTCTTTGGGCTTTAATGTGGGAAAAAGTCATTTGGGACCAACTGCCAGACATTTGGTCTCTTGCAGGAGGATGTTTAATCATCACCAGTGCTATTTGTGTTGCTATCAGTCTTAAAAGATCTAATCAATTAGAAGTGCCTGCACCAGGTATTCAAACCCATCTTGACAATGAAAGCTCAGTATGAAAACAACAAAACGAAAATTAGATAATATATATGGGGCGGTGGGTATTAATTATTAGATATTTAAGTAACTTTAAATTTAAAACAACTTCTAATCGGAATAGCTCATGCAATGTCGAATCTATGCGAACTTCAACTAATGAGATCATAATCATAATCGGCGGGGGTGAGGGGTCACCCGGAAAACAAAACCCCAATTGCTGGGCCCAATTGGCCAAGAAAGGCTGATGAGAGTTGTTAAGGGCAGTGTTGAGAACACAAACATTATCATCAAACCTTTCTTATAAACACCGACGAGAAACGGATTCTTGAGATATAAGAAACAATTCAAACCCAATTACAAATCTAAATCAATTGAAAAGAAGCAATGGTAAGAGATCGAGATTGAACACTTGTTTTGGGATGATAACTAATCATGATTGTTTGTTGTGATCTATTTCGGGGGTCATGGACCAATCCACGTCATAATTAATGAAGATAGTCCATGACCTTTGATTAGAATCACAATGATTTGTTTTCAATTTCGATTAGTCTAGATCTGGGTAAGTTTGGGTTTGGAACCGGTTTATAACTGTTGAACAAAAGCGGAGTTGAAATCTGACTGTTTTTATGATAATAGTGTGGCTGTCAATGATAGTTCGTTAACTGCATTTAATGAACTTAAACTTGGAAAAAGTTACAAGTACATCATTTTCGCTTTGAATGATGCCAAAACTGAGATTGTTGTCAAGAATACCTCCAAAGATGGAACTTATGAAGATTTCATTGCCGAATTACCTGAAAATGATTGCCGATATGGAGTGTTTGACTTTGAATATGAAACCGCTTCGGGAGAAGGCAAGCGATCAAAGATTGTGTTCTTTATCTGGTCTCCCGATACTGCTCCTGTCAAGAGTAAGATGATTTACGCCTCTTCCAAAGATGCCATTCGTCGTGCCCTCAATGGTGTATCTACTGAAGTGCAGGGAACCGATTTCTCTGAAGTTGCTTTTGAAACTGTTCTTGAAAAAGTCTCCAGAGCTGCGGGTTCTCATTAAGATATTCTTGTTATCTTTCAATATGAGACAAACAGACCATCTTTTATATAGTTATGATATAATATATACGATATCAAGACCATTGTTACAGTAACTCCGTCATAGATCATTAATCTAAGTCTCTCCTGGCACCAATTATAAATGCTCGTCTCACTGTGGTTAGCCTTAACAATGCAGAACGTCGGGCAAGCTAAATGGCATTTTCAGCTTCTAGAAATTCGACCATTCATATTTCATGCAAGAAAGACATCCAAAATCAAAGATGTAACCCCGTTCCCTGTTGAAAGCTATGTTGCGTAATTCAAGGCCTCCGGGGATATTGCTCGTGCCGTGAATCTCCAGATACCAATGTTAGTGAATAATAAGAAAGTAGCAGGATCTCGGAATCTCAATGCCAGCGTTTTCCAGAAGAAGATATGGCCCATATCGCGGAATACATTGTTGCCTCAGTAATGCAGTGTGAAAACTCGGCACCATCTATTTGCGATCCGCAATATAGTTTCTGTGTCAATGGCCTTCAAAATCAATGTAGGTTGCTTGTCAGAATCAATTGCCTCGTCGACAACACTCTGCCCAGTCTCACGTTCAACAGCTATCTTGGATCGACTCGAAACCATCCAAAATCGCTAGACAGAAACTCGTGTATCACAGTTCCACGTCCATCCATCTCTCTAATTCGCTCCGGATTCCTAGTCCGGCCCTCCGGATCTCAATACTATTGCAACGACACAAGAAGGGGCACGAGTGGGAGGTACCTCTGCTCTGCAATCAGAAATCCCCAACTTTTAGTCCTAGATTGAACGAATTCAACATTCTTTACTTTCTGCGCCACGGTAAGTAGACGTTCGCTTAATGCCAGCGTGAATAAGCCACAATATGGATCTGAGAGTACTTGTTCTGAAGCAGGAGGTCCATGTTATAAGAGTGCTCATCAAAAGCAGACAAATCTCCCACGAGGGATAGGCCTATTCTTTCAAGCCCAGCTGCTGCGCTTTTAATATCTACTCTCAAAAATATCAGGTTCACATTCTCATAACTCCAGAACGAATCAATGCATTCCGAGAAGAGTAGAAGATAAGCCGAGTTTCCCGTAGTAAATCAATTCGCTACTTTCTGAGGCAAGACATCTCCGTTCTAGCATTTCAGATCAGATAGATAATTTAAAGATCTGTGGAATGATGCCCCAATATATGGCCTCAGGAGTAGTACGTCACTGTTTAAATCTTCTTCTTCCTTGAAATCAAGTGTACTAAAGAAGTCCTTTTAAGCAATCCCATTAGCATATATTCAAGACTTCGATGGCCTGAAAACTCATCATCCTGTCGCCTTAACTCACTAATGCGTTGTTCCTTTGGGTATACTTAGCATTGCTTCCACTTTAATGTTTGTTGATCTGCGCAATTCCTGTAAGTAGAACCCTGTATCAAGCATGCAGATCGGATTTTGCTTGAGCCTCACATGTTCCTCCTTTAATCGCAATTTCCAGTTAGTTTCTATTCCCCAAATTTTTAAAAGGAATTCGATATTAACAATTTTTCTTGATCACATTTCTAATAAACATAATATGTTTATATGCAACCATTTTTCGTCAAACATTCTGATCGTCCGTCGCATCAAAATTCTGAGCATCCTGGCTGGATCTGAAATTTGCTTCAATTACTCAACCAACCATACTGCTGAATATTCCACTAGCTCAGATCGGGGCCTTGTTAGACCTCATCCTCCTTGTTTAAAGACCAAATCTCTAATCTTCTGTTGCGAAAAGAGTGATTTTCTCGGTATATGGTGGGATTATATGCAGGTGGGCGGTCAAATAGTTACGAGTTATGTGCTAACGCAGGTTGTACGAGATTACGAACGAATAATAAGTCCGAAGGGTTCTCTCAATTATCATTTCCCTTGATCATGTAGAACTTGTTCAATCATCCTTTGGAAAGTACTAAAAATAATCTTCGCCAATAACGTTCGGCACTTAAGCACTAGATCTTTACGTCTTATAAAGTTTAATTTTCATGACAAAAATCTAATGCTCATGAATCTATCACGTGATGGAGAAAGAGAAAATTCGATTGCGCGGGCGTATCCGGGACTGCAGCAGTGCAGCAGATTTACCTTTCTTTTGCATGGTTAGGGCGGGGTCTTAAGGGCTCAAGACCCGAGACCACCTGCCCAAGCCATTTTTGCACTTCGTATTTATTTAATGTGGAGAGGTTTTTGTTAACTCCCAATTGATATGCAAAGGCAATACCTCCCGATTTGCGTACTTTCCTCTTGCTCCACCTTTTCTTCCCCTTCTTATCTTCGTTGATTATTAACAACCCTTTTATAAGGAAATATCGAGGTTTTTTGAGAGTGTTTCCAAAAGATTAACTTGAATATATTCTTTATTTTTTTGGGGTTTCATTTCCAAATATGGCTCAGGTAACCGTTCATCCTTTGGCGGTCCCGCCTTGGACAACCACCTTAGAGGCGATCTTAAGAGTCAGAGCGGTTTCCACAACCACTTCATCTGCTACTTCAAGTGCTTCTGCCACCGGTGGAGGGAGTGGAAATGGATCTGGACAAACTCCATTTTTGTATTTTATAGCCCTTGGCCTTGGAATCGTATTTACAAACCTATGGATCATTCTAGGGTTGAAGTATTGCTGCCGAAATCGACGAAGACGGTTGTTGGGCCAAACCGATATGGATTCTATTACCGGACCAAGTGATGAATTTGGATTTTATATGAATCCCGTCCTAGGCCCGCAACAATTGGCTAGAAGACAACGGAAACAAAAGAAACTCATGAAACTAGATGAGTTGAATGAGCGATTTCCGGTTCTCAAGTATAGTCAATGGGGCGAGTTGCGGGAAAAACAAGGGTTACCTGCTGAAGGAGGCATTTCTACAGATGCAGCGGATGCCACTAGTATACGAAGTGCCATTCATGATAATATGTTGCAACAAGAACATGAACAAGATGACGATGTTGATGTTGTTTCGAACCATGAAATTATAATAGCAGATGACGACCAAGATGAATCACATTCGATAAACAATCATGAAGATGAAACTCTCCAACCTGATGATGAAGCTGAACCTCAAACCAAACATGAGCATGAGCATGAGCATGAGCATGAGCATGAGCATGAGTTTGAACATGAACATGAACATGAACATGGTCATGAGTTTGAACATGAATTTGAACATGAATCAAATATTGAAAGTGTTCTGCCACATCAAGAACAACAACAAGATTCAAAGTCCACTATCAAACAAAACTCTGAAACTATTGCAAATGATGATAATGATAATGAGGAGGATATGACTCGACTTGACACTCGGGATAGTATTGTTGATCCTGGAGTGGTGGAATATGATGCTGGGGAAAGTTCTGAAGCAGCAATTCCCAAATTATCTCATGAACATACCGATGAGGAGGATGAGGATGATGACGATCATCACATTCCCGCGCATATCATTGAAGATCCCGGCGATGTATGTGCAGTATGCATAGAAATCTTGGAACCCGATCATGATATCAGAGCTTTAAGCTGTAATCATGTGTTCCATGATGAATGTATCACTCCCTGGCTCACCACTAGACGTGCTTCCTGTCCATTGTGCAAACGTGAATTCTACAGCCAACCTCGTCCTCGACCAGATCCTAACGCTGCAGCAGCTGCTGCTCCGGTGGATCCCAATGCTCCGGCTGACGCACCGGCCGTACCGAGCATGGCCCACATTGGCCCTATCCCTGCCAGAGCCCGTGTCATGGCTCGTTTTCTTGCTGCAGGTATCCCGGCCCCTCGTGCTTATCGAGGGATTGTCTAAAGCTTTTTACTAATTATCACAATAACGCATCGCCATCATTCATTTTGTGCTGTTTTTGACGTTCCAGTTGTATTTGGTCCTTTTACGCTTGCTATTTCTTTATATTTTTTTTCTATTTTGGTTGATATGTACTTTCTCACGATGCTTACGAATATATTTTAGTGTGTTATTTACGGATTCTCAGCCACGTAATGCTCTCCAGGGACAATGTTCTTATGATCGCGAGGATTGGCGGCCGCTTCATAAAGTGCCACCACTGGTGCTCGAGACATCTCGGACCAGTCGCCCCGTAATCCAATATACAGAATCTTTGTAGTTTCCTCACCATGATTATCCTCAATGTAAATCGTCAGGTTAGTTACATTGGAGAAATGAGCCCTGTTTAATGCATATTCGACGATGCCTTCATCGTCAAGAGTAGCCCCTTCTACTGGCACCTGAGCAATGCCCTCGGCCCCACCAATGCCCTCGGGATGATCAAGCTTGGCAACTGCTACAAGGTCGCCGGCGACCCCAAAGTCAATATCCTCACGGTTCTTAAATAATTTAATGGTTTTCGGAGCATGTTCATCGACCGTGGTTCTGATGAGGATTGAATGAAGACGCACCAGACCCGTGAAGGGCACAAACACCAACAACTGCTCATCGACATCGGATTCCAATATCTTGATTCCATCCAGGCGGTTATCCCATGATTTGAACACAGTCTGACCGGCATTCTGCACAGACTCATTTAGGGTTCTGATATGATCATGGAAGATGTATTGATGCAACGATTGCGAAGCAAATGTATCTGGAGGAGGCACATGCGAATGATCATGTCCTTCATGATCATGATGATGATGTGAATGATGGTCCATTACGATCTGGCACTATTGTTACGAGGCAAACGATGATGGTGATGTAGATCATCCTCCCGCCGCACCGTTTCTTATGACATTTACATGAAAATGGTTCATGAAGCAGAGTTTTCCAAAGTGACTGAAACGTCTATATCATCTATTCTATCCGGTGGTTATAACCATCCATTGACGAGAAAATGGCAACAATCTCGTCAGTTGACAAAGGATATGTTTATTTATCCATTATTCATCACCGATTCAGATGATTCGGAACAGGATATCCCTTCTTTACCGAATCAGAAACGGTGGGGAGTTGACAAGGTCATTCCCTTTGTCAAGACTTTGGTAGAAAAGGGTTTAACTGCTGTTATATTATTTGGAGTTCCTTTAAAGCCAGGAGTGAAAGACCCTTCCGGCAGCGCCGCAGATGATCCAGAGGGCCCAGTTATTAAGGCTATTAAGGCGTTACGGGCCAATTTTCCCGATTTGTACATTATGTGTGATGTTTGTATTTGTGAATATACATCTCATGGCCATTGTGGGCTTCTTCGTGAAGATGGAACTTTGATTCGTGACCAGACTGTGCGGCGATTGGCTCAAGTGGCAGTGAATTACGCCAAAGCTGGAGCTCATGCGGTGGCTCCTTCTGATATGGTGGACGGTCGAGTCAAGGAAATCAAACAAGCATTGATTGATAATGATTTGGCCCATAGAACAATGCTCATGTCCTACTCAGCGAAGTTCTTTGGCAATTTATACGGCCCATTCAGAGACGCTGCAGGATCATCACCCAGCTTTGGTGACCGTCAATCATACCAATTGCCTCCTGGAGGCCGTGGACTTGCCCGTAGAGCACTGATTCGGGACATGAATGAAGGTGCCGATGCTTTTATCGTCAAACCGTCTACATTTTATCTGGACATTGTGGCAGATGCTGCAGAGATATGCAAGGACTATCCTATAGCTACGTATCAGGTCAGCGGCGAATATGCCATGATCCATGCGGGTGCAAGAGCCGGGATCTACAACCTCAAGGCCATGGCATTCGAGGCCGCTAATGGATCTCTTCGTGCAGGTGCTAATCTGTTGATTTCATACTTCACTCCTGAGTTTCTCGACTGGTTGAGTTGAATGCAATTGTTTAAGTAATATAGTAAATATCATTAGGCCAATACTGGCTGTCTCCTCTCCTCCTGTGGTTCTTCTTCTTCCTCGGTCTCCTGTTGTACAAGCTCTTCCCCTTCCACTGTTGGAAGTACAACCTGAGGGACTGATGGTAGTTTGGCGAGTGCTTCTCGTTCCAAGGCCTCCAATTCCTCCTGAATCTCGTCTTCTTGAGCATTGGTGATGTTCTGTGCAAGCATATCCGAAACCTCCTGCTGGTATGCAATGCCTTCTGCAGAGTTATCCATAATCTTTTCAACCCGTTCTATCGACATCTCCTTGTTGATGGTGTTAAGCACCTCATTACCCCGCTCAAGCCCATATAAAACATCTTTTTGAACCAATGCAAATTCAATACTTTGAGTCAATTCCTCTAATGTCGCCAACTGGTCATCCGTTTTGGTAAGAAGCTGTTCTTGATATTTCCGTTTCCGAAGCGCTAGCAATGCACGCTTCTTATCACCACCAGCCAAACATTCCTTAGCCACCTCTCGCTCCCGGTCCAAAACCACCCGGATCTTCTTCTGATATTGCCGTAGCTTATCCCGTTGTACTTTCATATCAAGGATGGCTCGATCCTGATCAGTCACCTTACTGGCTCCATTTCCCATTCTTGTTCTTGTTCCCTGGAACTGGTAGAAGGTAAAAGCTCACGATCCCAAAAAGATCGGCGGAACAAAAAATATATCCTACAAATCCGACATGAAAGGACGAAAAAAGCATGACGGTGATTCTGCGCTTGACAGGACGGTTTACGAACTGGTCCGGCAATATCTGGAAGACCAGGTGGATCGTGCTGAGAGAGAAGAACGGGCTTCGGAGCTAAATCTATTATTGAATCTGCGTAAGCTTCGAGTTTCAGAGGCTATTGAGATCTGTCAACGGGCTGAGTTACGGCTACAAAGAGTGAAAAAATTGCAGATGGCTGGATCTGTGGAAAAGGCCTTTAGTCAGATCATAGAAGAAGAGAAATTCAAGCAAGAGGAACAGGGACAGCCTCAAGGAGATGAAGAAGATAGTGAATTCGACGGGGTTGATCCCGCTACTCTGATGGACGTAAAAGATACAAACCAAATGAACAAAAGTGTGGTGAATGTATGGAATATACCAACTGCTTCGACCACTGTCACACCAAAGTCGGAAATGCCCTCTGATGCAGAACAAGAGGCACCTGCACCGAAGAAGGCCAAGAAGGATAAATCAAAGAAAACACCTAAAGACAAACTTGAGAGACGACCCACTAGTACAATGACTCTGGCAGATCTGGGTGGAATAGACAAAATCATAGCTCAAGTCCTGGAAATGATTGCCATGCCACTAAGCCACCCGGAGATTTATAGCCAGATAGGCTCAGATATCCCTCGAGGAGTTCTCCTTCATGGCCCTCCGGGATGCGGTAAAACAATGCTTGCAAATGCTTTGGCCAATGAGCTGGGTGTGGCATTCATATCTGTCTCGGCACCATCAGTGGTGAGCGGGATGTCAGGAGAGAGTGAAAAGAAGCTGAGAGAGATCTTTGAAGAGGCTAAAAGCTTGGCCCCATGTTTAATATTTATAGATGAAATTGATGCAATCACCCCCAAGCGTGAAAGTGTACAACGGGAAATGGAACGAAGAATAGTGGCCCAGCTTCTGACATGCATGGACGACATGGCCATGGAAAAAACGGGCGGCAAGCCGGTGATGATAATTGGCGCTACAAATAGACCAGATGCCATAGATGCCGCCCTACGGCGTGGAGGCCGATTTGACAGAGAAATATGCATGAGTGTGCCAGATCAGGACTCGCGAGAAAAGATTTTGCGAACAATATCGCGCAAACTGAAGTTAGAAGGTGACTTTAACTTCAAAAAACTCGCGAAAATGACTCCGGGATTCGTTGGCGCCGATCTCCATGCGCTTGTGGCAGCAGCAGGTGTATGTGCAATCAAGCGAATTTTCTCGGAACTCAACGAACAAAAGCAGCTCGATGATGACGATAAAATGGACACTTCTTCACCGGAAGGTGCTGAAGAGAATTTGATCAGGCAGTTCCTCTCCAACAACCCCGATCCTCTCACTCAAGAACAACTCGACCCACTTGCAATCAGTTTTGACGACTTTCTCACCGCTATACCTACTGTTCAGCCATCCTCGAAGCGAGAAGGGTTTGCTACTGTACCGGATGTAACATGGGAAGACGTCGGCGCCATGTCGAAGATTAGAGAGGAACTGGAATATGCCATAGTGGAGCCCATCCGTAACCCAGAGCTCTACGGTGCAGTAGGAATCGATGCGCCTTCCGGCGTACTTCTATGGGGCCCACCAGGTTGTGGTAAGACTCTGCTTGCCAAAGCAGTTGCGAACGAATCACAGGCCAATTTCATTTCTGTACGTGGGCCAGAGTTACTGAACAAGTATGTCGGTGAATCAGAGCGAGCTGTACGTCAGGTATTTGTGCGAGCCCGTGCCTCAGTCCCATGTGTCATATTCTTCGATGAGCTTGATGCTTTAGTGCCTCATAGAGATGACACGAACTCCGAGTCGTCATCTCGAGTCGTCAATACCCTACTAACAGAGCTGGATGGAGTAGGAGATAGGAATGGAGTCTTCGTTATTGCCGCCACCAACCGTCCCGATATGATTGATAGTGCCATGCTCAGGCCTGGCCGACTCGACAAGCAGCTGTATGTTGAACTGCCAACTGCCGAAGAACGAGTTGAGATTTTGCGCACTGTGACACGCTCTTCGCCTCTAAATCCTATCATTGACCTTTTGTCAATAGCACATGATGAGAGGTGCAGGAACTTTAGTGGTGCAGATCTTGCAGCTCTGAACCGAGAAGCAGCTGTGCTGGCTCTGAAGGAGCTAATCAAAGAGCAACGAAGTAATAACCAGATTGCTGTGGACGGTGGAATTACAAATATTCCCAAGATCACAATTCAGATCAAGCACTTTGAAGAAGCATTTGGCAAGGTGAAGCCCAGTGTGACTGATTCAGAGCGACTCAAATATCGCTTGATTCAGCAAAGACTGGGAAGCGACCTTCCCGACAAAAGTTGAAAGCATGACATATGTACAAAAGTCTAGTATTATATTACATTTTAATTAATTTGGTCTCACTCCCCTTCTCATCACATTCCGTCTCACTCGCCAGCTCTGCGCGCCTGCACCAATCCCTGCTTTAGATAGATACGGCGTTCGCGAAACATCCTCACCGTTTGGATTCCACAGCTCCCACAATGGTAGTTGTAGCCTCCCTCGTACTAGGATAAGTTTCGACTTCTCCAATGACTGAATCGTTCTTAACAAGTGTCTTGGTGCGACTAGTCGAAGTGATTTAGTATCGCTGTCGATTGACTGCACGACGGCATAGCCAAGACATCCCTTAGTACCCTCTATTCCAAGATTATTCGTAGAGTTCGCTTCAATCCAGGGGAGCCTTGCGTCGGAAGTCCGTGAAACTGGTACAGAAGAATCCTTATCGAGCGCAACAACTGCAACCAGGGTACCGTTCACACAGATCTCAGCATCGTTGCTCGAGATGCCCTCATCGGCGAGCACTGCGATGCCTTTTATTGCAAGTGGATCATCATCATCATCGTAGGGTACAGCGACAGGTGTGATTTCTGTGAGATGGACAGCGTGATTATCCGGTCCATGCAGATACGACATAAGCTGAAGTGAGCGCAGATCTGCCGGCGAATAGACGGGGGCAGAAGCATCCATGGAGCCAAAGACGGACTCAATAGAGATAAACGGGTTATCCTCTGTATTTATGAGAGCACGTGCTTCGAGTTGCGAATCCTCTGGACCCAGATGGAAGATGATTGTTGGGTCTACCTCGCCGACAATGTTAGCAATCAAGTCTATTCCTAGTCCCCTTGTCCAGCCAGGTGTATTAATAATCAACGGCGCAGGTGTAATTTCTGCTCTTTTGGCATACTCTTTGAACAAATCCAGCGCGTAATCCATGTACAGAATAGGTTGTTCGCGGGGCGAAGTGTATCCTAGACTATGGGATTTGACAGCGTGCTTGAAAGCAGAATGGGAAAACGAAGGTCCGAAATTGTAATCGTCGACAAAATGAAGGGAGATAGTTCCCGGTGGGCTGTATTCCGGTTGGCCGGGGTCGAGTTCCAGGTAGTATACTGCGCTGGGGGACGAATCTGTGTTGGAGACCACAAAGTTGCTTAGGAACCGGCAGAAGCTGGATTTTCCAGATGATTTTGGGCCCATAATTAAAGCAAGAGGAGCCCTTCGTTCTTCCAGCAGCATTCTGTGTGCAGCGTCTGTCCAAGATCTGAAAGGAATAAATAAATTTTGTCGTGGGGCCTCTATCAGAGGCTCAAAACTGCCTTCGTTATCATCCAACCTCCACAAATTTTTAAACGGTGGACATAGCTTTCCAATGTTGACAAGATCGGAAACAACATTATCCAGTCGGATAACTGCTCTACAACTTTCAAACATATGATCAGCTTGTGGGATCCGAGATTCCTGCACAAGAGACGTATCTTGGACTTGAATACATTCAATGACCGGTAGACACAAGGTGCGAGGAGCATGCACTCTATAAGCGGTAGGGTTTGCATGAATTGTAGCGCCCAAAATCTGGATCGCACCTTTCAAGACCGTAACTGTGTAAATGCCACGACAGACAATAGTTTCGCCAGTCATCAACCCATATAGCATAGAACCATCATCATTCAAACGCACAACATTCGTCTCTGTAGGAGTGAATCTTGATATTTGAACAAGATCTTCTTGTTTATATTCGTCAAACTCTCCTATTAAACTATGAGGAGGACGTAAATCCTGATCTGAGCCGTCTTCGTAGGGCATATAATCAGTTCCAGTGCCCGATTCGTCATCAGGAACCTGAGAAGAAGCCTTCTGGGCCGCAAAAGCACTTAAAGCAGCTATATAGAGAAGATTAGAACCAGAATCCCCGGAAAATGCTTGAAATTTCACTTACATTTGGGCTTCATACAATCAAGAAATTTTCCGCCGCGTATTTCCTGTCATCCAATCATCGCCTGATATTTTCAGTGTAACTCTCCCACTTCTCTCAACAAGCACCAAATTGGTTGGAAAAACGGTTGAAAACGATGGCATCTGAAGCAAACACTGGGTCTGGGGAAATCCAGAAGGATATCAGCACTTCTCGTGAAAAGGATGAAAGCCCTTTACATACTGGTAAGTGTCAATTGATGTAGGTAAATGTGTTGATTGTGGGGTCTAAAGGATGAAAAATAGTCCAAGCAGATCCTAGATTCCCGAACCAAAACCAAACTAAGCATTGTTGGCAATCTTATGTGGATTATCATCGATGTGTGAAGGCCAAGGGTGAGGATTTTGCACCTTGTCAGGTGTTTTTCGACACTTTCACCTCATTATGCCCTGTATTTTGGGTCGAGAAATGGGATGACCAACGTACAAATGGCAATTTCCCAGCCATAATCTAACCTTAGTTTACTAGTATTTAAATATTATCAATGGTTTTTGTTTTACCAAAAGTCCTCTTCATAATCATCGGACCGGAATTGATTACTGGAATGCCGCACTTGATCCTCGGAAAATAAATCATCATAAGCATGATCCTTTCGATGTGCCAATTGTTTCCGTTCCCGAGCCAATTCCAATTCTTTCTTGGCTCTTTGTTGTCGATTCTGTTGTTCTAATCTCTTTTGCTCTTTCTCGTAATCAAGCTTCTCCTTTTGAAAGTCCGGAAATGATTCAGTCCGTGTTTTATTAAGACGATTGACTACCGCATTGATTTTTGTCTGGATATAGACCTTTTTCACCAGATTATCCTTCTTGAATCCCACTTGTCCTGCCGCCATTCCTCCCGTCTTGTGCAGATTACTCCATGGAGTATAGATCACCGTCACGTTATCGGTCTTGTTTCCTTGGATCGAGTTTGCCTTGGTCAACTGAGCACAATCTTGTAGGATCTCCTCCGATATATCTTCCCATGATTGATCTGCAGGAAGTCTTATATACACATGGGCCGAACTTAAATTGTCCACATGGAACTATTTTCAATATTAAAAACCAATCTTTCCCCAGCCATTGACCCCATTCTCATAAACATACCCTATTAATTAATATTATTAAATTCAGTCTCCAACCATAAATCATCGCCATTATTCTTACCAAACATCATTTTCAAATCCCCATCGGATCAACTGTTCATCTGATTTATACCAATGTCAACTGACTTTCATCCCTTTAAGGTATCAACCCTCTGATATTTACTCACTCTCTTCCTTATGCTTGCCCATATATATCACAACAGGTGGATCCACCATCCCAGATGCACCTGTCGACTCAAAATAATATACCATCCTGCTATTCCTCTTCTAATAGTTGTCCTTCCAAAGATGAAAAAGTTCCCTATAGTGCGGAGTAAGGCTTTTACAGGTTTTAAGGGCCAAATTACTGTACAAAACAAGGTTTCCGAAACCACACACTCAATAGATCCTCAATTCCTTGGATACTTGGATTCATAATTGAACTTATAGATTACTTTAAATCCTTACACTTATATTTCTAAATAAACTAATATTAAAAGAACAGCAGTGAATTATTCACACTTCTACAATTTTACTATGCGATATTCAAAAATCGTCTTTTCTCCCAGTTTTAAACTCCCAACCCGCTTACGTAGCAGAATTGCTGAGGCTTACTAAGGCACTCTACTCTGACAACGCGAAAAGATTGATAGTGAAGATTGAGAATAACCACATCAACGCGTTATTTACGACAATGCCGGAACTACCGGAGGAATATTTGGATTTGGATCCTTACAAGGTTTTAGGGCTTGATGGAAAAGTCACGGAAATCAATGAGCAGGATATAAAACGTGCTTATCGACGGCAGGCGTTGCTGACGCATCCTGACAAGGCTTCGAATGAAGAAGAGCGTGACAAGTTCACTGCCCAATTCCAAAAGTTGGCGTTTGCATTTGGTGTGCTTGGAGATGAGAAACGGCGAGCCAAGTATGATCGGACTGGTAGTCTTGAGGAGGGTATTGAGGATGATGTCGAGTTCAAGGATTTGTTCGATAGCCTATGTAAGGCAGAGATCACAAACGAAATGATTGAAGAAGACAAGCGAGTATATCGAGAAAGCGGTGAGGAGGAAGAAGATATTCTTCATTTTTACGAGGAAGGAAAGGGTGATTTGGACCTTATATTTGAAAATGTCATTCATACCGATGTGTTGAAGGATGAAGAACGTGTTCGAGATATAATCAAACGAGCTATTTCGGACGGCAGAGTGCCTTCGTACGCCAAATTCACCAAGGAAACCACCAAAAAGAAAACGAAGCGTCGCAATGATGCAAAGCGTGAGGCACAAGAAGCCGAGGAACTCGCTGAAGAGTTGGGTCTAAACAAGGCCAAAAGGGCCAAAAAAAGTGGTGATACGGACGAAGATGCTCTGGCGCTGATGATTAAACAACGGGGAGAAAAAAGATTTGACTCGTTGATCAATAGCCTGGAGCAAAAGTACTCTACGCCGCCAAAAAAGGCTACCAAGAAGAAGGGATCCAAGAAATAACTATCTTTATAAGAGTTCTATTTGGCTACTTTCAAAGTCTCAAACGCTTCCTTCAGCAGCTTGAGTGTTAGCTCGATATGTCCATTAGAGGGCTCTGTGGCAGAGACACCCATGTGTCCGATGCGGAAATACTTGGTGGCAATGGCCTTATGAATGCCACCGGCAAGAATGATGTTGTGTTGCAGCATCCAAGGAAGTAGGTCCGTGTTCTGAACGCCGTCCGGCAGGTAGACTGCAGTCATTCCATGGGCAGCATTTGCTCGATCACTACCGGCGACGATATGAAGACCCAAACCTTCAATTGTGTCTTTGACTTTGTTGGATGTCTTCTCATGAAGACGGAATCGCGCCTCGACAGCAGATTCATTCGGGGCGATTTTCTTAAGCGAAGCATGTAGAGAGTATACATTTTGAACAGCAGGAGTGGCGAAATACGCGGGCTTTTGCGACTCGTATGCCTTCATAATGGGGATCCATCTCAGTAAACTACCAAAATAAGACCCCACCGGAGTCTTTCTGTTCTTGACTGTCTCGATAGCCCTAGCCGACGCAAACGAGATCGATAACCCAGCAGGAGCCCCAATTGCCTTCTGCGAAGCTGTCAACACAAAGTCGAGTTTCCAATCATCAAATCGAAGCTCTTCCACTCCAACTGAACAAACCCCGTCCACCACCACAAGTGTGTCCGGAGATACCCGGTGAGTCAACTCGGAGATGGCCTTTACATCACTCAATACACCGGTAGAGGTATCGACATGAGTGATTGTGAGAATCTTATACGGTTTTTCCTTTAATGCGGTCTCAATTTGTTGCAAACTTGGCCTTGAGCCAATAGGAGCAGGCACTTGGTCGACATTGGCTCCATAAACTTGTAAAGCATCTGCAAAAGAGTCCGAGAAGTATCCAGTATTCAAAACCAAAGCATTTTCGCCTCTTTCAATCAAATTGGCTCCAACAATGTCCCAACCCAATGAACCTGACCCAGCAATCACAAATGGTTGAGCATCAGAGTCCTTGGATAGAAACAGAATTCGCAAAATCGTTAGAACCTGTGAAAACACATCGACAAATGGCTTAGCAGTATGTGCCACCGAAGGATGACTCATAGCCGCAAGGACATCATCATCGAACTCGATGGGTCCTGGGATCATAGTAAGTGCATGTTGAGCTTGGCTAGACATTTTTCACGGTTCTCGGTTATATGGTGAAAGAAGGTTAGTGGTGGAGTTCGGCTGCCCCAGCTTTATGCTTGGATCAGTCCCGCGGAACTCCGCAGAAGGCGTGGGGGACTTTGGGAGTTCCCAGTGAAATTTCCACTAGCCCCCCAGCAAAACGATTGAATAGGCGGTTGTTTGTGGATATCAGACTGTTCACAAGCTTGGTATGGAAATGGATACTGTTAATCTTTGTCAATTTATAAGTCAAGAGGTTAAATTTCAAGCTTTTGATTTGGAGGAGATTTATTGAAATTTTCTGACCACGCCGGATTTTATGACTGGGTCGATGGTTTTTAGATGATAATCCAAGGATATATAAATATTATCACAGTGGAACCTGCAAATCTAAAATCTGGGGATGGTAATCTCTTGTTATTTTCAGCGTTTGTACAGCATCAAGATTGCAGGAGAGAAACTGAAGGCATCTTTTCCACACTTAACTCCCGACATAATGAGAAAGCTAAAAGCTATTTAAATTATCAATAACGGTAATGTTATATTCCGAGACTCACTGCAGAAGATAAAGTTCCGAACTGCAATAAAGACCTAGTGGAATTCGATACCGCAAACTTTAATCTTGAGCTTAATGTCAGAAAGGGGCGCCGCACTGTTTTGAAATCTTTGCGGGGTTAACGATATGACTATGATCCCATGCAAGGTTCTGATTTACATAAGTACGTCTCATCAAGAATAAAAGTATACGGGGAGTACTTTATTACAATTGCATAGCAGTATCTGAGATCGCGTGACAGTATGCTGATCACAATGGGATCGGCGATGTTCGCCGGAAACTGGAGCAAGCCGTCGGCACTTTCCCGCAATCCACCACTGAATTAAAGGCACAGGAGCAAACTGAAAATGCAAGATCGGTAGAACAGTTACCTATAATGGAAGCGTGACCTCGCTTCCCCGCATTTCACTGCTCGGAGTCGTGATGTGGTAGTATATATAAGATGGAAGGTATTTGGGGTTTATCGGCCACAGGCACAATGGTAGCGCAGAAACAAAATGAGGAGGCGATTGTGAGGGTCGAAAGCTCAACATTGGACAGTAAGGCTCCGAATAGACTTGATGGAAGTAGAAGGAGAAACAGGAGATGGGGAGATATCTTTACAATTATCTGTGCTGGCTTTGCGCTTATTAGTGATGGCTATCAGAACAGTTTGATGACCATGGTTAACGTGGTTTTCACGCAACTTTATCCGAAGGAGTATACCTCCAGTATGGAAACAAGAGTATCGAACTCTTTGCTGGTCGGCCAGATATTTGGTCAGATCGTGATTGGACTCTGCTGCGATTACATGGGTCGCAAATGGGCAATAGTCACCACAACCCTGTTTATTGTACTCGGAGGCATCATGGCCACTGCAGCGCATGGTGTAACCACCACAGGTATGCTATGGATGATTGTGGTCGCACGGGGTGTGATTGGATTTGGTGCCGGTGGAGAATATCCAGCTTCGTCCACTTCAGCTTCTGAGGCTGCCAACGAAGTGGTAAAAAAGCGAGGATTAGTGTTTGTCCTAGTGACGAATCTTCCCTTAGCGTTCGGTGGCCCATTCTCTCTATGTGTGTTCTTGATAGTCTACTGTGCCGCTGGCCCAGATCACCTGAATACAATATGGCGTGTTTGCTTCGGTATCGGATGTGTTTGGCCATTGTCTGTGTTCTATTTCCGGCTCAAGATGGCTACCACCAAGCTTTACAAAAAGGGTGCTATGAGAAGAAAGGTACCCTACATGCTGATTATCAGATACTATTGGCCACGGCTGATAGGAACTTGTGGTGCCTGGTTCTTCTATGACTTTGTCACGTTTCCGAACGGTCTGTTCTCTGGTTCGATTATTTCGACTGTGATCTCTGATCCTAACAACCTGAAAGAAATAGCCGAATGGAACCTACTTTTAGGTACGCTTGCTCTCCCAGGTGTGTTTGTAGGTGCATTTCTATGTGAGAAAATAGGACGCAAGTATACAATGATGATAGGATTTTCGGGATATTTGGTATTTGGCTTGATCATTGGCTGTTCCTATGACCAGATTAGCAAAATCATTCCTTTATTTATAGTCTTTTATGGTCTTATGAACTCTTTTGGAAATTTGGGACCTGGAAACATGCTGGGACTTGTGTCCAGTGAATCATATGCCACAGGAGTGCGTGGTACTGGATACGGGATTTCGGCCGCAGTCGGTAAAACCGGAGCAGCCATTGGCACCCAGGTCTTTAAGCCCATTCAAATGAATCTTGGAAAGAGATGGACGTTTATCATAGCTGCCATAATTGGTGTATGTGGTATCCTTATCACCTACTTTTTTGTTCCTCACTTGAGGGAGGACGATTTGGCTACTGAGGATGTAAGATTTGCAGAGTACCTTCGATTAAAGGGGTGGGAAGGGAAAATTGGCGAAGAACCTGAGATAGTCACTGGTAATGAAGTTGCAGTCCCCCTTGAAAAGGCGTCTCAGGAGCATTCTCGAGTGTCATCTCTTAGTTAGTTAGTTTTTATTACCTTACCAGAAATAAATTTAATACGAAACTAAATAAGATGACTACATACTTAGAGAATCTTAGAAAAATAAGAGATGATAGACTGGCCAATCTCGCGGACGTGAGTCTCAAGTGCAAAGTGACCAGCGTCAAAGTATTCGACCTTTACATTGGATGAATCCTGCTTATAAGCGTCACCACCGGCTGCTGCAAAGAGTGTATCATTTTTTCCCCATACGACCAAGATAGGAATTTTCGAGTCCCTGAAAAACTTATGAAACTCGGGATAGAGTTTGACATTCGAGCCATAACTATGGAACAAATCAATTTGGATTTTAGTTTGTCCAGGTCTTTCAAGCAAGTATGAATCAAGATGGTAAGCACTGGGCTCCAACTTGCTAACGTCCGCTCCTTGTGTATACTGGCTGGTGACTGAATCACGGTCTTCCAAGAAAGCAGTAAATGCCTTGCGGTAATTCTCGTTATTTATGTCAGTCTTCCAGTATTCCCATAAAGGATTCCAAAATTCAGTACTGAGACCGATCTCATAGGCATTTCCATTCTGAGCGACAATTCCAAGAATCTTGTGAGGACTCTTTAGTGCGACGCGCAAGCCCACAGGAGCACCATAATCAAAGATATAGACCACAAACTTGGTAAGTTTGATTGCGTCTGTAAATGCATCGATGGTATTGGCAAGGTTTTCAAAAGTGTACTGATAATCATCAGGCACCACAGTTTCACCGAATCCAGGAAAATCCGGTGCAACCACATGATAATGAGGAGCCAGCAAAGTAATCAAATGCCTGAACATATTTGAAGATGTGGGGAATCCGTGCAAAAGCAAGAAAGTAGGTTTCGTTGGGTCACCAGCTTCACGATACCAGACCTTGGAACCATCAGGCACCTGGACGGTATGAAAAGTGGGGATCAAAGTCGTGAAATCAAGAGACATTTGTTGCAGAGTATATTGTTTAAGAGTGTGAGCTATAGAACTTGAAATAAGCAGGAAACCAACCCATTTATATAATAATCCAAGATGACAAATGAGAAGTCTCAAAAAACGCCCTTGTTGTGTCAATTGTGCTAATTTGTAATATTTGGTTACTGCTTTAGGGGTATAGTGGGATTAATGGTTGGAGCCATCTCCACCCAGAATACAGAACGTAGTGGAGTAAAACTGCTTCGCCGCGCCCCAATCTCCACATTTCGTACCTATTACAAACATTCTCTGCATTAAAGTGAGATCATTCGGCAAGAATTTCCCGAGGCCCGTGGCCCGACTTGTAATTTGCTTAAACCGCTTAGAAATGTAAAGAATTCCGGAATGCGTGGAAACACCACCATGGGTACCAACTAGAAATCAATTCTTACTTCGCCGAAATAGAGTTCCAATTATTATTAATCGTACGAGAACATATTAGATTGTTTGTATTATCGAAGGCTTGTTCTAACTTTGAACTAGAACACTACAAGCTTCTCATTATTTTAGATATTAAAACAAATAAAAATTCTGAGGTCATTTACGTAGTTATTCTAGTGCGGCTGGTATGATGAGCCTTTTCCGGGCCGCAACCGGCCGCCCAGTATTTAACGAGTCCCCGCTCGCAAGAACGATTGCTTCTTCTTACCAACAACTTTTTTTTGGTACTTATCGGAAGCTTTTTGATTGAAATTGTAAGTATCTGGGCAATTTGTGAGTACATTAAGCTAATTGTTGAGATTGAATATGTATGGGATAGGCTGCTACTTCATTCTAGCAGTTCGGTTCGCATAAGGGTTTTGTTCAAGACAAATGTAATAAAGGTATATTATCATTTTGCATGGCCGGTGCCATTGCTTTTTATAAGCAATGTGCTGAGATTATACGGCTGAACTTGATCTAGATAACACTAGCGAAAGAACATGCTCCAATTGATTTTTTTTTGTTCCTTCTTTGAATGAAGGTCTCTAATTTTTGTTTTTTCTAGGTCCCCACCTTCTTCTACTACTGCTGCTGCTGTCGTTGAAACTCACGCGCATGGTTCTGGGTCATTGTTGGCTGGAAATGATTGGAATTCGTTCACATTCAGACCAATTAGAGAGTCGACTGTGTCTCGTGCAATGACAACGAGATATTTTGCGGATCTCGAAAGATATGCTGAAAGCGATGTGGTTATTATCGGTGCTGGATCTTGTGGTCTCAGTGCAGCTTATGTTTTGGCAAGTGCTCGTCCGGATTTGAAAATTGCTATTATTGAGGCCGGCGTAGCTCCTGGTGGTGGGGCATGGCTCGGAGGACAATTGTTCTCTGCTATGGTGATGCGTAAGCCCGCTGATAAGTTCTTGGACCAGATTAATGTTCCCTATGAGGACGAGGGCGACTATGTGGTTGTCAAGCATGCCGCTCTCTTCACTTCAACTCTACTTTCTAAAGTTCTTCAGTTTCCTAACGTAAAGCTCTTCAATGCTACTACTGTGGAAGATTTGATTACCAGAACTGATGCTGAGACAGGAGAGGTTCGAATTGCCGGTGTCGTCACTAACTGGACGTTGGTGTCAATGCATCACGACGATCAGAGCTGCATGGATCCCAATACGATCAATGCTCCTATTACTCTTTCTACCACTGGGCATGATGGTCCTTTTGGTGCCTTTAGTGTCAAGAGATTGGTATCTATGGGAAACATCAAGAAACTTGGTGGAATGAGAGGCTTGGACATGCAAACCGCCGAAGATGCCATTGTTAAGCGTACTAGGGAGATTGTCCCTGGCCTTGTTGTCGGTGGCATGGAATTGTCTGAGGTTGACGGTGCAAACCGCATGGGGCCGACATTTGGTGCTATGGCTCTTTCTGGAGTCAAGGCCGCTGAGTCAGTTCTTGAGGTTTATGAGCTCCGTCAGAAGCAGAACTCCATCTAGAATTCTTCATTTTTCTTTCTATACCTTCTCTTCTATCTTGATCTTATATATGTCACTCGTTTTTAGCTAGTTTTCCCTATACCAAATACATTCATTTTTTACTTTTTGCGTGTAGCTGCTGCTGCAGACGATGATTTCTCCCGTCAAACTTCTGTTCGGCGACGGTTGGATCGAACCCCGGCCAGGAGAATGCCAGCGACTAGAAGTAGAGGAGGCTGTAGTCGCTGTAAGAGGTTTCGAATAAAATGCGACGAGATAAAACCATCTTGTTCTCGTTGTGCGAAAGATGATCATCAATGCAGTTATGAGGTTAAACTGAAATGGAAGTCCTCACCAGCGGCAGGACTAAATCAGGCATCATCATTTTCAGCAGCCCTGTTGAATTTCGAAGATACCATCCTGATATCAGGTGGAGTCCGGAGTTTCCTGATATCGAGAAAGGAAACTACGGCTGCTCTGGACTCTCTGACAACTGAAGAGGGGGAACTACTCACCAAGTTCTGGAAAGAGAGCCGGTTTGGCCTTCTACAGGCTAACACGCCGAGAGACCTTGCTATGGAAATACTTTGCTTAACAATAAGGACTACAGCTGGTATCTATGGCTGCTTGGCGTTTCAATGTATCTACGAGTCAAAAGCGGACGAATATCTGGAATACATAAATAAGGCATTTCAACAATTCCGGTATGAGATCTCTGATAGTAACAAGTCGGGAGATGTTGGAATTCTTGTCGCAGCCGCTCTAATGTGTAGCTGTTCGTTCAGTATGGCACACCAGTGGCTTCCACACTTGAACTTCCTCAGAGCCTCCGTACGGCAGGACTCGACTTACAAAAGTCAGTGTTCCCCTCAGGTCTGGCAATTTGTTTTGGATACAGTTGGACTTTATGACAGAGACATCACTGCTCTGTCTCGCGAACGTGGCATTCATACCAAGCAAATCTGGGAGACTTATTGCGCCGATTGCAACGACTCCGACGTGCCGAAACTGTGCTATGTATCTGGCCTTCCTAGGACTCTTTCTGGCTTACTCTCCAAATTGCGCTGGCACCCGGAATTGGACAATTCCTTGAATCTCTATCCTGAAGTTGCCAAGCAACTTTGGTCCTGGAACGAGCCGCATAAGCTCGATACTATTTTCTTTACCGACGTTTGGAGGTATGCAGCTCTTTTGCATATTTATTCTCATCTTAAGAAAACGCGAGGAGAAGTATCGGCTTTAACTAATCGGTGCCTCGCAAGTTTTCTTGCATTTTCAAGTCACTTTGAACTCAGATCGGAGAGAGTTCTTTATCCTGTTTCTTGGCCGCTACTTATCTTGGGTTCAAGTACAGAACTCTCTGAACTAGACCGCGCTTCTATTAGGGGGATTATGAGTAGGCATATATCAGGAGCACCATCACTTCTGAAAGTTACAACTTCCGTTTTAGATATTCTGGAATCTATGTGGAAGAATCCTGGAAGTAGCTATGAAACATGCATGAGCTCCCTAGGAATCGAAAGCATGTTTCTTTTCTGAGAGATGATCCTAAAATTCGTTTTTACAGATTAAAAAGGTACTGGAGGGACTGGCTAATTAACGTGATCGTTCAACACCTTATCAATAATAATAGTGGATTCCAGGAGCTCTTCCTCGCGAAATCTGACGCCCACAATCTGCAGACATAAGGGAATCTTATTTGGAGCCTTCTCTACGGGGATTATACTTGCAGGTACATCCAGGATGTTCCAAATCGCAGTATAATCTGCGCAGGGATAAGTATCATGAGGAGGCGCCAAACATGGGGCCCCGGGGCACAGAAGGACGTCAAAGTCACCGGGGAGGCTTTTTTGCCAAAATTTGCGGACTGCCGATTGAAACTTATCGACATTTGCCTTGACCCTGATCAACTTCTCTATTGAAGGTTCTCCCTGCGAGAGCGCTATTGTCCGTTCCAAAGAAGGAATAATGGCATCTCCCCGGATCAAATCGATTACGGATTTTCCGTCATCCAGACTATAAATTGTGTCCCAAGTATCATCTAGAGAGAATTCGGGAAAATCGGTGACCAGAAACGTCTCGTGTCCACTTGCTTGTAGCTTGGCCATGGCACCTTCGACAGCGTTGACTACCACGGGATGCGCTGGATGGGTATCAAGTGACGGAAGAACGGCGATTCGCAATTTCTGCGGCGCTAGAACTTCCCTAAAGTCAATGCTGAACAGACTGGAGTCAATCCTCCAAGGTCTGGATTCAATGACTGCCCTAAACGTGAACTTGAGATCCGATGAGCTGTTGGCCAGAGGACCAGAAACGGTTGGTACAAGTTCGCGCCCTGGTCCGCACGGGTCGGCTTGTCCTTCGTAGGGGAACCTCCAGGAGGACGACTTGAAGCAATATGTACCGCAACAGAGGGCTGGAATTCTTATACTACCTCCAATGTCCGTGCCAATCCCGATTGCGCTTCCACGGCATGCTACTAGTGCACCCTCTCCACCGCTGCTTCCGCCTGCAGTCAAGTCCTTGTTGTGCGGATTGACAGTACGGCCCCAGATTGGGTTGTCGGAGTCAGCCGTCATCATCGATTGCGGTACATTTGTCTTGCAGGTCACTATGCCTCCAAGCTCTGTGATTGTGTTATAAACTGCAGAGTTTTCGGCTTGTGGTTCATTGCAGTAGAGCGAGTAGCCAATACTAGAGTCAAACCCCTTGACGTTGAAACAATCCTTGATTGATACTGGAATCCCATGCAAGGGCCCTGCCATGATCTTGGTTTCTTTGTACCTTTGATCAATTTGCACGGCCTGCAACATTGCTTCTTCAAACATGACTTCAGTCAAACAGTTGGTAAGATCATGGGCAAGCGTGGCACGCTTGCAGAATGCTCTAATAACTTCGACGCAAGTCACTTCCTCAATCTTATACTTTTGAAAAAGCTCACTTGCGTCTAACTCGGTTATCTCATTCTCTCTGGGGGTCAATGCCTCTGCGATCTGCTTGAAGGATGATATGTGAGGTGCTTTCCAAAATCTGTTGAGCTTGTCAGCTCGCTCATTTTGCTTTTGCTGTGCAACTTGTTCCCAGGAGTGTACCATTTCAGATTAATAGAGTAGATTTGGGAAGCAGGTCCTCTCCTTTTATATTGAATCTGTAACTAGTCTGGGTTATACAGAGTGTTCGAATAGGGCAATATTAGCCTGAGCGAGGCTGTGGAGTTCGGTCCTTTGGACTTAGTAATTTCTGCTTCCCCTCTCTTCATCAAGATAGCCGCTCGGCTCTACTTTAATTGGATCATGAGTTCAACTGTAACCTCCAGTTAACCGAGTTGTGCCCGTTTGACGTAGCACAGGCTAAAATTTCTGTTAAGATCGATTGTTGTCGTGCATTACGATCGACCGCTTAAATGCTTTAATAGGATATTTTAGGCTAATGTTCCCCCAATAAGCATTCAAGCTCAGTCATGTACCCCGCGTATTCATGATGCACGTCCCTTATCTATGAACAATATCCGGCGTTTTACTTCAGGTTTCTGGGCTCGGCGTATTTTAGCCGCCTGGTCTGCGATAAGGTGGAGTCTTGACTGATGTATCCCTTATTTGCTCGACAGGTACTTAAGGCGCAACAACTCGACCATTATGAATGTAGCAAGACCAAACTGTGAATCATGTCACGAAACGAAAAACAGATGGATGCTGAAGTCACCCAAAAGGACTTTGAGGATGGTGAAGTAGAGACGATGTCAGCTGGAAGAGGGGAGCTACTACTTCCGCAGCCGTCGAGCGATCCGAATGATCCTCTTAACTGGAGTAAGAGGAGGAAATATTTCAATTTCTCCATAGTTTGCTTCTACACCCTGATGGCGTTTACAGCGCAGTGTATTGTGCTACCTTCATGGTCAATGATGGTTGAGGAGCTAGGGTGGAACTTTGAAGATTTGAATAATGGGTTTGCCATTGGGTTGGCTACTCTTGGAGCCGGTGCACTCTTGTTTGTGCCACTATCTGTGAACTACGGAAGAAGACCTGTATATCTGTTTACTACCGTTATAATGATAGCCATGATGGCCTGGAGTGCTAAGATGTCCACTGTTTGGGAATTGTACGTGACTCAAGCTGTCCTTGGGCTTGCGTGCTCCACAGCTGAGGCTATAGTTCAAATAACAATTGCGGATATGTTTTTTGTCAAGGAGCGTGCCACTATGAACGGAATCTATCTCTTCGTTCTATTTTGTGGAAACAACCTTAGCCAGGTAGCAGGTGGTTATATTACTCAGTCTCAAGGTTGGAGATGGGTGTATTGGTGGTGCTTAATTCTTTGTGTCGTCCTATTTCTTGTTATCATATTTGGTTACGAAGAAACAAAACATGTTAGTCTTGAAGTGGCAACTGAAGAGACCTCTACTTATACCACCGATGATTTGACCGAAAAACCCTGGATTGACGGCAATATTTGCGCGAAATCATATAAAGAACGGCTACCTTGGGCAACCAGGAACATAGTTCCTCCGCCCCCCATTTGGAAGAAGGCATTTAATTCGCTTACCATGATATACCAAATTCCTGCTGTTGCGTACGTTACCGTTGTGTATGGTATTGGAACATCGTTGATAAACATAATGGCAACGACTACATCCGAGGTTTTCACTCTACCTCCCTATAATCTAACGGCAGTATCGATTGGCAATTTTAATCTTTCAATAGTGATTGGTGCATTCATAGCGGCAGTTTTTGGAGGCCCCATTTGTGACTGGACTATTGTGTACTTTTCTCTCAAGCGCCGGGGATCATCCTATCGACCAGAGATTCGTCTTTATAGTGCGATATTGCCCCTGATGGTTGGTACGGCCTCCGTTTTTATGTATGGGATCAGTATTTCTCAAGGTGAACGGTGGATTATCCCTGTAACAGCACAAGGTCTATTGGTGGGATCATTTGTTGTCTCGGGAGACTCTATTCTCACATATCTGCTGGACAGTTACGAGGAGATTATTGGCGAAGCATTGATTATTGTCAGTATCATGCGTAACATTTTACCTATGATATTTATCTTTGCTCTTCAGCCATGGATAAGCAGAGTCGGACTACGGAATGTTTTTATCACTTGTGGATCAATAAGCTCAATTTGTATTTTGTTCACATTTCCCATGATCTACTATGGTGAACGGTCGAGGAAGTTCACTCGTGCGAAATATCTTGAGAGTTATATAACCTCTTAAATTATATAGTTAATTATCTACTAGTTTTGAACAGCAAATTGGTAAAGGAGAAGGTATCAAGTCCAACTATTTGGAGAACGAGGAGAATCAGCTCAAACTCCCCACTAGTCAAGGCACCAATGCGCATACGAAATGAAGTTCTAGAGAATTTGGGAATATGTAGTAGTCCAATATAATTCCCATGTTGCAAGAAATACATCTACTAAGACACGGAGGCTTATATGCTAGCTCTTTACTACCTCAGATCTCATAATAAATAAAATAACTTGCAAAGAATTGCTTTTGCTTAGGTGGGACCAATTGTCCGGGGTCGGCGAGTGGTTGGCCGGACTCGGGGAGGAAGTTAGTGAGCATTTTTTCACGTTCAAGATTTTGCAAAATATCACACAAAAGCCCAACATACGTCCAACTAAAAAGCCCCGGTTAGAAGAGATGTCTTATTCCCTTTCTGAGACCCACAAAGCTGTAAGTAGGATTTGATAATTTTTAGGTTGAGGGGACATGTTGTTGTTAACTGGGTTTGAAGCTGCTGCAAGATCGTCTTGCGTCGTTCGACCCTGAGGTTGATGGAATCATGAAGGATGAGATCAATCGTCAAAGAGAGTCGATTGTATTGATTGCTTCGGAGAATTTCACTTCCAAGGCTGTTTTTGATGCTTTGGGATCTCCCATGTGCAACAAGTATTCCGAGGGATACCCTGGTGCTCGATATTACGGTGGTAACCAGCATATTGATCGTATTGAGACTCTTTGTCAACAAAGAGCTTTGGAGGCGTTTCATGTCACTTCCGACAAATGGGGTGTCAATGTTCAAACTCTTTCCGGATCCCCTGCCAATCTACAGGTTTACCAGGCCATTATGAAGCCCCATGATCGTTTGATGGGTCTGGATTTGCCCCATGGAGGCCACTTGTCTCATGGTTATCAAACAGATACCAGAAAGATCTCGGCTGTATCTACCTACTTCGAGACTATGCCGTATCGTGTGGACCTCGAGACTGGTATAATCGACTACGAGATGCTGGAGAAAACTGCCGTTCTTTACCGACCCAAGGTCTTGGTAGCCGGAACCTCCGCTTACTGCAGACTCATTGACTACAAGAGAATGAGGGAAATCGCCGACAAGGTTGGAGCTTACCTTGTTGTCGACATGGCCCATATCTCTGGTCTAGTCGCTGCTCAGGTCATCCCAACCCCCTTCGAGTATGCTGACATTGTTACCACCACCACTCACAAGTCCCTGAGAGGACCCAGAGGTGCAATGATCTTCTTCCGAAGAGGCGTCCGATCTGTCAATGCCAAATCCGGTAAGGAGGTCCTCTACGACCTGGAGAACCCGATCAACTTCTCCGTTTTCCCCGGTCATCAAGGTGGTCCCCATAACCACACCATCACCGCTTTGTCTGTTGCCCTCAAACAGGCCAATACCCCTGAGTTTGTTGAGTACCAGAAACAGGTTCTTAAGAACGCCAAGGCCTTGGAAGAGGCCTTCAAGGAGCTTGGTTATACCCTGGTCTCCAACGGAACTGACTCTCACATGGTTCTTGTCAGCTTGCGCGATAAGGGAATTGACGGAGCTCGTGTCGAGACTGTTTGTGAGCTCATGAACATTGCCCTCAACAAGAATTCTATTCCCGGTGACAAAAGTGCTCTTGTTCCTGGTGGAGTTCGAATTGGTGCTCCTGCCATGTCCACCAGAGGACTCGGCGAAGCCGATTTCAAGCGGGTGGTTACCTATATTGACAAGGCTGTCAAGTACTGTGTTGAGGTCCAAAACTCGTTGCCCAAGGATGCTAACAAGCTCAAGGACTTCAAGGCAAAGGTCACCAACGGCGATGAATACTTGGAATCTCAACGTAAGGAAATCGCTTCATGGGCCAAGAACTTCCCCCTTCCAGTCTAAACAATAAACTGTTCTTCTCCTCCTCCTCTTACCTCAACGGTCACTTATTGCAGTTTTCAACAATGTATATATAGTTTAAATATATATAAGATAATATAAAATACCAGTACGTTAATCATTGAAGACCATTATTGTGAATCTCCTTCCTGTAGCTCATTTTGTCGACCTTGACCTCGCCATCGATATAGCTATATATGTATACAACGCAGACTGCACCCTGAACGTCCAAAAGACAAAAACTCGGATCGGGATCTGCCTGGTCCTCTGGATCAGGCCATCCCGTATAGAACGCCCCTGTAGCACTTCCGGGATTAATAAAGAACTTGCCTTCAAGTTGATATGCCTCTACTCTATGGGATCCGCCCCAGATCAGAACATCGACGTCCAACTGACGAGCAGCTATTAACAGTGCATCGGGATCAGAGTTGGGTATTATGGAATGACCAGAAATAAATCCAATTTTCAATTGACCATGAGTAACGACCTTGTTAAGTGGCAATGCTGCCGACGTGTCGAATTCACCCTTCACGGCCTGATAGTCTGGCGATATGCCTTGAAGAAACTCCAACGTTGGTTTGTCGGTGACATTTCCCATGCATAGAACCTGAGTTATCTTTCCTGGATTCAACAGCTTCCGGAACTATAGTCATTAATTAGCCATATATACATCCAACAGCGTCTATCAATTCTCCAATTACCTTGGCCGGAAGGTCCTAATTACACATCAGTATTCTTATCAATCACCTCCAAACAACACAATCCACTCACTGCAGCCCTATCAGGAATATGGAGATCTCCTATTGCAAGTATCAGCATCTATAGCTCGATAGTTTCATGTACTAGTCCGCTCTTCAATGTTCGTGTGGTCCGTGTCAGTTAGCTCTCACTCTCTCTCCCAAAACACAACTTGTAGACTCGAAGTCAATAACATCAAAGTAATCGAACATCCACTTACTCGAATACCAATTGAACTACTCGTGAAACCATACTCCCGGTGATATTATATTCCGGCTCACAAAACAATCGCAGAGCCGTGCGGCGTGCGGCATGCGGCGTTTACCCTGCTGCACATCTTTACAACGTCTATAAAGTGAGAATTTGGTTGAAATATTTTTTTCTCTTCTTTAACCATAGGAATCTGGTAAGTATTTTGCAATTGCAACCGGATCCAAGAGAGTAGAATGAAATGATGACTAGAGTGCATTTGGCTCGAGAAGCAATTCATTTTGCCTCGATGTGGAAAAAACCACGCTACCTTAATTATTTTGTCTGAATCTTCTCTATACTCTCTGGAGAAGTGAAGTTTTTTAGCAAAGGTTTTCTAACGCACGTTTAGTAAAAGATGAAAAGCGAAAGTGTACATCTATTTAGTTCATAGCTATTTATAGAGTTTAATTCATGTTTTGTTTGCCCAAAGATTCCACTTGGACGTTGATGGTCGTAGACGAGGAGGATCCGGCCTCAAACTCGTTAATGTATCACTTAGCTTATCGTTCAATTCGTCAATTTCCTGTCGAGCAGAAGCCTCGTTGGCTCTTGCAGATGCAAGATCAATGAGCAACCGCTCGCATGCTTCACATTCAGAGCGGTCACTGCACTTGTCATCGTTGTCCGAGGAGGTCGGAACTTTGAAAAGTGACTTCAGTTCGTTTATAATGCCCCAGGCACTTGTTTCATCACTTGCCGTAGTTTTCAAGAGAGACACCGCCGTGCCGAGTAATACTTTTTCCGTTTGTCGTTGGCGTACTTCAAGATCCAAAGCCTGCTTTGTCCTTGCTAGTTCGGCCTGCAGTATGTCTATGCTTACTGATTCATCCGCTGCACAATAGGAAGATATTGAGCTGGTTGATGACCTCGCAGACCGGGTTGTTGCGAGCTCTGACGTCGATGCCACAGAAGTGGACAGTTTCGACTCAGTTCGCACAAGAGACGGTCGAGAGGACGACCAAGGTAGACGTCTCAGAGTTGCAAACAGCGTCAAATTCGAGCCTGAAGAGGATACGCACTCATCACCATCACAATCAGTCTTGGGTGCATTGTATTTCTCCTCTAACGATTTAATTTCCTGTAGTAACCCGCCGTTGCTTATCGAAGTCACATCAGTAAGAAATAAGTCTGCATCATATCCATAGCAGTCCCATAGTCCTTTGCCAAGCAGCTTTTCCAGAATAGACTCCTCTTCGTCGAAATCCAGGAGAATCTTTTCATTTCGTTTTAATACTGCCAAAGCGACTCGCATTAAAGTCGGAACTGCTCCTTCAGTAAACAGCACATCAAAGATCCGCACCAACATCGACAATGGACACGTGGCTGCAAAGCAGGTGAGAAACCATTGACTGGCATAGATTGGGGGGATATCCAGGTTCTTGAAATGTTTCGAAAGCGTCGGTAAATATTGGTCGAATAAAGCCTCGAATTGGTATGTTCTCAACTGCAGGCCAGCCATATTAGTCGTGAACATAGACCTCAAGTCATAATCTTCCATTAACTTAACCAAAAGACAGAAAGCATCTTTATCATCCATATGTAACAGTAAGACCCCGGTGATGAATGTAAGTCCCTGGCAATAGCCCAGTTGCGAGTCATAAGCACTATAAGCACCCAAGACTCTACCAAGCATTGTTTGGCCTGGACCATGCGATTCCCTGAAAACTTCCAGTTCAGGAAACGTCCGGTTCAGATCACGGCCAATAATCTTTACAAATGGAGTCCATTCATTAACCAGTGAATCATATAGCCGTTGTAAAGTCGGAGATTGGGATCCAGCAGCACTTTGCCATACCAGACCTCGTAATGAGGGCGGTATCCCTGATGAAATCATAATACTGGCATATCTAGGCATTTTGAAGATGACCCGTTGATAGTCTGTTATGAGTGCGGCCCAAAATTCCAGCTCTTGGTCCTCATACTGAACGCGTTCCAAATGCGGAATCGCCAAATACTTGCCCTCATCCTGTTTCGCGATAGACACGATTTTTCCAAGGTCCATATCATCATCCATAAGCGTCATTTCTGCTCGTTCTCCACTGATGTCAAATCGTGAAAACAAGCATTCCAAATCGTTTGGTTCGTTGACCATTCGAGCTTCGATTTCCGAAAGCCTTTGCCAATCAACACCAGCCATCGTACAAAACAAAACAGTCCAAAATAACCACGTAAAAACAGCTCGAAAATACAAATGAGTGAATTAATTCAAGAATGAAATGATTGAGAAAGAAAAGAATAAAAAATGAAGGGAAAAAAAATCGAAAATGAAAGGCGCTTAAGTGACGAAAATGCCACGCAGGAGTTGCTCCTTAAATGGATGTAATTTACCTAAAATCGGGTCCTAAAGGTACACAAACTTTAAATCATACGGTAGTTTACTTTTTCGAAAACAGAGCGGGTGAAATTTTATAATTGTTTTGACCGCACGCTATAGATAGGGAACCTTTTCGAATCCTACCGGGGTATATGAATTTTTTTTTTTTGTATCTGTGAGATTCTGGGTTGTAAATTGAATAGAAAGAGTTATTTAGTCGGTAATAAGAGTATTATGATATATGTATTTGTCCTGTTAGAGTCTTAGTGATATGGTGGTTGAATGTATTTGGGTAAAATGTAGAGAGAGATTTTGACACTTTTTTCAACCTTCCAAACAGCATGATTAATATACGGCAGGCCACTGCAGCCGATTTGCAAGGAATGCAGAATGCCAATCTGCACAATCTGCCGGAGAATTATATGCTCAGGTATTATTTATATCATGCCTTGTCATGGCCACAGGGATCATACGTGGCAACCACCACGACCTCGACTGGAGAAGAACGGGTTGTAGGTTACGTCTTGTCCAAGATGGAGGATGACAACCCAGCTGAGGAGGATTCACCTCCTCATGCTCATATCACGAGTTTGTCAGTGATGCGGTCGTATCGTCGAATGGGAATCGCTGCCAAAATGGTGTCCCAAAGTAGTAAGTTGCATATCTGATATTATACCGGTGGATCGAAGGTACTAACGGTAATGGCAGTAAATTCATTAAAAGAATGCTATGGTGCGACCTATGTATCATTACACGTTCGGAAATCAAATGAACCAGCCTTGCACCTTTACAAGGATACTCTGAACTTTGAGGTTATCGATATTGAAAGCGCTTATTATGCAGATGGCGAAGACGCCTATTCCATGAAAAAGGTCCTTGATCCCTCGGTCGAGATCGATTACTATGACGACGACGAGGATTTGCTGGCCGGAGATCTCGCAGACAAAACCGCCCAGGTAGCTATAGGAGCCTAGAAGTTGCTAACTGACGAATGTATCTTTTCCCTCTCAATGACGGCAGAGTCAAATTTGATGAGAAACACCGTTCGTAGAGGGTACTGCTCCGTTTCCACCGTATGAGCAGTGACCTTGGCCGTAAATAATGATCCATCTAATACAGCCTCTATTATCCCCGCTGCAAATGCGGCACAATTCAATTGTGACATCTCTTTAGGCACTGAAATGTATTGGGTGATGGTAGGAGCATTATCTATGATCATGTATTCATCTTCAGCCTCGTTTGACTTTTCCAATGCATCCGCAGCCTTGCCAAATACGGATCTCCATATAGTAGTGTGAATGAGCTGAAGTGCACCTAGTATTCTTGTTTCTCGCTTAGCAGTCTTGCCTTCTCGTAAAGTAACTAATTCCAAGGATCGCTGGCCGATGTGATACCCCAACTGATTAAGACGAGATTCGAGCTCTTGGATTCCACTGGATATCTTTTGCATGTATTGAATGATCTCACTAAAGAGAAATGCAAAGCTACTCCCACTGACTTGTGTCGGCTTCCGGTTGAGGTTTTTGTCGTACTTAGATGATAGCCGACGTGCCGCTATAACAGAGTTGGCAGTCGAAGACTTGGGAACCATGCTTGGATGAGGAAGCGTCGACGAGGGCGTCCGTGGAACCGAAGACGGTGCTCTCGATGATGGTATAATCGGTGTGGATGGGCCTGGAACCGACATGTCGTGCGTAGATGTTTTATGCGTTAAGCCAGAGTGGAATTTGCAACGCGGATCACAGTTGGAACTAGGCACCAAAACACTCCTTTATGACCAAATATCCTCCTTCGGGCACGAACACCACGATCACAATACTGTTTCCAGTTTTGAATAGTCACTGGCACTGGTTGCTGAAATTGGACGTCAAATAAGATTGATTATATAGTTTTTTGTATGTTTAGCTAGAAATCATAGGCTAGTTCTTGTTTATCTTCTGAGATCCAAGATTGTTCTCAATTGAAACCCATATCAAAGTAGCATGTTTCATTGTAAAGCATTCTGAATTCTGCTTATTTAAGGCTATGTTTTGGGACCAATTCACTCAAGAGTGTTGATTGAACCTTTCTCGCAGACCAAGATGCCGACATATTCGAAAAAGGGAGGCTCAATATCGGATAAATTCCAAGTCTACCGGGATTTCTATGAAACAACCAATCGTAAGATTAGAATAAATAATAATTCTTTGATTCCTACAGCACTGGCATAACTCACTAACTTCAGCGTCTGAAAACCGCAAATCTGTTGGTGCCGGCGCTAAACGTCCAACATCTGGACAGCCGGTGCCCCAAGCCAACTTTACAGAATCTCACTTTACAGAATCTCACTCAACAGCCACTCAGCAGGAAACAATGTCCACAGCAATAGAGCAAACTTTGAGTCCCCTGGCTGAGAAGTCCATCAATACGGCGGCTTCTGCTTCAAGATCAACGGCGCCATCAAGTATAACCCCGGCAGATTCGCATGCTTGTACCGGCCGAATTCCAGATTGTTGTACATTGACTGAACATATCAATGATAGTGAGCCTGTTACACCGAGTATTGAGTTGAGAACACCCATACCATTTGAAGGAAACACAGAATCGATGGATCTCGTCACGAATTCAGCATTAGCTCCTCCTTTGATGGAATCACCAATACCACAGAATGCGAGTTCGTATTCAAAATTAAATCAGGCAATACTTATGTTACAATCAACTCCCAAGATTCCTGGTGAGGCCCATCCGATCGGCAGAAAGACGTATCAACAAATGCTAGAAGAGTGTGAGGCGTCATTGGACGAAGCCTGTCTTTTGGAGTAATAAATGGTTGTCTCAAAACCGCACGCAGCGTAAAAAATAATCTAATAGAATAGTCACTAATCAGAATATGTGTGAGTAAATTCGCTTGCTGAGGCGTCTAAGCAGAGAGATGCAGGGCGGACGCTCGTTGCCGATCAACACAATACGAGCACATCAGCAATATGAGCGGCCACCAACGGCCCGTAAACCGAAATAATATCCTGGTGTTTGTTTTTATTTTTTCAACGTTCCGTGTTTCGTCAAAAACGCAGCGTTTGGGAAAATGTCCTGTCCGGGTATCTAAGGTTTCCACTGCATAGTGGTAAACGCCTTAGTTAGGTTTACCGAGAACGGTATATATCATTGAGCCGTCCAGACACTTTCTTCCAGATTTAAAGAAGTAAGGGAAAGCTTGATTTCGAGTCGAGGAAGCTGGGAGATTGTTTTCTTTCGCTCATTATCATCATCTTCCGATCGTTTTCTTTTCCCGGTACTCACAGTAGTATCTGTAGAGCTTAGTCTATTATATTGGTATAGTTTGATTTTATCTTCTAAGCACTTCTGCTTCACAAGCTCAACAACAGATACAAGCTTTTGACATGGGCCAGAGTTAGCAATGTCGACTGATTTGTCTTGTTTCAGCTTTCCGATTATTGTCTCCACCTTCTTGGCAGCCAAGTCACCCTTCTTTACAGTCAATAAAGCCATATAGAAGTAAATGCAAAGATTATTATAAAGTTAAATCTATGAGCTGCTGCCCTATTCAGCTTTCAATGATCTTTCAATTCGGAAGATAGCACAGTAGTTGAGGACAAAACCACCAAAGTTCAATCTTCAGACAATAAAACCTCCAATAAATTGAGACCAAAATGAATACTCTAGACTAATTCAATCGCTGCTGATTTTCATCGACTAAGTATTGTAGAATGATCTCTACAGTTAAGGTTCGTGTGGAATCCCAAACTGGAGGAGTGGAGGATGGCAATTACGCGGGAGTAAGTTACAGCACCAATCCCTTTACTACCACGACAAAATCATTGCCTTGCATATCACTAGCTCACTTCTAGGCCTTCGGGGCGGACCACCCACTTTCTTGTCACTTCTTCTTGTCACATTGTTGCCACGGGCCTTTGCAGAACGAAGATATTTGCACGGCCATTATTGAAATAAATATTTAAGGCTGTGACCTAATTTGATATTGTTACTGCTATTAATAATCTGGTTTTTTTATTTTTGTATTTGAATTGCAAAAGGGGGGAAGGGTTATTGCATTGTTGAGCATCTATTGAAAGGGTGTATTATGGCAATACAAGTATGACTGTCAGGAAACGGAAATTCGAAGAGGGCCCTTATCAAAAGAGCCCGGATGCCAAACGGCATCAGAAAAAACGAGTTGTGGACCCGTTGACTCCAGAAGAAGAGGAGCAACTTGATGAAATAGACGCCCATCGCCGACAGGAAGAGGATTTGGACTTCCCATCGTTAGACCTTGCTACTCCCACACCTTCCTTATCGGCCTCGCCACCACCCGAAGATTCTTCTTCTCTGGCGGCCAGTCCGGATGTTCAACAAGGGGATATCATTGTTAATGAAGCAGAAAGGTTAAAGTCCATCATTAAATCCCAGTTTGACCTGGAAATATTGCTCAAGCATAGGGAATTACGGCTTATAGAAGATGAAATCGCAAAGATTCACGTTATGATGCTTCAGTTGAGACAACATAGCAATGCTCCAACAGAAGTCTCATCGTTGGACCCGCCACAGTTTGTCAAAATATACGCCGAATATCTAAAGGACCCCCGTCAGAACCCAAGTGGCGCCGGAAGCCATCACATGTCTGCACCAGTCTTCACTGACCCTTGGGACACCACTACCCCATTATCCCGAACTCAACGGAACCAAAACCTGCGCCAAGGAACAAGGATATTGCATAATTGCTGCATATACCGCCGTAACGACGGAGTATTGGTGAAACTCAACTGCCCGAAATGCAGTCGTAGTAACTTCAGCAGTGTGCAAGGGTTTATCAACCATTGTCGTATTTCGCATAGCCTGGAATTTAGCTCTCATGATCAGGCGGCTTCCAATTGTGGAACGCCGCTGGAGGAAAATGGTGATGAACAAGCTCCAAAACCCGCAGCTGCGGCGCAAGCCGCAGCCCCCCGTCATGAATCAACTGAATCGGGGGTAGTGCAGACCACTACAAAAGCAACCCCACAAATACAATTACCGGAGGAGTCGCCGTGTCCTGGCCCTGTCATTGCAGCTCCTATACCATCTAGGCCCTTTCTGAATACTGCGGCGCAGTTCCCGGCCCTGATAGTGGAGCCCAAGTCAGTTCGGATTAAGCATTTGTCGGGCTTGCTGGAACAAAAAAACATCGCCGTTGATTTGTCGGAGTTGGTTTCAGAGGCCACGGAGCGGATTGAACAGGGTCATTTGCTTGAAGATGAGGAGGATGACGACGGATATGGGAATGAATTTGTCGCGGACGAAAATGCAACCCCATTCCAAAGAGTGCTGGCAGAGGCGCGAAAACTAAAACTGAACGTTGATGAGCTACGACAAGCAGCCAAAAAAGCTGCCGCCAACGCAGGAAAGCCTGCGGTGACACAATCATCTGTAAACAGGAGACGGAAAAAGGGCAACCCGCGATTTCGAAGGAAACAGGTGCCTGTACCACCGGCGAGCCCAAGCGCGGCCCGCCTCTCGCCAGCAGTGAGTGCGCCTTCGTCCCCGGCGCTCGGTTCAGATCCGGAGCCGCCGCAATCTGGGGGCAAGTACTGTGGCAGCCCTGGCTGCTCCCTTGGGCCTGGTGGCAATAGGCGCATGCCATCTGACGCGAGTCCTTCGGTGACTCGAAGCAAGGCCAAGGCGGTGGATAAGGATGACACGCCCAAAAAGCAGCATGGGATTCTCGACCACAATCTAAAGAAGGCCGTGAACACGTCGTCGAACAGCAAGATGATGGGCAACTTCTCCAAGTACATTCAGCTGGGGCGATTTTTCCAGGGCTAGGCATCTATTTATTCCGGCCGAGTGTCTGGTGAAAATTGTCATTATATTATTACATACCGAACCTATTTAAAAAATACACCCAAAGTCATGACTTCATTACCGAGTTTCCTCTGCGGAGCGCGCACAGCCGTAGCCAGACGTCATGGGATTCGAATTCGGCCATCACGTCGTATAATCCGTGAGGAACAGTTTCCTCGTCGTCGTTGTCGGACACGCCAAATTCCTCGACAAGCTGCTCGAGCTGCTTCCAGTGAGCAGGTAGCCAAACCGTTTGACGGCCGTCACGTGACAGCTGGTCAGTAGAATCATTAGGGGCGAATTTGACTTGAGAGGTCGGCGACAAGCTCATTCGGCTACGCGATATGCGGTTGATGGACCTGACTAGTTCTGTGTGTCTCTGTTTGGCTTCGGCGAAGCTGAACGCGTGAGTATTTGGAGTAGTTGGTTGGGGAGAGTCCAAATTCGGGGTTGGAGTAGAAGGGATGACAAGAGATTGAGCGACCGGGGGCTCGATCCAGTCGTCGTCGTCATCATCGTCACCTGAATCGGTAGTGGTCACGAGACGGTGGTCGAGACGTCTTTTCTTCAGACTAGAAACCACTATAGCCAAATCGTTTCGAGGAGAAGAATTAAGTAACTCGGGCAATCGACTAGAGACTTTACTACTATTGACATCGTCTAACAGTCGTCGCTTGGACATTTACCCTACGGTGGGGGGCACTCGGCTTGAACGCGAATCGTGACGGTCGTTTGACGATGATGGTTCTAGATGGGAGGAGGAGGAGGAAAAGCAAAAGAAAAAGTTATTTAGTGGCGCACATTATTATTGTATAAAAGTCTCGTTCTCCTCTCCCATTAGCAAAAAACATTCAAAGCAAACATTTGCAGATTTGAGACGAAAGCATATCGGAAAGGGAATATTTAATAGTTTGGTTTTGTTAACACAGCATGTCGACGTTAGCACCAAGTGTTAAGCAACAGGATCGAAGAAGACGATCGTCCAGTATTATTGGACATTTACAGCCGGAATCGATTGAAGAGCAAAGTGATCAATTATCGATTCCTAATCTAAATGCCAGTTGGGTCAATGTGAAAGGTGCTTGGGTCATTCATATTGTAATCATTGTTTTATTACTATTCTTATATGATTTAATACCTGGTGTGACTCAAGAATTACGATGGACTTTGACCAATATCACTTATGTCAGTGGTTCATATCTGATGTTTCATTATGTAAAAGGCATTCCTTTTGAATTCAATGCCGGAGCTTATGATAGTCTGACAATGTGGGAACAAATCGACGACGGAGATCAATATACTCCTGCAAAGAAGTTTTTGTTAGGGGTGCCTATTGGCCTATTTTTGGTGTCCACCCATTATACTCATTACGATATTACCATGTTTATTATCAACTGTGGTGCATGCATTATCTCTGTTTTACCGAAACTCCCTGCTAGTCATAGGTTGAGGTTCTTGGTGCCAGAAATCTCCTCCACTCCTGTCAACTAACATCAAATGTTCCCGAACTTTTTAATTGCCACCGGATCTCATTTGTTTTGTTGTGGTTTCATATCTTAAATCATTCGTTTTTTCTCTTCTTTTTTTTTCGTTGCATGTTAACTTAAGTTGTTAGTTATAATATATTTGATTTGTTGATTTCTCCGTGTTTGTTGTATTGACACATGTTTCGGCGCTTGTATATAGTAGGATTCGTGGCCAAACCACGCCATTGTAGATTCTTGTCGATTGCAAAACCATCATCTGATCCGATCCCATTATGGTTCTATGCAACTGACTTGCCCAAGTCCAACCCTCATCATCCATCCAAAAAACCTCTACAAGCGTCAAAGTACGTGGCGTTCTCGACAAATGACTCTCAAAGACTCGAGAAAGCATTCCAGTCCGGTTCCCCGGATACCGTGCCAGTCAAGGAAGACGGTTTGTTTCAGGTCAATCTCACTGCCCGTGACCTCAGCCCTTCGTTCTGGGATGGCCCAGTATATGAGGTCCGTCGCGGGATATGGTACTACGCAAATGGTTCTAAATTGACACCTTGTGAAGAATACCTCTCGGAACAACTTGAAGAGATCTATTCAAATGTTGCAAATGGCGATGCTCGAGGCACTTATTCATTGCGTGGAGTCGAAAAGTTCAATAATGTCCAAATGTCCAAAAACGGCCAGGAAGTCCAAGTGTTCAAGTCAGATGCAAATGGCAGCGCCACCATGTCTGTGCTCCAGCGGATCACTACCTTAGGAAATACGACCCAAAAGGTTGTTCGAGGTTATCAACAATCCAAGACCGAAGTTAAGACTGAGGATTCCGCCGACAATGCCAAATCACTGACCAGTGATCTTCAGACTAGAATGCTTAACTTGTTTAACAAAACTCCTGCTCAGGATACCGTGAACGAGAAGAAACTCGAGAACCAAATGGAAAACGACTACAATATAAACCATGGCGAATCTCAACGCGAAATAGAGCACCTCGTACTGTGCGTCCATGGCATTGGCCAAAAACTCAGTCAACGCCTCGAATCTGTCAATTTCGTTCACGACATTAATATATTCAGAAAGCAGCTAAAAACAGTCTACGGCGAGAACGAAAACTGGAAAACAGAGTTCAATGGAAAAGACAAAACCAATAACCGCGTCCAGGTCATACCAGTGCTGTGGCGCCATGACGTCAAGTTTGGTATGGCCAAACAATCAGACAGCCAGGAGGTCTCCCTGGCCGACATTAATCTCGAAGGTATCGCTTCACTGCGGAATATTGTTGGAGACGTGGTGGTCGACGTTTTGCTCTATAACGACCCAGTCTATAAAAAACAGATCCTGGAGAGTGTCACGCACCAGCTAAACAAGCTCGTGAGAATGTTTCGCAAAACCCACTCTACCTCATTCAAGATCTCAATCATCGGGCATTCCCTCGGTTCGGTCATTGGCTATGACCTACTGTCAAGCCGAGCAACGAAGGGTCAAACACTCAGTGATAATATCCCAATATCGAGGACGCTGCTGGAATTTGATGTCCAGAACTTTTTCTGCCTCGGAAGCCCTGTGGGGCTCTATGAGCTGATTTGTGGAAACAAAATCAAGGCTGAAAGTGTTAATGCCAAGAGTGTTTATAACATATTCCATCCCTCAGACCCAGTGGCTTATCGACTTGAGCCACTGATTCACCCCTTAGCTTCAGGACTGAAGCCTGCTTTAGTACCATATACCAAAGGGGGTCTTACTTCACAAATCCAGGAGCTGAGCGAAATCGGTCAAAAGTTTACTGACACGGCAACCGTGTTCTGGAATAGCATGGCAAGAATATACTCCAAACCAACGGCAGAATCGCTCCTATTAGGCACTAATAAGCCTGAAAACGACCACTCACCAAAAAAAGATGACGCCGCTTCTTCGCTTAGCAAATTGTCGAAAGCTGATAAAGAAAGAGTCGTAGAGGCGCTCTCGGCAATTAACCACACAGGACGTGTCGATTACTCTCTGCAAGAAGGCGTACTTGATATTAGTATGTTTGCGGCCATTGCGTCCCATATCTCATACTTTGAAAACAGCGATGTGGCGAGTTTTGTACTCAAAACCCTTTCCGGGATTAGTCCTGAGCAGCGACGTTGAAGGGTGCAAGATGAGCTGCGGGAAGCGATGGACTAAGCGTGGTCTTTTTCTTGACAACAAAAAGAGAGACCTCAGCCACTCCCTCATCGTGCCATTTCTTATTTGAAGACATGTGCCTAACAAGCTCAAGCAGTATGTGTGAGCTGCTAACTTCGGATTTCTCCAGCGCGTTTCTAAACCATTCTGCGTGCTCAGTCATCCAGCTGTTTCCCCAGTCGGGAATCTGTAGATTATCTAATCTGGCCTCATAGAGTATCTCCGCGTCCGGGATGGCACGAATCATTTCTCTTTGGGTGTCGAAGTCCGGAAATGTAGCCGTGTCTGGCGGCACAGAGAGATTTTCACAAGTTTGCGTGCAAACCACATTAAGTGCCAGCAGCTGCCGTAGTGACAGATCAAGACATGGCAGAACGTGCTCATAATATAGCCTCATGGATGTCGGGTAGCATATGAGCATGGTGCCACCATACCCCAATTCCAGGTACCTTGTGTGGATGATGGAAATGAAGGACGGCAGCGTATGTGTCGGCATGGTGTGAACTGCCAGTGTATAATGGTTGGAAAATGGAGGCACCACCAGTCTATCTTGAGCGTGAGGATCAAATGCAAAGACGTCAAATATATTTTCAGTGAAGTTCTCCTGCACTTCATGCGTGCTTGACCTTATTTGTCGGGATGGTGAAGAACTTGGACTACAGCTTGAAGTCCCAGGAGGCGTAAGAGGAGCTTGTGGCTCTGTGGAATATGAATGCACCGTGATACTCTCTGTCTCTTTTCGAATCAGAGAATCGGTGAGAGCCGAAGATGGGTATTCGTGTTCATTCTTGTTCTGCTTGTTGCAGAGGTGTTCTTGTGATCCACGATTTCCTATGGTCATTGCTGAGATGCTTTTGTAGTTTGGAACGATGTGTGTGATCTTGGCATAGAGGTTGTCGGAGTGTTGGTTATAATCGTCGAGAGTGGAGTAATACTCTAGAAGCTTGGGCACGACGATCCTGTGTCCTGCAAAAGACGAAGTGCAGTTTGAGAGCACTCGCAGCGTGCGATCATATTGCGGGTGGAACGAGGTGCATGGAGTGGAGATCATGTAATCAAGAGCTTGCTGAACGAGAGAGATCTCGTTATAAGCAATATCTTGAATTGCCATTTGGGGATAAGAGATAAGAATGCTTTTAGTGTCTACGCCATGACTTTATAGATCCGTTCAAGTAGTGCATCTGATAAAAAAATCTGTCGTGAAACATCCTTGCAGTTTATGTCGGAAAGAATAACCCAGTTTCGTATTTGGATCAGGCGAGGGGATTGTTTTCCGTGCAGATCTCGCACAAATCCGGGTTAAATTCAGCCTGATTCAGGGCGAAGCCTCTGGCCCTAACCCCATAGAATGAATTTCTTCAAAAAATCGCTCGGAAATCGTCGATAAACTTGCCGAATATGGCTGCAGAATGATCATTTGATCCAGAGTCTCTGAACCAAGGGTTTAACTGATGTCCAAGCTCAGTCGAGATCTAAATTAGTGCCAGCCGCACGATTTGAGCTCAGGGTTCTTGGCCGATGCAAGAGCTTTTGCCAAGGGCTTGACGGCGCCGATCACAGGTTTTTCTGGGCATATTTCCATTTTCTGCCGCCCGAGGCTGAGCATTTCAGCACTGTATAACTTGCTAATTCTACGCAATTTTCTACTTTGGTGCCTGATCGACCATATGTGACTTCTGCCGCCTTTCCGAATCGATGTCTGAGTTGTTTGCATGACGTTCTATTTGCGGTATTTCATCTAAGGCCACTATAATCCGGGGAGCAGAAGATATACGTTTCAGGGCTTTAAGCCCAAAGATACGTACCTAGTCGAACATACTTCAGGGTCACAATTCAAGGTATTACTTCAGAAGATAATATTATAACACTATGAAAATTCACAAGTCTTATTCAAATCATATTTGACTCTAATAAAGTTAAAGTCCTATTGAAAGAGTGCCGCTTGCCACGATACCCGATGGTATAATACCAGTCGGCAAAATTCCTGAAGGAATAATGCCAGTGGGGATAATACCGGTGGGAATGATCCCTGAAGGAATAACATCAGAAGGAATGATACCAGTAGGGAGAATCCCAGTGGGGATAATACCGGTGGGAATGATCCCTGAAGGAATAACATCAGAAGGAACGATACCAGTAGGGAGAATCCCAGTGGGCACACCACCCGGAAGTCCAAGACCACTAGGGATAATCCCGCTAGGAAGACCAGTAGGAATAATTCCGCCAGGAAGACCAGTAGGGATGATTCCACCAGGGAGACCAGTTGGAAGGCCGCTAGGGATGAGACCCCCTAGACCACCAAGTAGACCAGGTAAAATACCAAGGGCGCTGAGCACTGGTTCGAGAAGAGATTCTAAGGCGCTAAGCAGGGACTCAATGCCGCTGATAATAACAGTTCCTCCTGGGATCTCAGAAACATCAGGAAAGCTTGCAGGTAGTGAAGCGGCCAAGGCACATTCTCCAGACGCGGGGCACTTGACGTTGCACCCGGTAGATCCATCACAGGCCAGCTGATAGTTATTAAGGTCCTTCAAGTTGAAGACAGAGTTGGCACTGGCACCAACAACTTGGCATTTCTGAGTGAGGTTGTCTCCGCAGGCAACAGAACACAAACCAGAGTCCTCACAGCTGATAGTACCTGAAACAGTAGTCGAGAGTTTCTGGGCCTGTGCTGCGGGTGCTGCCAAAGCAGAAGAAGCGACAGCACTTAGAGCGAGTAGGGCTGTGAACTTCATCGGAATTCCTTAACTGGAGAAAGGACTGTACTGTGGAGCCGATGCTCCTTTTATATTAAAGGCATTCTCATATCATTAAAGCATTACACTGCTGTAGCATAAAGGAGAACTAAGGTGGTAAAACAAATAATTGAATTCAGAAACACAAGCGATGCTCATCGTCCCCAAACAAGCACAGAGATCATCCACCGTCAGCTCGCCGTCGATGATCCGCAGGATTTCCTGCCGCTTTTGGTATTTAAAAGACAGGAACCCGCCATGATAGGTATCAAAATAATAGGAATTCATTCCGATCGCGAACGATCTACATTATGTCGATCTCGACTGCGGGGTGCCTTACTGCAGCAGCATCGATTGACAGCTTTGGCATTTTCGAGCAATGCAGGAACACGCCGTCTTTCAGGAGTTCATACTTCATAGTATTATCAAACAATGTAGTTCGATCGAGCATTTCTGTTCTATTGGGGTGGTTGGAATCCGTACCTAGATTAAACCTCAAAACTCGAAGCTTCAATGCCTTGAATATGAGTTTGTTTGAGCCGCAGATTAAATATTCACGTGTATTAATAAAAAATGAGTATTGTTATTGAGCAATCGTCGCTTGATCTATCTATTATTGTTCATCAAGGTCCATCATTCCGATGCAGCAAATAAAACCCCGCCATCTTCACAAAAGAGACATGAGCAGCCAAGAATGTACCTTTTACAACTGGAAACGGCCAATATACTAAATGCCTCAAATAAAACAAGGGGTGTCGGAGCCTCGATCGTCATTAGAGCATATCGTCCAATGACTTCTCGGAGTCCTTTTTGATCAGTTCAAACATTCCCTAAATCACAGTTAGAAGCTTGTTTATTATTACCATACTATAAAGAGTATGACGTACCTTTGGCATGATGGGCTTCCCGCTCGAATCCTTAACGTAACGGAATGGCATTTCGGTTGATTCATTCTTGTTGAACTTCAACTCTGGGAAGTCCAAGTAGTCAATTTCGTCAAGCTTTTGTTTATTCTCACACACCAATTGTGTGACTCGGACAGCAGTATCGGTGGTCATTTGGGTCTTACCCAGCCGTCTACCTGTGAATCCGTACTTGCGCAATTCACCAGTTCGATCGCGGGGCGGGTGGTCGCCGAGAATACCGCCAAATAAAAAGTAATCAAAAAGATCGCTATCTTCGGGAGCAAGGTCACTGTCTGCAGAAGGATCAAGCAGACACACTCGTGAAGGCTGGAAGTCCGGATCAATGGTCTTGAAATTTGTCACTTCGGTATGAGTCCGCTGGATGTCTTGTAGTTCGGGCGGGATCACAACCGAATCCGAGACTGAACTCAGATAAAAGTTCTCTTGTCCAACATCTTTAGCTATAGCCCGATATTCTAATTTAACCCATTCCGAGAACCCATCTTCCATATGCTCAATAATATACTTTTTCCCCGCCATATCGAAGCTTCAGCACCTTAAAAATGTTTTTTAACGTTCCTTCAGCCGCTCCCAACTTATTAACATCGCGAACCTCTCTCAATATGGACCAGGATGTTGAGGTAAGATTGATGATGTTTTAGTCGGTAATAAAAGCCAAGCTTATTGAACCAAATAGAGGTTAAAATCGGCCGTGTGGTATACGGTGGGAAAGATTGTTGACGAGGAATGCGGTAAGCTGGGTATTACAGCATCTGCACAATTCACAGCAGCATTGGCAGAATTAGTCTTCACTCAGTCAAGTAAGTTTTTTTTCCTTATTATTGAGGTAACGTTAGTGAAAAGTCTGGCTAATTGAAAAACCCTCAAGTTCAGGTTGGGAAAGACATGGAATCATTCTCGCGTCATGCCCACCGAACCAACATTAATATCGATGACCTTCGTATGGTTTGTCGACGTAACGAAAGTCTCACCGAATTGATTAACGAATTCGTCAAAGAACTAGCATGAAAACTCGCACCTTTGGTACTTGCATCTCTGGTCATAAACATGTAACTTTCGACATAGTGCCCTGCATCTCTCAAATCTGCTGGTCAGATTGCAAATTCCACAGCATGAAAATAGAACTCCAACTGCATTTTATAGTTAGATGGTTAATCAAATCATTTAATAATAAATACAAACTATAAATAATGTTAAGTCAGAAATGGTGAGTTTTGATATCTCAATGAATCACGTGACGGCCCGAATTCGGAGTTCATTTTGATTCATTTCGAAAATTTCAGTTCAAAAGCGTTTAGTTATCGTCAACATAAGATGGCAGTGAGGGTAGTCAAAGCCCTCTCGTGTGCGTCACCTGTTGCCACGATGGCAAGAGAGAGTATATTTAGGCGATTATATGCGACATATCCGGCTCCACGGCCTCAAGGCAAAATGAGTCCAACAATGCAAAAATTCATGGAACGATATAAGGATCTAGGACAAAAGTTCAAGAAAGCCACAGATCCGTTTGTAACCGAGCGGACCGCCGACGAAATCAAGGGTATTGGTCTGGTCATGTTTAACGATGAGAATCATCGAAACCCGGAACTGGATAAATATCGAATCATACCTAAGCATCGGTCATTCTATATGCCAAACCCACCTCATCAAGAAGTGATGCGTACGCTAAGCGATCTTCTTCTCAAACACACCAATCTGCCATTGGAGCCGAGTGAAACATATTCAAGACCTTCTTGGATATCGCTTGAGGATTATGCTGTGGAACATGGTGGAACCAGATTGAGACCGTCTCAGTATGACAAGTTTATCAAGCTAGTCAACCGATTGGCTCGAATTGATAGCCAGTTGATGCCAAGAGAAGTCATGTCCGTACTGGAACCTTTCAAGAAAGAAGGCAGTGTGCAGACTGAGTCGAGGAAGTACAAAACTTTAGACTCGCAGGGTCGAGCCATTGCAATTGGCCGACGCAAGATGTCCTCAGCCCGAGTAACAGTTGTTCGCAGCGGAGAGGAGATTCGCGGACAGATTCTTATTAACGGAAAGCCCATGGACAATTATTTCCCGCTTTTGGCCCACCGAACTGCTGTTGCATTTCCTTTGGAAGTCATCCAGGGCATGAGTGATTACAACGTATTTGCTACAGTTCATGGCGGTGGATTGTCTGGTCAAGCGGATGCAGTGGCACATGGTCTGGCTCATGCTCTAATTATCCACAACCCCCTACTGAGATTCAGGCTATCTGAGAGCCTAAGTAGAGACAACCGGATCAAAGAAAGAAAGAAGCCTGGTAAGGCTAAGGCAAGAAAGTCCTACACTTGGGTCAAGCGTTAAATCGCTCCTGCCATGTTTTCCTCTACTTGTATTAGACTGCTTAATATACTGTAAATATTGTGCTGATAAAGTCGCGTTTCTAGATTCCCATTAATTGGCTTTTGGCGGGGCAAAGATGCGATCTGCAAAACTCAGAAAACACAGTCACAGAGCTTTGACAGGCAACAATAGACACCCTTTTTCCAATCATTGTCCTGATGAGGCACCTTGGCCTGGACTACGTATGCTTGAAGGTTTTTTCTTGCGTTGGTAAGTTCGGTACTAATTCCTAGTTTATTGAAGCGTCCAAGTCCAAAAAGCTTTGGAAATACATCTGCCGAACTGCCTACCGTAAGTTGTTGTATTCTTCACTCGTATATCTTTAGCTATATCTAAACTACTTGTAGGGGTACCGAAGCAAAAGCGATCTGAGCTGCTTGACTGGGCCCGGGAAGATTTTAAGCGTAACAGAACAGTCACAGACGTACCAAAAATGAAATATCTCGTTTCAATGGGGTATCAAGAAGCTAGTAGAGTAGAGAAAAGTTTACAGTTTCTATGATAATGCATGTATATAAATCTATAAACTACGGATCAGACTTAGACCCTTCTCTTGAGTAGCTCCGATTCCATCTAGTATGTTTTCAACAAATGATCGACTTATTCCCCGCTCCTCTGCCCATGGAGCTACTTGGTTGAGAGTACCCGAGTAACGCGCTGATCTCGAGTTTTTTACAGAAAGTGCTCTTTCCTTGACACGCTTCACTGTTGACTCCGTCTCCTGCTGCAGCAGCTGACAACCTTTGATGTCGATTTTGAGATTATGCTGAGATGATCTAATGCGAGTCAGATATCCGCTCACAACCTGGCAAGTCTCAAGTACTGTCAGCGCCCAGTGGTTCCATTCCCAGTCATAAGAGCCGGGCTCTTTGCTCAATCCAAGTGTTTTTTGTACTTCAGTGTATCCCTTCAACAAGGATTTATTGTAAGCCGACTGAGCCAGTAGATAAACTACTTGTGCAGACCACTTTTCATGAACCGTAAACTCATCCAGATCCAACTTGGAAGCATAGTGCTCCAGTAGATCTCTATCTACCCCAGTAACAAGACTTCGGATTACCCGCTCTCTTAGAAGCTGTACAGCCGTCCATTGAGTCCCTTGAGTAGGACCCAGTGTCGGTAGTACATGCTGAGGATCCCAGATAACGGAGAAGTCCCTGTTATCTTCAAATTCATTGACATTCTGCTCGAGCTGGAGAGCCTCCTGAGAAACATTATCTGTCAGACGTCTAACACGCTTGATTTTCAGTTCCTCCAATGCAAGCATTGTATAATTTAAGCTTCTGCTGATTTTGCGCTGCATGTCCAAAAATCCTTCAATCTGAGTGTATGCCCCATTGTTGTATGTAGCTTTCACGAGCTGGACCATACTGCTTCTCTCGTTATAAATGTCACGCGTCCCCCGAATCAAAGACCTGTCGGGATATTGAGCGGACACTCGGCTCAGTAGGATGTGTGAGAGAGTTTCGTTCTGAATGCTTTTTATAGAAAGCGTCTCATAATGGCCTTGGGCTTTCACGAATGCACCCAGTGATAAATATATTCTAATCAGCCATAGCCGCAACTGGAACTGGTGCTTGTCTCGCTGGACAGCAAACTCTAGCAGGACGGCGGCTTTCTCCAAAGCATACTGCTCGTCACTATCGGCTAACAGACACCCAGCAGCAAGTATCATAAAATCGTCACCAGGATGATAGTCTTTAGGGTCCTTTCCGGTTAGAAGAGGCAAAGACCGCATATAGTTGTTGATGCACTTGTCGCAAAAGGGCTTATCTGGGCCCTCAACAGCGTATTTGAATTTATAAATAGTGGCATCTCGGTTTAATTGCCCTATATCGCCATAGTCACCTTCGTTGCTGGGTGTCAGCCGGTTAAGGTATTCAGTTCCGATGTACGGTGCTAGGTCTTCGAAGCTGCATCTCTTGTTACCCATCAGTTTCCAGTAAGAATCGAGAGAAATATCTAAGTTATCCTGCAATAGATATGCTAGTCTGACTTTGGCCAGAGCTGAGTTTCGCGACAGAGGTTGCTCGGCGATAAAACTGGATACAGCGTCGGTTTTTCCAAGTTCTACTGCCGCTCTAATGAGTTGGTACCAGTGTTGCCAGTTGTCCATGCCACCTTTCAAGACGGAATGGCACTCATCATAGAGATCTTGCCAGCGTTCATTGCTTTCCAGACTGTCTAGTGTCATGATTTTAAATTCCAATAGATCCCATTTCTTCGTCTCCTTTGAAAGAAGATACTCTATTAGCTCGTCCGGGGTCTTCATTTGTAGGACTAGCGCATGAACGTAAGATTCTTGAGCATTCTGATAAGGATGCAGTTTATCGAGGTACCGGCTTGCTAATAGAGGGTACAGTTTCTTTTCCGATTCAGACGTGGAATCAGACCTAAATAGTAGGGACATGTAAAAGGCCGTTTTCAGAGTACAATCTCTTGTTCCGGTGAGTTTTTGCTCTGCTATTGAGACTTTAAGAAGTCCCTTTAAGTATACTCGTTGGATCATTGCCTCCGACCAGCATTCCAGGAGTTCTCGGTCATTGGGGGCTTTTCTGGAGGCTGCTTCGAAAACACTACAGATCTCTTGGTCGTAACCGTATTCGGAAAGCACATCGACTATCAATGACAGAACTGTAAGGTTGGTAGGTTCTGTCTGAGCGACTTTCAATGCCGTTTGGACTACTTCTTGCGAGCTTCGATTCTGCTTCATGGCAATATATGCAGATAGAGCCAGATAAAAAGGGTTTCCAGGGGATTTTTGAAGTTCCTTGTTGACCTTAACCAATGCCGGTTTATAATTTCCGGCATTGACCTGATCCCATAAGGATTTAATCTCACGGGACATGTCAAAGAGATTTTCCTCTATAAGGTCTTCTCAGAAGTGTGTAAGCCCACCCCGCTAGCGAGTTGAAAGATTTGGGATGAAAAAGATCACCAGGAATTTTTTTTTCCCACCATCATCAAAAATATATTATTATTCCATATGTCTGCGATATACAAGACCCTTTCAGGGGCCGGTAAAGGAGACCAAAATGAGGACAAGCCTATTTATAAGAATAAGCAACGGGTATTGGTAATTTCATCTCGTGGGGTAACGTCTCGACATCGACATTTGATAGCGGATTTGGCCAATATGCTGCCTCATGGTCGGAAAGAGTCCAAGTTCGACACTAAATCGCAACTATATCAGCTCAACGAAGCGGCCGAGCTTTATAACTGTAACAATGTGTTATATTTCGAGGCTCGAAAACATACCGATTTATATCTTTGGATGTCAAAGGCTCCTAATGGACCTACTGCCAAACTTCATGTACAAAACATTCATACCATGGATGAGTTGAATTTCACAGGCAATTGTTTAAAAGGTTCAAGACCGATTCTTTCATTCGACAAATCGTTTGATGAAACCCCTCATAATCAACTCCTGAAAGAAATGATGTTACATATCTTCGGAGTTCCTCCTAAGGCCCGCAAGTCCAAGCCGTTTGTGGACCATGTTTTGACGCTTAGCATAGTAGACAATAAGATCTGGTTTCGGAATTATCAGATCTCGGAAACCACATCTACGGATTCCAAGTCTAAGAATGATACTCAGTTATCATTGGTGGAGATTGGACCTAGGTTTGTCATGACATTAATAACTATTTTGGAAGGGTCATTTGGAGGACCAGTGATTTATGAAAATAAGGAGTTTGTATCTCCTAATTTTGTACGGGCTCAACTTAAGTCTCAACAAGCATCTCAAGCAGAAGCAAGATCCGAAGCAGCTTTACAACGAAGAATCAAAAAACGAGAAAGTGTTTTGGAAGCAGACCCTCTTTCGGAATCGGTTCTATTCAAATAATGGGTTTTATATTACAAAATACATATATTAATGCTTTGCAGGCTCTTTTGTAGATGCTTCTTCTTGCTCTTTTAGAAAGTTACTAGATTCAAGTCAGCTGACTGAGGGCCAAAAAATACCCCCTCAACACACAACCAACTTACAGAATGAATTTCTCTTCTTCAGAGCTTTGAGCGTTAATTGGAGGAGATTTCGGCTTCTTTGCATTGGAACTGGAAATCGAATATGAAATCCCTCCAATCAAAGCAGTAAGAGTAGCGATACTCAACTAAAATCACACATTCTTATCAATACAATTCTCTTTTATTCTATTAATATTGATCCGAATCTTACCTGATAAGCCTGAAAGTTGCGACCGAGAATGTTATATACTCCTCCCATGGCTTTAATTCGGTTAATGAAGTTTACTTACTTTCACTTCATGGAAACTTTGTATGAGAAATGCTAATTGGCTGGGAAGTTGTGATTTGCATTACGCTTAGACCCTAATGTTCGCACCCCCATATCAATGGCGGGGCATCATATTGATACTTGAATACACCCAAAAACTTCGACAATGTCGTTGTTGCAGGATGAAGAGTAAGTATTTGTATCAGAGATATGTGAAAGATTGTCATCTTATGGATATAGTTATGTGATTAGCCATTTACGGGCTAATTATCTTCAATCGTTCCAGGATGGGGTTGGTGAAAGGGTAATCCAACCTTCTCATCTATATATTACCAAAAGTGGACCTCAAAAGCTCAATTGGGCAGCATCCACATTGATTTCAATGGCCAATCCAGAATCCCCTCCCATCATTGCTGATTCTTTAAGTAATCGGGTGGCTGTTCCATTCCGAGCAAGAGGAAGACGAACGTTTGATGGAACCACGAACCCATTTCGTGCAACTGAAACACCATCGAATCAGAACCAAGATGATAAGGATCCTACTACAACAAGACCAAGAGCAGCCACTCTTCCAGAATTGACCACAAGCCCCCATGAACGAATCCGTGATCTGATAGGAAAAGGCAAATCAACTGAGGACTTCTTCACATCAACCCCGCCTATCGATCCCACTACATCCGGCTTCGCAGATCTGGACGAAAGTGAAGACGAAACAAACCCCACTGAAGATGATACCTTAACTACAGTTTACGAAAATGATTATGATGACCAGATTGATGACGCCGTGGAGGTGGATGATGATGATAGTGATAGTGACGACGCAGATGATGCGGGACTCAGTGAAGAGGACGATAGCGACATCGAGGAGGACCTTGAATACGCCGTCCAGCAGATCAAGTATAAAGTCAAGGGAAATGAAGACGACTTTGATTCCCTCAATTCCGAAAGCAGACCGCATTCCACCCATACCTCGCCTCGGATCCGCCGCGCCACGGCAGGAAGCATAAATAGCATAACCGCGAGCGCCAGCGTAGGAGGAACTCGCAATCCGAAAGGACAACGGTCATTCGATGTGACAAAGTCAAGTGGCCTGGTGCCCTCGGCGGCTGCTAGAGACCGACGACTCAGCACTCCAAGCAGACCAAGAGCCTTGTCTGCAAAAAACAGCTCCGGGCTTGTAACAAGCGAAACGTCGCCCCAGTATAACCGTCAGCGATCAGGTACTGAAAGTGCTGTAAGTGTCTCTTCTTCAGTGCTCCCAGAACCATTCCCAAGCGCTCAAGAATTGGCTGAGAATCAACGAAAGCTTGAAGGAGGTCTAGGGTTATCAAGAGGTAACGGAACTATACCGGAAACCTCAAGTGCGGTATTTGGACCTTTACTTGCCTTTACTGCGAACCCAAAGGTTTCGAGGCTAACAAGTCAGATCAAAATTAAACAAGCAACCTTTGATAACCCGCTTGAACAGTATATCGCAGCTTCTGGTAGAAGCGAGCGATCACCTGTACGCCTGAAGATGTATATGCCGAGCTGTGCAGACCCCAAAACGCCTTGGGTGGTGGTGGTCCGCACGGACGTCAATGTCGCAAACGCTATTGGCTTTGCGTTATATTTATTTAATGAGCTTAAACGAAATCCTCCGATTCCTGACTCAATGCGTGATGCGAACAGATGGAATCTACGGATTGTCGAGGATGATGGTGAGCCTGATGAAGACTTTCCAGCGCTCGATAGAACGCGGCTCATCTCTGCATACTCTTTTGACGAGTTTGCTCTAGTTGAAGCCACGCCGGAACAAGCGAAAGAGAATGAGGCCATAACACCGAACACCAAGAAACCAGCACCCGTCGAACTTGTGACGGACGATAGTGAAAGCCTGATTGCAAGCAGCAGTCAAACAAGCGTGCCTGAAATGGTGACTGTCAAAGTCTACCAGTACCCTTTTGACGAGCTCACGTCTCAGCCGTTTTGGACCGCCACTGTCAGTAGTGATATGCTTATCGGCAACCTGTTGACATCTCTATGCGAGGATAAGATGATGGATCACCAGATGTATTCATTCAAAATCGCTGGCACAAAGATGTTGGCAGCTAACGATACACCGTTGCGTTCACTTCGTGGCCAATACAATCTTGAGTTGACTCCAAGACGAGTCATCACTACTGCGAATGGCTATGATGCGTCCCGGGTGCTCAAAGGCTCTGCACCTCTCCCCGGCCAAGCAAAGGCTGCTGCAAATAATGTTTACACAGCATTGGCCTTGAGAGGAGCGCAAGATGCAAAGGCCAGAGAGAGAAGCAGGTCTTCACCTCTGGCAAACCCCACCGGATTTCCTTCCGAGCTTAATTACAATGCTGGCTATCAGAAGTATACTATCTGGAGACGACAGCCAATGTCATTTATCAGCCGGCACGAGCGCATTCTTGCAATTGATGGTGAATATGTTCATATCATGCCCTCCGAGGACAGAACATTCTTCGACTCACCCAAGACGTCATCTTTCCATATCAATCAGATCATCAAGTGTAAGCAGTCACGCAAGGTGCCAGCAAACTTCAAGATTGTCGTCATGAAGACCTCAGGGCCAAAGCGCTACGACTTGGAGGCCATATCTCCAACTATTTCTGCCGAAATTGTCTCCAAATTACGCACACTGGTGTTGAACTATCGTAACTAAGCTAGCTTCAGTAGTAAAATAGTCATGGTGTGGTTAGGGTTGCGTTGATTTTAGACGACTATTTTCCAAGTTATCCAGAAACTTCTTCACCAATTCTCTTCAAAGTTTCTTGTACAAACGAACCAAGAAAATGGTAAGTTGGCACAACGGTATTTAATTTCTTATGATCGGAGGTTAATGGGTATGTCAGTCCACTGCGCTCAAGTCTTTCAAGTCCATTGTTCCTCTTCTGGACCGAGTTCTCGTCCGCCGGGCCAAAGCCGAAGCCAAAACCGCATCCGGCATTTACATTCCTGAGAAGAACGTTGAGAAGTTAAACGAGGCTGATGTTCTTTCGGTTGGTCCCGGTTTGCTTGACAAGAATGGTGCACGTGTTCCACCCAGTGTTCAGGCTGGAGACCGGGTGTTGATTCCTCCTTTTGGAGGCTCCTCGATCAAGATTGGCGATGAGGATTTCTTGTTGTTCCGTGACAGTGAGATTCTGGCCAAGGTCCAAAAGGATTAGAAAGGTGTGATTGTCATTTTGTGTATATACTGCTCTATGTTCAAAACTGTTTATATTGATTTTTTTCAGTACTAGATGTAAGGTTCCCATGATCGTAGAGTGCCATCCCAAGACGAGGTGTAGACTCGGCCTTCATCCGCAATGCATATTGAAGTGATTTGATTGGTATGGCCAGACAATTGAGAAACCCAATTACCTTTCAGGATGTCCAGGGATCCGCAAGATCCGTCTTCATGGCCCACCAGAAGTGTTCTACCGGAGGGAGTGAATCCAATGGAAGTGACTCTAGGTCTAGACACGGCATCGAAGTACCGACAATCGATCTGACAGTCTGAGCGTAGATCAAAGAGCCGGAGGGTTCCATCGTCCGACGAGGTTACCACCGAGTTACCGTCTGGGAAGAATTGGATAGCAGTCACATCTGATTCATGGTCCGAGAAGGTTTGTTGGCTTCGTTTTGTTCTTGTATCCCAGATCTTGACGAGTTTGTCGCTTCCAGCAGATGCCAGTATATTCTGGTTTGAAGGCGAGATCACCACGGAGTTGACGGTGCCTAGGTGGTCACCATAATGCCTAACCCGTTCCCCTCTTTCAATGTCCCAAAGGCCTATGGTCATATCTCCCGATGCTGTCAATACTTGAGTATCGTTATAGAAATTGACAGTGGTGATGAATGCCTTATGTCCTTTCAAGGAGGCTACCGGGGTTCTATGCCGTAATCCATTCGAGCTCCGTTTACCGAACGAAGAAGAAGGAGGACTGGATTCTGCAGTATCAACCTCATCATTTAAGGAGTAAATTGTACAATGGTTCTCGAGTCCTCCACAACCAATGGTACTGCCATTAATTGCACATGCCAGAACCCAAGGGTCAGCCAATTCAATAGCATCAATTTTATTGGTTGTATGGGCATCCCATACTATAAGAAATCCATCTTGACCAACTGTCAACAAGTATTGAGAATCTTCAGTCAACCTCATTTGATAGACCTTACCCACATGACCCTTGAATATGCTTCGACATTTATGTTTGAAGGTTGGAATCGGTGGGGTATGCACCGACATTTGTGTCAAACTGGCATCCAAATTCCGCCGTTTGCTATGAATAATCTGGTGCCTCAATGTTTCAGTTTCGGCTTTAACATTTTGAATATACTTTAATTTCTCTTCAGTCGGTAATGAAAACAGCTGTGCGTAATCCACGCCAGCGCCCATCTGTGACAGAGTTTTTGAAACTCAATGATCTTTCACAACCAGGAATACCAAATAGGGAGAGAAAGAGAGAGAGAAAAACGTAAGATAACCGAAAAACAACCCTGTTAACCGGCACCCCTCTGCAGTGTCAGGGGTTCTCCGCATATACCTCATGCAAATATAAACAGGGATGATAAGACGACGAATTAGTCAATGATTTCCACCATTTTTTGTATCATCAACAATTTTTTGATTGCCCCCTAAATTTCTCCTTAATCATTTCCTCTATTTCATTTTCCAATTCTTATTAATTTACTTGAAACTAAAGTTATCATCAAACTTGTAAAATCTGCAATCTTGAGATGAGGCTTGCCGATCCCAATACCAAATCCCGCATGACGGGATATCACACGCAAAAACCTAAAATCCATAAAAGTGAATTGGAACCAGAGGGAAATTCCCCGTAAGGGTATCAGCTAAAAGCGCCGTTTAAAACGCAATTATGACTATCAGAGAGACAATAAGAAGAAGTTATTTAGAATTGCCCTCAGAACCAGGTGGACCTGGTTGACAAGGGATGTAGTTGACAACTTGACATAGAATCTTACTACAGAGTTCATCGTTCAAATACGTTCGCTTGTGAAGTACATCATTTCTGATTCTTATAACTCTAAAATAAAATGTCGCACTAATTTGTTCTCGACGGATGATGTTTTTGCCGGGCTTGAGAATTCTAGTAGGAGCGAGTACAACTATTTATGCGGTGGTTGGGCGGGACTGACGTCTCCAAGATTATACTTCGATATAAAATGCAAACTGGTCAATATAACTAATCTGCATACTTCTCACGACACGTCTTAGAATCCAGCGTTGATTCGAATTTCAAGCCAAAGAAGACTAGAGTTGAAAAGTACGATCCCAAAGGTTACCTATTTTCACTGGATCTAACCTTACCACTCCCTCTCTCATCCATTCTTCCCATCTGTCAGCCATGGCCTGAGTTTGAGCCTCGTCTCTTGCAGGTCGAACGAATCCCGGTGGGAGCTGTGCTCCCTGCGTCACCCAAAAATCGAAGACCTTCGACTGTGGAAAACTAAACGATAGTTCTCCATTCCGCTCAGGACTCATAGGAGCATGATAGAGCTCTTGATGGTCCTCATCAGATACTTTAACAGAGTGGCGTTCCTTCCAGAGGAGGTCAGTCACATTGTGCTCTTGGCCATCTTCATCCATATAAACTGCATCTTCAAGTCTGTAGCCATCTGGAACACGGGTCTCAGGATGCTGCCTGCGTATTATCGCTCCATACGCTTGCAGGCACTCGACACTTTCTGTGCACGCAAAAGATTGCCTAGCTCTCCTATAACGCCCTTCCAGGACGAGCCTTCTTTTTTTCGTATCACGACGGTTCGAAATTGTTCGAAATTGCAGGGAAACTTGCAAATTCGCGTTCACGCTCGTCAATTGCAGCAGCTGCATCTAGCAGAACCTGAGCATCACTGAGAGACCGATCCAGAAGATAAATGAAGGCAATTTTCAGCTGCACGTATTTACTTTCGACACCTTGCTCCGCCGTCGTTTCCTCAATTAGAGCCAGTATCTCGTGAAAGTCTAGTGCAGTATTCATGGTAAGAAGAATAGACTCTGAATCCTTATATATCTTTAGTGTGAAGACAATCCGCACGGACATCTCGCTCAAGTTATACCAGAATTTGGTATCGGATATGAGATCTGGCTGAGATTCAGAATATCCTGCTTCGACCATTATTGAAGGATACGAGAAGGTACCACCTTCTTCTTTGATTATTTCTCTCAATGTGGTCACAACACACTCGTCACCCTCACCGGCCATGCCAATGCCGTGGTCTAGATGATATATAGATTTGTATATTGTTCTCCGGCCAAAATCAAAGTCTCCGATAATGCCATTACTAGCTTCAAATCCTGCTGCCTGAAGACCGTTATTCAGAACCATGCCTACATGGTGTCCAAGTTTTTCATGCTTTCGGTCAGGCATTATCAAGGCAAAGGTGCCCTTCTTCAAGTCGAATTTCCGCTTACCCTTGATCCTGGCATCCCTGAGAAACTCTTCTAAAGCCTCAACCTGATAGAAGAAGTTGACATTTGTCACTAGCAGTGTGAGGTCACAGCTGTAGGGAGGAGGCCGACTCGAAAACGACCGTAGCTTGACATTAAATTTAGGGTCAATAACGGCCTTTGACAAAGCAATCTGTGCATAATCGACCTCAAGCAAGCTGTTTTCAACAGATTCTTGGCGAGGCGATTCAGATGCCATTTCCTGAGATGTCGTGTTTGAGGCAAGCATTGTAAGAATGGGTTCGGTAGAATTAAATAGCATGGAGTGGCCGACAGATTGTGATGCCTTATCATTCCGCGTTGGGAGGTGATCGTCACGATGCAGCCCACCCGCATAATCTCACGTAATTTAAAATTTCATTCATAAATTAAAGGTATTCCTTTGTGCTATGGAAATAAGAGATCGATGGAACAATTAATCTTTCCCAGCTACCAGAAAAGCTCTTTCCAGCTCGGCATTATCGAATTTTGGACTGAGTCAGCGTCCGTACCAGTATCACAGATCCAGATCCGCAAAATCAATAAAATATGCTCGTCCGTCCTTCAAGCGTATATTGCTCAGCTTTACATCGCCGTATACAACTCCCCTCCCGTAGATAGTGTCTCGGGTATCCAGACCAAACTGTTAACCATCAATCTACGTATCAAATCAGTAGCACCTCTTCGTGTTATCACTCTACGGTCGAGTGATGACTACGATGCAGTTATCTGTGATCTTCAGCATATAATATACAAAGTCTACCTTCTAACACAAACCTTAGTACTGCACTTGCACTTGTAAGTATCATCTAGGTACGTTTCTGGCTTTGTAAACGTTTTGTCGTTGTCGCTGAATCGACTTATACAGATTATGTGTTCAATTAGACTATCTATCAATTAGATTATCAACATTCAACATCAATGCCATCCGGATATGACGAAAATACTTATGAATAGTTATCATTTAACTGCTAAGTAGAGAATTCCGGATTGTGAGGTAGTGTTGTACTTGTAACCGTCGCCATAAGTCAGATTGGCGAAGTGATACCTGCACTGATAAGAAAAGGGCCAGAAGGCCATCTCTTAGTAAATGCTAAAAAATCTTGAAAATCTGGAAATTTGGAAATCTCACAGTTTACTGATACGCCGCACAGGATGGGGGTAACATCTGCGAGAGCTGGCCATTAGCATTATCAAATGGACCCTAGAGATTAAAACGCGCTTAAAACGCAATTATGACTATCAGAGAACCAATTTGTAGAAGCTAATAAGTTGCCTCAGAATCAGGTAGAGAACAGATTCAAGACTCGAATCAAGAGATGTAGTTGATATATGAAGTTCAGTTTTGGACCTAGGTTTCTCTTCAAATGCTGAGGGACTTTCAATGTGATTTGGGATATGTTGTACTTGTGAAGTTCAAAGTAGTTTTGACTGACATTCGCAATGATGCATAGGACGAGAGACTACTGGCAGAAATATTACTCTCCTAGAAAATGATTCCTAATGGCCGGTGCCAATTCATATAAATTGTAATGCAAACAAAACTAAAACCAAGGCTAAGCCTTCTATTAACTCTGAAGTACCTTTAGCCTCTGCCGGAAATTGTCTAGCATAGCTTCATCGTCGTCTGTTTGGGCAACTGGGGCTTCTTCGGTCGCTGGTACATTGGACTCTGGTAATTTGGCACTTGGAACCTTGCCTGCAGATTCAACCCTGTTACCAATGATTTCTCCAAGAATGGCCTCGACCTCTTGCTCTGCTTCTTCATCCTCAAGAAACTCATTCTCATCAAGAGTGTCCAGTGTATCAGATACCATTTCATCAATAATCCCTGACTTCATCAGCTCTTCTCCGAGAGCAGTCATGGTACCCATTAATTCAGGCAATTTGACCAACGAATTGACTTCCTTCATCAGCCCAGTACTTGTCTTCATACTGCCTTCCAACTTCCGTAGTGCAAATGCCTCGTTGACCTGCAACGAGATTGAATTCATCTGTGCCTTGGATTTATGTAGCCGCGAGCGTTGCTTCTTCGCTGCATAGATCTCCTTGGCCAATATTCGGGCAGATTTCATATCATTCCGTCGTGCTGCCCCTTTAATCATAGCTTTGGTCTTGCTCTCCGACTGGCTAAGTGATGATAACTGCTTGTCAATCTCCCGCTGATTCTGTCTTATTAATGCATTGCATTTCCGTTTCTGTTCCTGAGGATCCGGTCCATATATCGCCCGTTTAATGGCATTCATCGTTATTATCTTCTGTCTCTACCGATGAACCTTCAGACCTTACAATGAAGTCACAAAGTGTCTCGTTGGGTGGCTGGTAAAAACATACCGACAGGTCACGTGATGCGTTCATTTCAGCATAGCTTACAATAAAGATTGATTGATATCCTAGAATCTATTTTATTATATAAGTAAGTTAATGTAATCATTCACTACTTTTAATATGAAGTGAGTGCGTTGTTCGAGTGGTACTTTGAATAAAGTTTGGAGGTCGGTGGTTAATAGAATTGAACTTTGTGACTCGCTGAATAGGTATAAGAAGCAAGCAAAACTACGGTATTTGAAAGGCTTGTTTCCACTTGAGTTTATGCCCACAAGTGGTTTGTTTAGGATCAGATAACGTTTGACTCATTAAAGTTTTGGTTGAGCTGTGTGATATAATTGACCATTTATCACTTCTGATCATGTCCGAGACATTCCCGAATCTGATAAGATTGTGAGCTGCTTTGTCGATTACTATGAAGTAAAGCTTATTAAAAATTAAGAATAACTGCCACCGAACTGTTCAATTTTTCCATTCTATCGATGTCGGTATTTCTTCTCCTGTATCTGCTAGTGGGTATTGTTGCTGCCAAAACAGTAGAATACAACTTCACAGTTGGATGGGTTACGGCTAACCCCGATGGCCTCAAAGAAAGACCGGTGATAGGAATTAATGGTCAATGGCCTTTGCCAGTTATAGAAATCGACAAAGGTGACCGGGTCATTTTGAACCTCCACAATTCATTGCCTGATCACAGTACTTCAATACACTTTCATGGTCTGTTTCAGAATGGTACAAATTCAATGGACGGGGCTGCTCTGGTGTCACAATGTCCGGTGCCTCCGGGTGGGAATTTTACATATGACTTCATCGTCACTCAAAGCGGGACGTATTGGTATCATTCCCATGTTGCAAGCCAGTATCCAGACGGATATCGAGCTCCATTTATCGTGCACGACAAAAAGTTTCCCTATTCCTATGATGAGGAACTGGTGGTTACGTTAAGTGACTGGTATCACGAGATAATTCCAAACCTCGATCCTTCTTTCCTGAATTTATACAATCCTACAGGAGTAGAGCCGATTCCTAATTCATTTCTGGTTAACGAGACCCTGAGTGCAAACATCACTGTGGAGCCAAGTAAAACATACTTGCTTAGGCTCATCAATGTTGGAGCATTGGTGGGCCAGATCTTTTACATTGAGGGCCACAAGTTAACAATCGTTGAAGTAGACGGTGTTTTAACTGAGGGTGCAGAAGCTGATAAGATATATCTCCATTCGGGACAGCGATACGCAGTTCTATTTACGACAAAAGAGACAGCTGAGAACAACTTTCCGGTCGTTACGATAGTGGATCAGACTCTTCTTGACATTATTCCCAGTGATTTGAAACTCAATCAAACAAGCTGGCTGGAATACAACCCGAGTGCTGAACATCATGAGGCTGTTATGCCTTCTGATTTTGAAAGCATCTCATACTTCGATGATTTCGGCCTCGTACCATACGATAGAGAGGCCCTGCTTCCCGAACCTGATTACCAAATTGAATTAAACTCTCGCATGAACAATCTGCTAAGCGGAAAGAATTATGCATTCTTTAACAATATAACCTATACTGCACCAAAGGTCCCCACGCTGTATACAGTCATGTCCTCCGGCAACCTTTCAAGCAACAGTGCAGTCTACGGTGATTTCACAAATACGTTTGTACTTAAGCACAACGAGGTCATTCAATTGGTATTGAACAACCATGACAAAAGTTCTCATCCGTTTCATATGCATGGGCATGCGTTTCAAGTGATTAACCGCTCCCCTAAATACGAAACAGATACGAATTGGGACCCTAGGGACCATGAACCATTTCCCAGAATACCCATGCGAAGAGATACTGTAGTGGCACGGCCGCATGGCAACTTTGTGCTTCGATTCCGAGCAGATAACCCGGGGGTCTGGTTGTTTCACTGCCACGTGGAATGGCATTTGTTCCAGGGCCTTGCATTGACTCTGGTTGAAGCGCCGCTTCAGATCCAGCACTCTGTATCAATTCCAGATGCCCATTATGGAGTTTGCAAACAAGCAGGGTTGCCTTTCAAAGGAAATGCAGCCGCAAACAGCAAGGATTTCTTGGATCTATCGGGTCAAAATGCCCAAGAACCAGAACTTCCGAAAGGATTCACCCCCAAAGGTGTATTCGCCTTGATAGTGTGCTGCCTCTCGGCGTTGACAGGTGTTGGTTCAATTGCCTGGTATGGTCTAGACGATGCGAAGGAACAAGGAGACAACTCGACACAAGAAGAAGAAGAAGATCATCTACTGGAAACAGAAGTTAACGACGAAGAATCTGAACCCCTCCACGTAGTTAATAGTCGTGAATAGAAATCTGTCTGTAAATAACGATTGATCGTCGCCGTGCAGCAACCGCGGTAAATCTGGGCATGGGGTAGCACGTGACTAATGTCCTGTCAAAGAATAAAATTTCTAAGGTGTTCTACAAATTACAGTCAAAAAAACCTGCAGTGGAGCAGTGTTTATTATTGTTTATCAAAACCAAAGAAAACCAAACAGTTGCAATTGGATCATCCGTGGCTAAGCGCACTGCTAATCTAGTAAGTATGAATGTAAATGATTTTATGATCGATAAGAATGTGCGGATTTTGTAATGGAAGGTTGGTCACATGAGCAGTCAGTTTGCCTTGGATCAATGGTTGGCATAATGAGCTATAAGTTGAACAATAACAAGGGGGAGGCGTTGGTCTCATAGACCTGACTTGACGACGGTGACAACCCGCACAGAAGTGGGATTTTTAAAGGGTGTTAGAGGCTTTACTAACGTATATCTTTTGTTAATCTTTGGTTCTCAGTTATTGGCAAATTTTCTTGAATTTCTTGCTGTTTGGGCAATATATTAGAAAGTGATCCTGGGTACTTACAACCGCGTTGGCATAAGGAAAGGAGAAGTTAGCTGGATTATAAGCAAGGACTTTGGTCACAATGAATATCGAGGAAATCTTGGCCAACTCCTTACTGGGATTGGGTATGGTTCGATTGTTTGGTGGTAATATCGAATGAGGTTGATGAGCTAATCAGATTATAACAGACCCACAGTTAAGAGCTCAGGCAGAATCCCAACTGGCTAGACTTGCCCAGGAGGAATTCGTAAGTTCCGATATCTGGATTATAATGAGTTTCAAACACTCACCGTTTAGGCACCATTCGTAAAAACATTATCGGAGGTTCTGGAATCATACCAACAAAAACCCGAAATAAGAATACTTGCAGCCCTCACACTTAAAAATCAACTTACTGCAAAGGTAAGTGCATGCCTCATTGATTGACGTGTATATGTACAGCATTATCTAACCGAAATAGGAAACTCGAGCAAAGCTCGCATTGACTCAACGATGGGTCACTACAGATAACGATACGAAGACTCTAGTCAAGCAAGCAGCTCTAAAAACTCTTCTATGCGACGAAAGTCGTGTGGCGAATTCGGTCGCACAACTCATTGCTGCTATCGCCGACATCGAACTGCCGCGTAACGAATGGCCCGAACTCACAACTACCCTCGTTAATAACACAAGCAGTGAAAGCCCCGATCATGTTAAGCGCGCCTCTCTATTGGCCATTGGTTATATTTGTGAAACGGCCGATCCGTCGAACTCGGGGGTTACATCCCAGGCTAATGGCATTTTGACGGCAATCATCCAGGGTGCACGGGAACCAAATATGATTGTACGCCTTACAGCTTTGAATGCTCTAGTAAACTCTTTGGAGTTTGTTCGAGCTAATTTTGATATTGAGGGGGAACGGAACTACATCATGCAAGTTGTATGTGAGGCTACCCAAGCACCAAGCACAGATGTCCAGACAGCGGCTTTCGGTGCCCTTGGCAAGATCATGAGCCTGTACTATCATTATATGCAACCGTATATGGACCAAGCTCTATATGGTCTTACTGCTGCCGGAATGCAAAGCCCAGATGACATGGTCGCATGCATGGCCGTGGAATTTTGGAGTACAGTATGCGAAGAGGAAATTGATATTATTGCCCAAATGGAGGAAGGAATCTTTGATGAAAGTGGAAGACCGTATTTCGAATTTGCCCGTAGAGCAGTTGAGCAGATTCTCCCAACGCTGTTAACTCTATTAACTAGACAGGATGAGGACTCTAGTGAAGACGACTGGAGTGTTGCAATGGCTGCCGGTGCGTGTTTGCAGCTCTTTTCTCAAAATGCTGGGCAGCTTGTTGTTAACACAACCTTACAGTTTGTGGGAAGCAACATTAATTCGGAAGACTGGACTAAAAGAGAAGCCGCGGTTATGGCATTCGGGTCGATATTGGAAGGCCAGGAAGCACATGCCGTTAAGGAGTTAATTGGTCAAGCCTTGCAGACCATGCTGGGGTTGATGAGTGATAAGTCTCTGCAGGTGAAGGATACCGTTGCCTGGTGCCTTGGTCGTATGGCTGACCTGTGTATCGAAGGAATTGATACCGAGAAACATCTGCCTCGCATGATCGAAGCTCTTCTCATTGGACTGAACGATCACCCTAAAGTTTCTACCAACTGCTGTTGGACGATTATGAATCTGACCGAACAGTTGAATAGAGATGGTCCCCAGGCTGCGACTGGTCCCATGTCGCGCTACTATGAGGTTCTGGTTCCGGCGCTATTGCAATCTTCGGCGAGGGCAGACAACGAAAACTCTTGTCGAACCAGTGCATACGAGGCATTATCATCACTGGTCATTTTTGGGCCCAACGATACTGTTCCGATTATTATGAATCTGTCCGGGGAAATTTTGAATAGACTTCAGGAGACTCTCAATCTCCAATCGCGGGTTTCGGGACCTGAGGATCGCGCCAATCTTGAAGAGCTTCAGAACAACCTATTGGGAGTCCTTACAAACATTATTCGACGGGTTTCATCTGAAGTTGGACCGGCTGCTGATGCTCTGTTGAACTTATTACTCAAGCTTCTAGAAACTAAGTTTCCCAACTCGCTTGTCGAGGAAGATGTCCTGATTGCTGTGGGAGCGATTGCTGCCGCGATTGGCGAAGGGTTTGCGAATTATTTGGATCGTTTTGTTCCGTACCTGGTCGAGGCCTTGAAGGAGTCTGAATTCCAGATCTGCAGCACTGCTGTGGGTATAGTTGCTGATATCAGTCATTCCGTGGGACCCGTAATTGCTAAGTACTGCCCTATATTTATGGGCATTTTCATCGAGACTTTGAAGAAGGATGATGTTAGAAGACAAGTGAAGCCTGTGATTCTCTCATGTATAGGGGATATTGCGTCCTCCATTGGGTCGGAGTTTGTGCAGTATCTTGGTATGGTTATGGAGATTCTTTCTCAGGCTGCAACTCTAAGATCTGACTATGAATCGTCGTATGATTTCCTTGACTATCTTCTGTCTTTGCGAGAGTCGATTGTTGACGCATATGTTGGGATTGTGGCTGGTTTGCATGACTACCCCGCGGCATTATTCCCCTATATTCAGCCGATATTTGCATTTTTGGCTGTTGTTCACTCAGATCCTGACATGGTCAAATCTGAGTCCGTACTGCGGTCAGTGGCTGGCCTGTTGGGTGATCTGGCTACTATGTACCCGAAAGGAGACGTCAAGCTCGTCTATCATGAGGAATGGGTTACCGATTTGATTCGCCGAGCAAGAGATAAGAACATGTCTCCAAATACCAAAGATACCGGCAAATGGGCTCGTGAGCAGCAGAAGTTACAACTAGCACTCTGATTTCTCCGACGCCATACTAATATTATTTCTCATTCCGCTATTTTGTTTCTACTACATATATTTCTCATGCTCATCGACCTCCTCACATATTTCAACTCGGCTTAGCTAGCCTCATAGAAAAAGATAAAATATCTCTTCATGTTTTTGCCGGCAGCTGGAATCCACAGCAAGATCGAGCTCCATATGCCTCAGAACTTTCGCTGGCGTTACAGCTGCCGCCAAAACTTCCCAAGAATCTTTTCAAGCATTTTTTCCCATCGGGCGGGTACCGGCCGCTCTCAGAAATCGGAAGATGCCGAAAATAAAGTTGGCAGGGAGCCCTAAAAGTAATTTTTTTTTCCGCAACGATACAAAGCCCTAATACCCCAAGAATCGAAGAGCAGGCTCATCAGAGCAGCCTCGCGACCGATAAGATAAGTATTTACGAGGGAGGAAGCGGTCTATTCAGCGTGCTTGAGGGCCAGTTGTCTGGGAATGTCAGATAACGACGACGCGTCTATAGAGGCGACAACGCAACAATTACTGGACATTATTCAAAGCGAGCATAACGAGCGAGATGTCCAACAACATGAAGCTGGAAATGGATCTCAGTATGATATGGAGGACGATGGCCCTGATTCGAAGAGACAGAGAATAGATGATGGGGGACCTAAACATGGAGCACATACCATTGACTTTAATGACAGTGAACAGCTAAGGTTTATAGAGGAGCAGTTCAAGAGTCATGACGATACGGGAGCCCAGCTGCAGACTGCTGAACATCCTCAATCGAGAGAGAGTTCCCCAGACCTTAGTGGCAATATTCGAGAGACTCTGATGAGTGCTCAAGCTGTTTCACAAGGGGACAGACCCGATCCATTTGTGCACTTGAAAATTAAAACATTGCCGGTACTCAATAATCTCGCAGGCCAAATCCTGGATATACTTAGTCAAGGGTCGTACCAAGAGACGCTAAATATCGTTACTCAACCCGACAGTCAGGAAGGTCAGGCGTACAGTATGCTGGTTTCGCTATTTCAAGAAACTAAAAAGCTCTACAGTGAGGAGCACTTCTTGACGCCGGGCAATGTGAATCTGCCGAAGACCAAGAATCTGGCACCAGTCCTGCAGCATTGCAATCTCGCGACTTTTGTGGGGGCTGCCTTTGGGTCTTTTGAGGTCGGGTTCTACTATCTCAACGAACATTTCTTGGACACGTTTGTTACGGAGGGAGGACGTCTGTTCAAAATCCCATGTGCGCTTTTTCTAGATCTAAAGACTCAATCCTATATAGCAGCAGTGCGCCAGCTCGAAAAGCCCAAGAAGGAGCTACTGGATGATTTGTTCCCCGCAAATCTGGAGGAAGTGCTTCTAGGCAAATTCACAAACAGAGATACCCTCACTCCCAGTGAAGTGAGATTTATAGACCGTTGCAAGAACCGAAGGGAATGGCTAGAAGAGGCGGACGCTGACGAGGATCTGGGCGTAAAGTATCCTTGGCTCAGTTTTCTAAAGGATCTCAACGAATATGTCGGCCAGTGTCACCAATCTCTCAGTCAGGAGGAAGTTGTTCCTGCATCTGTATTTATTGACCCGTCATCCAATTCTGCAATTGAACCTGGCAGTGTTACAGACGGGGCATCATCGTCTAAGAACACTGCCCTTCCGGATAGCTCATACCATGTGTGGAGCAGTCATGGACCCGATCTGAAGGTCACCAAGACGGTGCGAACCACCGAGCGCAAAAAGAAGAAGGAGGAACAGAAAAAGGCCCGTGCTGCTGCTCGGCCTGCGGATGAAGTGAATGCTGCGAGTGCATATGAGGCAGCCAAGCAAGCGATTGGCGAGAAAAACAGTAGTTCCAAGCCCTCTTTGAACTTCCAGAGGCGTCCGTGGACCAAGCCGGAGGAAGAAGCGTTAATTCAAGGGCTCGAGAAATGTCAGGGTCCATATTGGTCCCAGATCTTAGAGCTGTACGGAGCCGGTGGGTCCATATCGGAAGTTTTGAAAGACCGTACTCAAATACAGTTGAAAGACAAAGCCCGCAATTTGAAGCTATTCTTTCTTACGTCAAATCTGCCGTTACCATCTGTGTTTCAGTATGTAACTGGGAATATCAATCGACGACGGCGCAAGGTTAAACCAGCTGATACAGTATCTGTTTCTTCGACTCCACAGCCAACAGAGGTAAAACAAGAACAAAATTCGCCACCGCCAACATCGATTGATACGAATAGCATAATGACGGCTGACGAACCAGGTTCGTCACAGAAAGACGTGCAGGAGCCGATGGTAGATCCCCTGCTTTCAGGGCCTCCAACTGAAGATATTGGTAGTTCCACCTCTCATCAACAGAGTGGTACTGGAGAAGATGAAGTTCAATACGACGAAGAGGAATATCAGGAAGATGGACAAACCGCCGCCCACCTCGAATCACTCATCAAACGAGTTGGAGAATACATCTCCAACCAATCCAATGCAGGCGAAAACAATAATGACGAATGATCTACATTAATATATAGAGAGATGTACACTAATATTTTTATTTCCCAATGTTTTCCAATTAAAATCCAATTTGGTCCTCATTTTGGCAGTGGCGGGTCCAGGCGTTGACGCACAGACCACCCGCCCCTTACCAAATCGGGAATAATGGCGCCGCACCGCCCCGCGATCCACAAAAAAACTAGCCTAGTTAGCTGTCAAACACCAATTGCCGATCATACGTTTGGAACGGGTTTCATAAATGGGATGGCAGGATAATCCATACGCCCAAGAGGTGTGTCATGGCTGGCCCCTATTCCCGGTTGATATATAAGAGCTCCTTTCCGGCAGAAAGCACTTTAATTCGCTTAAACCCCTTTTTCTCGACATGAAGTTAATTCTGTCTCTTGCACTTGTATCAAAGGCACTTGGTGCTGTTGTGGTCATCACGAGCCACATCAATGGAGGGGTCATTACTCCTCCGGCAAAAACTATCACTGTGGATCGAGCACCTCAAGTCGTGACGGAAGATTCCACAACAGTGAAGTTGACCACCATCTTCCAGGCTACCACAAGCCCCGTCACAGAGGTCACAGGCTCAGTTATAACCCGGATTCAGACTATATCAGTGCCTCCGGTGACTCAGTTTTCATCGTACCCCACCACCCCTATATCGGCGACTTTGGTGCCGTCAAGCTACAGCACGGGGCTCAGCGTACCATTATCGTCAAACAAGCCGAGCTCGCAGTCTCCCACATCTGGTTCAACCCTTTCGACTTCAGGTGCCAGCAGCATATCTGAGACCTCAACTCCATCATCGAGTGCTGGTGCAACTACTCTCAGCACTCAGTTGTCTTCGACCGCTTTAACTGGTACCTTGGCGTTGACTACGTCTATTTCTTCGTCAGCAGCCCCTGCTCCTTCTTCTTCTGCTACCTCGGCAACACAGCAACCTGCTCCTGCTCCCGCTCCAAGCTCCTACTACTCAGACGGAAACATTTTTGCTGCCATTGACACTTCTTCACCGCCAAGCATCTTCCCTCAGGAAGATCTAGATATAGAGATTCCTTCTGGACTCAACTCTGGTGGAAACCCGATCCATACAAACAAATTCTATGCCAACTTGTTTCTGTCTGATCAACGGTTCCCGGTGTACGCACAACCGTATTCTCTGTGGTGGTCTAATGACACAAACTATTACGGGCTGGCTATATCTCACACCGTTGCTTCGCAACGCGTGTTCGGACCTGACCCGAATGCCAATCCTGCTGAGTACTACATTAATCCCGTCGGACTCATGTCCGTGGTGTACTCTGCCATGGAATTCACTCCTGAGAACATGAATCTTGGAATCTCTGACTCTGATACGTTTTCCGTGAGCGCTCAGCTGAGCGCTTCTGACAGCAGTAACATCAACTTCCCTATCGCTATAGGAATGGGATTTGTCACTGCTGAGTACAATGGACTCACTCCCGTGTTGTTCAGTCAATTGGGCTTCGATACTGTCACAAAGTCCACAGGGCCCCAAAGCAACATCGACAAGTACGTGGCTAACTTGTTCAATGGCGTCACGTGGGTCATCTACGTTACCAAGCCGAGTGATGAGTCCACATTTGAACTGGACGTTACCAACAATAACGAGATTCAAGGAAGTGGTGCTTTCAATGGTGTCATCCAGGTCGGTATTGTCCCCAGTGGTGCTGATTCTGACTTTGACCAGGCAGCCGGGATGTACCCTACAGGGGCCTCGATTGATGCTAATGTTAACGATGACGTTGCGACTTACTCAATTGCATACTCGACAAAGGGTTCATCCAGTGGTGGAACGACATGGCTGTGGGCAAACCCGCACTTGGTTCAGTCATTCACTTCCTCCACAAGCGGTGCTGTGACTGATTTCCAGATTCAGTCGACTGTTAAGGGTAATATGACTGGTGTGCTTTCCAATACTCTGGAAATGTCAGAGCAGCTATTTACCTCCTTACAGTATCTGCCTTGGTCTGTCGAATCTAGTTTCGAAGGTGCTTCATTCAGCAGCGAAGCTCTATCCTTGATGGCCACCACGGCGAACCAGGAGCTTTCCGAAGACATTGGCATCCAGACTAACACAAGCTCCACCTACTCTTCCGGTAAGGCTTATGATAAGTTTGCCTATTTGTTGCTGGTTGCGAAGGACATTTTGCAGAATGACGACGTGACCAAGGCAGCATTGGCCAGTCTACAGAGCGCATTCAATCTTTTCACTACCAACACACAGCAGATCCCGTTGATGTATGATACCACGTTCAAGGGTATCACTTCCACTGGTGCCCAGAACGGTGGAAATCCCTTGACCGATTACGGCAGTCCTTACTATAACGATCACCATTTCCATTATGGATACATGGTGCATGCAGCAGCGATTGTCGGCTATGTTGATAATCATTTTGGAGGCACCTGGATTCAAGAGAACAAGGATTGGGTCAACTCGCTGGTTCGGGATGTGGCCAATCCATCCAAAGATGACAGCTTCTTCCCCGTTTATCGAATGTTTGATTGGTTCAGCGGCCACTCTTGGGCTCATGGGTTGTTTGCTACCAGTGATGGTAAGGACGAAGAATCCACCTCGGAGGATTACAACTTTGCCTACGGCATGAAACTTTGGGGTAAGATCATTGGTGACCAGGCCATGGAGGCGCGAGGTGACCTTATGCTTGCTATAATGAAGCGAGCACTTGGCCAATATGCTCTCATGGAGGACGACAATACCATACAGCCAGAACAAATTCTCAAAAACAAGGTAGTTGGTATCACATTCGAGAACAAGGTCGATCACACCACGTATTTCGGCACAAATCTCGAGTACATCCAAGGAATCCAGATGATTCCAATTACGCCTGCTTCAGGTCTTATCAGAAGCCCTACGTTTGTGCAGCAAGAATGGACAGAGCTGCTTGAACCTATTGTCGGGGGCCTGGATAGTGGCTGGGCCGGAATTCTACACAGTAATCAAGCTTTGTATGATCCTGTCTCTGCTTATCAATACTTCTCACAAGATAACTTCAATAGTCTATGGTTAGACAATGGTGCAAGTCTCACATGGTATTTGGCGCTGTCTGCTGGACTCGGTGGCTCCTCTGCATAAACGACATTTGTCTGTATATTTATCTTTTTCTCTTGTATTCCTATTTCTTCTAGATAGCTATTTAGTTCTATTTAACCATTTTCGTTGCTTTGTTTTCAGTTTGAACTTTGAAACTTTCAAATTTAAGTTTTTCCGCTCTAATTTGATCGTGTCGCGTACGCGTCATGTATAGACGAGCAGTGCCGAATGCGGCCATAAACAAGCCATTCAAGCCTCCGCGGCTTCTAAAGAATATCAAAAGAACATCGGAAGATTCAACTACTGTAGAAGATGATCTGGTTGCTAGTCGGCCTCCCTCCAAACGAGTATCGCTTGGTTCTGTCGTGAACGGTGTTTCTGCTGAATCGCTTGCTAGAGTGGAAACTCCTTTGGCCCCTGCTGATCCTGGAGAAAGCCGGCATTTCAATGTCGTATGGCGAAAAGCTACAAAGAAGAAGAACAAGACGTGGGATGGTGATGGAATACTAATCGTAGACCAAGGATTTGGTATACTACAAAGCACCGAAGGCAAGCAGATCGCCAGAGCGCGTTTCAAAGGCTCGGCAGAGGTCGGAGACGAGGTTCGACTTGGTTACTTTGAAATGGAGCTTGAATCTGCTGCTACTGCCCCGAACAGCAGGCTAGGAAAAGCGGCTCCCGACACTGAAACCAAGATAGTTGCAAGACTCGAAAGATTCACTCCACTCAAAACTTCCGGAGTTCCCCTTACTGCTATAAGGAATGCCAACTCCGAACCGCGCTTCGATCCAAATGCTCCTGGTGCTATAGTCATGCCTAGGCCTATTCCAGAACCGCTAGGTAAAACAATAGTAGACGTGGTGGTGGATCCAATGTTGTCTGCTAAACTACGGCCCCATCAGGTTGAAGGCGTCAAATTTCTGTACCAGTGCATTATGGGCTTAAGGAGATATCAGGGCCGGGGAGCTCTTCTTGCTGATGAAATGGGTCTCGGCAAAACATTAATGACCATTACACTGTTGTGGACTCTTCTGCGGCAGTCACCAATAGTTGGTGAAGCCAGTGTGATTAAAAGAGCACTGATTGTGTGCCCCGTGACTCTGATTGGAAACTGGAAGCGAGAATTTAGCAAGTGGTTAGGCAACGATCGAATTGGTGTATTTGTTCAAGACTCTAATGCTCGTATCCGCGACTTTGTCGCGGGGAAGATCTATCAAGTCATGATAATCGGCTATGAGAAGCTGAGGACCGTGGCCAGTGAACTCAAATCAGCCAGTTTCGACATCATTATATGTGATGAAGGCCATAGATTAAAAAGTGCAGCAAACAAGTCTGCTCAGGCTATTCTCACCCTTAATACGGACCGTCGCATCATTTTGAGCGGGACGCCGATCCAGAATGATCTAGGCGAGTTCTTCTCTATGGTTGATTTTCTAAATCCGGGACTTCTTGGTACATATGCAACTTTCAAGCGCGAATTCGAGCTGCCGATCATGCGGTCGCGGCAGCCGGAGGCCATGAAGAAGGATATTGACCGGGGCCGTATCCGCTCTGAGGAGCTTTCCAAGCTAACTCAGCAATTTATATTGCGAAGGTCTGCCAAGGCGCTCGACAATTATCTGCCACCCAAGACAGAGACTGTCATTTTCTGCTTTCCCACAGTAAAACAAAAGGCTGCATACACGGAATTGCTAGAGTCAAACACCCTAAAATCAATCATGGGTAGTACGGACCCGTCAGATCACCTTCGCGCTATTACGATGCTCAAAAAGCTTTGCAACTGCAGTCTTCTTCTGGGTAAAGCAGCGAATGATGAGGAAAAACTAGATCTGTCGTCAATACCCTCAGCAGCTCTTGCGTATACTAGTGGGAAGTTAGTGGTTTTGGAAAGGTTTCTAAACTATCTGTATCAAAAGACAGATGAGAAGATTGTTATTGTTTCCGGATATACAAAAACATTAGACGTGCTCGAGGCGCTTCTCAGGGGTGTTAGTGTTAGCTTTCTAAGGCTTGACGGTTCAACTCCGTCCAATAAGCGACAGCAACTAGTGGATCAGTTTAATCGTGGAACGCAAGGCCAATCTTTTGCATTTCTCCTCTCGAGTAAATCTGGAGGGACTGGCCTGAATCTCATTGGTGCATCTAGGCTTTTTTTGTTCGATACTGACTGGAACCCATCAGTGGATCTGCAAGCCATGGCTCGAATCCATCGGGACGGCCAGAAGAACCCTGTTTTCATCTACCGGCTGTTGATTACCGGTGCGATTGACGAAAAGATATACCAAAGGCAGATAACGAAGCAAGGTCTGGCAGATCATTTCATGGATCCAACTGCCGGTGGTACCAAGTCCAGTGGGGCAGGGTCCGGTGGTGGTTCATCTTCAAACTCTTTCACTATCAATGAACTGCAGGATCTCTTCACATTGCACACCGAAACGATATCTCACACGCACGATCTTCTGGGATGTTCTTGCTTGAACGGTGGCGAAGATGGGGAGGATGATGTGGTAGAGATAGAGGCCGAAGAGCCATCCAGCATACACAGCTCACAAGAAACAAATCTTGATGAGGAAGAAGACGAATCGCTCGGTGGCTGGATTACAGCTAAACAGGTGTCAGAAACCGGCATTCCATTACCCAAACGTTTGCAGGCAAAAGAGAAGATGAAGGGATTATTAGAGTACAAGCACGTTTACCCATTGGACTATGTATCGGAGGAGTTGGGCGATAATGTGCTTCACGAGTTGATTCGTGCAGACACCGATACAATATCGCTTGTGTTTACAAAGCGCAATGTAATCTAGAAGTTGCTGTTCTCTAATATGTATATTTTTCTCGGTCATTTTCTGCTGCCAAATCGCGCTTCGGCAGCACGAGCACGTCTCTCGCGCTCGAGCTTCATGCGTGCCTCGTCACTTAGGCCACGTAACGAGGAGTCCACCGTTGTGGCGACATTGCTGGATAACTTTTTGCCAGCGCCATGGCGGATCCCGATGCTTTCTACCTTGCGTCGAGCCTTTTCATCATCAAGCCGCTGTACATCGCGTGCTCTTTGATCGTCCGACTCCTTTTTTTCAAGGGCTGTACGCTCCAGGATGTCCTCCTTTGTAAGCACAGGGCCAACACGCGCAGAGTCCCAGTCAGCAGCAACGGTTGCCCGCGCAAGCTGGAACGCATCTCGCGTCGATCGGTCTGCTGCGACTTCAAACGGAGTCCTTTGCTGGCTATTCTTCAAAGCCGGATTCGCGCCCTGGCCCAGAACAGTGGAGACAATATGGTGAGCGCCATTTGCTGATGCAAAAAACAATATTGTCGGAGTGAGTATATACTGTGATTCTGGCTGCAAGGGCATGTCGACGTTAAGCTCATGGGTCTTGAGATAAGCGTTGAGCTTGGAGGTACGTGACTTTTTGATTAAGGACACAATCTCATTTGTGTGCTTTTCCTCCTCGGTGAGCCTCTTCTCTGGAATGGGGGGTTTGGTCGGTAGCTTGAGCTGAGACTGGGGTGGAGCTGGCTTCTTCTCTTTTTCGGCAACAGGCACAGGGCGGTCGAGGACTTTAGTACGACATATTTCCTGCCATGCTCGCTTTATTTCGTTTGCAGTAGCTCTCTGAGTGGTGAAGGGAAAGTTCCGTAGCCTTGAGTCCGATCCCAAGATCGGGGCTTTTTCATAGTTCATCAGTATGCCTCGATTTGATCTGCCGCTGGCGCGGATATAAATATTCTGGGCTGTTTTCAAGTAATCGCGCCAGCTGTCCAGTAGTTCATGAATATCTTTTTCAAGAGCGGCTTCGTTGTAGCGTCGCAACGAGGAACCGGCCGAAACAGCCTTCCCTCGGGCGTTATCACTGGCGCTTTGCGAACCACCCTGCTTGCGTCTAGTGGTATAGCGGTGGAAAGTTTTGTGGGCCAGTATTTGAATATTTGCGTATGGGTTTGTGGGGGTAGAGGGGTATTTTGTCTGCTGGTGTCCAATCACTGCTGCTGAGAAGTGGCCACCACCGGTCATGAGCAAAACACTATGACCATTTCTGTGTTTCAGAGCCTTCAACGCATCTATAGGCTCTTTAACAATCAGCTCCGGGTCAAGAAGAGATTTGTATATTGCTAGACATTTGTCGTCTGCAAGCAAGTTGGAAGTGTAGAGCACATAGGGAGAACCTTGAACATGGGCCATCTGAGCTCTATATCTTCGCTCGTCATTAGCCTCATTTTCATGTTCTGCAATTGGATTCAGTTCACCAATCAACCTCGCCACTCTATCTACTCCATCACCCTCGACATCTTCTTCATCGGACGAGTCGTCATCTCCAGATGATGATCCCGATATACTTTCGTCCAGATCACCAATCAGAGTCTCGAATTCCTCCTCAGACACCCGTGGTAGACCTTTCAACCGTCGTTTTATATTATATCGATGATAATCTTTCTTGTAATGTTGCCGTAGTTGGTCTATTGATTCGCTTTTGATCTCACCACAATAAGTACACTCATTACTACCATTGACAGCCAGCTCTTTAGCAGGTACTTCCTCCACATCATTCACCTTCAAAACCCCTTCATTAAAAGCAAATGGCCTCAGACTATTCAAAAGATCCTCCGGGATATCATATGCATAATAGAAACTTTTCGCCATAACAGTTATTAGAAATGAACTAAAAAGTCCTTAAGTGATGATGCTCGGGAGGAGATTCCCATATATAAAAACGGACTGGAGACGAGGTCCATCACGTGACTTACGACTGGTCACCAAGTGTCATTAGGCAATAATAAAGGCATTTAGAAGCATTAGTTTATTCAAACGAGTTTGGAAGGAACTTTTAAAGATTGGAGGTAGTTGGTAGGTATCCGGAGGTTATAGTGTCCAAGAGGAGCTCTAGAACATTGATTGGTATTTTAATTTCATCAGTTAAGTTAACAACAGTAGTAAATAATATAAAAAGAAAACGAAAACATCCAGCCATTAATCCATAATATATAGATAAAAATGATAATATAATTGAAAAAAAAAAGAGAAAAAGTCATGAAATGCAAGTGTTTGATGAATTAATTTCCCAGACCGAATCCAGGTGTTAAAGACCCATTCACACGAATGGAATATTGAAGTGGAGTTGCGCCATAAAGTTCATCATTATGCTGATGACTTTCAGTAGAAGTGGTTGCAGGATCGAGTATAACTGATGGATGATAAGAGGATTGTCTGGATTTGACAGCTACATCTTCTTCTCGGATTCGATAATCAGTGGGGTCGGCCGAATCGCCCGATGTCCTTGTATCTTGAGTACTATGACGACGATGATGAAGCCAACCCAGTGGGGTTTTATGAGAAGTAGAAGCATCAGTACTGGATGTATGAGGATTATGTGGATGATTCCTCATTTCTCTTGATTCTCGATATTCACTATCTCTTGTACCTCGTCGAGATCGTCGACCATTGACGCCGGGTTCGGAATCATCACGATGAAGTAACCCACAACTAAGAATCTCTCTTAAAGTCATTTAAACGGTTTAAATATTATATCCTCGGAGAAAATGCTTGAATCTCAATACCTTTTCAACAAGAATCGTGGGTTGAAGCAATCGATATTTAAACGTCTTCTCGTAAAAGTTAAACAAGAGATATTAGATAGAAATGCGGCTTCTGCATGCGGGTGGTTCCGAGCCTCCGACAGGGTTTCTGCTAACGGATTCGGAGCACGGACTTTACCCCTGCTCCACACTTAAAAATGTATTTTGCCGCGGACTTAAACCCCGATTCAAATGTCGAAGCCCGAGGTTTAAGCATCTGCTACGGATACCCGAATTATTCAGATATAATTATTTGAAATATAATGACTTTCAAGGATCTTTCTAATTTATAATCTGCGGTATTAATGCTTAACTTAGAAAGTGTTTCAAACATTTGCCAATGACTGAGTTAAGCGAGTCGGAAGTTCTTAATGCCGGTGTATACGAACGACTGGCAAAATCAAACCTCGGCTTAAAGAGGTTTTCTCCTGTTTATATGGTACTTTCACTGTGATTTTCAATGCTTAAGCTCCATGTTTTTCTTGTATAACTTTGAATTAATTAAATTGATTATTAGTTCAATATCTGAATAAAACCCCTTCTGTTCATCAAAAGCTTAATGTTACTTTAACAAATGTAATCGTACTTTAAGTCTATCTACAATAAGACATTTGTTCACTAATCTATGAATCATTATAAAATCAATTGCCATTATTTTAATATTATTCCAATCCGATAAATATCCAATCTGATAAATATTCAATCTGATAACTTCTAATTGAGCTGCGGATCATGCCGAGGTGATCGGCATCCAGCTTCCGAAGGCTCGGAACAACTCCATTAACGAGACTTTTTGGTATTGGCTACCAATTTCTTTTTTATATTCTTCTTCATTTTGTGTTGTCGTTTCTCTTTTGCTTCTTCTTTAAGAGCCTTTTTTCGTTCTTTATTTTCATCTCTATTCTCAAACTTTCGAGGTTTTATTGGCTTTTCCTTCCAAACATCCCCATCACTATCATCATCCTCATCTTCATCAGAGCTCAAATTATCATCATCTTCTTCTTCTTCTTCTTCCTCATCATCATCATCTTCTACTTCTGCTTTACCGTGAAGTAGATTACTGTAGACTAAATCCTGTTTTTCTCCTCTTCCAACTCGTTCAACGTCTCTTTCCACATCAAACACCTGCTCCAAATTCTGTGGAATGTAAACTGATCTGAAAATCGCATCTTCAGCTTCATCTTGTTCAGTGAGATCTTCTTGTGGCATGGCCTTGAGTTGTTGTATCAAACTTTCCGATGTCTCCAGTTCAGAAGATGTTGGAGGTCCTGTCAAGAACTTGAATATGCGTCGTTCAGAGAATGGTGTCACGCCTTGACGTCGGAAATAGTCGTTAACATTTTTGATATCCATTCGTAGAAATTCCAAGCTATGAGGATGGTCATGCTCAACTGATTGCGATACATCAATAATGTATAGCTTTGAGTCATGGTACAGGATGTTGTATTCACTTAGATCTGCATGGACCAGTTTGCATTGCTGGTACAATATCCTCATATAACTCAGAAGTTGAAGATAGAGTTCCGGGTATTTTTCGGCCGCAATATCTGCATCTCTCAACCTAGGTGATGGCCATCCGTCCTCATCTCCTAGAAATTCCATCACCAACACATGAAGATGCAAATGCAACGGCTTCGGGACAGGAATTCCCGACTGGTATATCCTCTTTAGGTTTCGAGTTTCTTTTTCCGCCCATAGCTTCACCATTTTTCGCGGGTTATGCTTGGAGTATCCGTTTCGGAATCTGAATTCGCCTGTAACATATCGATCTCTGTCTTTGAACACCAGGATCGAAGTCTTATAGATCTTAATTGCCCGATGTTGACCATCTTCGGTCTGTGCATGATATACATTGGCCTCTTTTCCTGTACTGATACAACCATTAATCTCATATACAACCCCTCGATTAATCATCTTGAATAGAATCATCCGTGTTCGTGGGTCCAACACTTGCTCATTGGTGGCTCTATCGGCTCGATCTGACGTCGGTCCAGATGATATCTTCGCCATTCGAGTCCCTCGACCACTATAATCATGATCATCCAATTTTATACGCCCCAAGTATTTGCCTATACTATTCGGATCATCGAGATCTATCCTATTATGACTCTGAGAAGGACCTTGAACATTCACTTTGGGTCCAAGCTTGGGATCCTGCCCAGTCCGACGAATATCATCGATCCGCTTCTGTCTATTATATTGCTTGGTCAAATCCCCAGACCGTCCAGCAAGCTCATCAAGATCAAAATCGTCCATATCCGGTCTAAAAAATAAAAATATTCTCCGTGGATAGAGGTTAGGTTCTCTCCTCCATCACAAGAAAAAGTGGCGGCGGTCAGCGCACATACCCAGACATTTTTTTCTTCTTCGCTTAGACGCTTTTGTTTATTCTTAATAAGTGACAATATCCACCATCTCAGGATGATAAGGTTGTCGTTGGTTCCGCGGTCATTTCTATGGTTTTTACCGTTACATATCGGTGCAGAGATTATTCTGGCAATCGGGGTATTTAACAAGGCAAGCGGCATATACGGGATCTTATCAATCTTCACAGGGCATCCACTAATGGCAATGGAATGGATCTTAAATATAGTCTCATTACTTCTGTTGCCGGTATATTTGATCTCTTTTCTTCAAATTAGATACAAAAACGCCCTTCAGATGTTGGTTTGCGCACATATCTACATACTGGATACTCTATTCACCACTGCATTCACAATCTTTTTCTGCGTTTATTGGTTCAAAAACGCATCTGCAAAGGCAGCCCAAGGCTCATCAACTAGTAATGGACTCTCCGGTGCCCTAAATTCCACTTTAGAAACCGTCGCAGCCGCATCTTCAACTATCTCCGACATTGTTTCCAGCACTGTTTCAGTAGTAGCAGAAGCCGCTACCACTGCTGTCGAAACCGCTATGGCATCGTCGTATGTTTTCGATGAAAGCCCTGACTTTGCAGCCGAAGTCATTGAACGTCGTCAACAGGTGGTCAATAAAGCTGCCACATTGCCGCAAGAGACCGCAGTCTCAATCCTAATCACCGTGGCATTACTGCTAGCACGGGTATACTTCACATTCGTCATAGTCGGTTACGCTCGATTGCTGGTACGCCAGCAAAACCTTCGTGCCGCGAACGGTAACCCCAAGGGATCCTTCCGAGCCAAAGTCCAGTTCCTGCTACTATCGCTGGCAGAACCATTCTGGACTGGCAACCCGCGACATCTGATTTCCACGTCGACATCTTCACGAGTAAACGCTATTGACGGGTCAGCACTGCTGGCAGATAAAGGGGACGAATAAAATGCATTCTATATTAACGTGTTCGTATAATTATATTATATTATTGACTAAAGCTTATAAATACTAAAAAAGATTTCATAAATGAAAAGTTCTTGCGTGTGCAGACAGGGTTTAATTATCGCATATTCCTGTTCACGAGACGACAGGTGATGAATTAGAAATTAAAAAAAAATCTCATGAAATAAAAATAATCATTGGCGTCGCTTAATTTGGCGAGCGAAGGAGCAAAGACAACGAGAGACTCTAATATCGCCTCGAGGCAACCCAACCCTTGATGGTCATAACCACCATTTCCCAGGCCATGATGAGTGCAGCCACACCGACATTCACGTTCAGACTGAACATGGAATCAAGGCCTCTATATATCATAGCCTCGACGATCTCGCCGTTGGACTCCATAAATACCATTCCACCGCAAATCAGACAGAAGGACGTCAGCAGCTCGGTAAAGGGCCGCGACGGTTTGGTCGACGAAGGGACACTCAGGAAAATCAGCACATAAGTGGCCAATCGACACAAAGCCGCCACGCAGAAAAGCGTTCCCCATTGTGCATGGATATCCGTCGACAGAGGCAGTTCTTGCTGGTGCTTACTCATGAGAACCCCTGTCCAGAACACAATGAATGCCGGGAATGGATTGAACGAGTAAGCATTTCGCAGGTTGGAGACCTCGTCGTCATCACTATTATCCTTGGAGGTGAACGAGATCATGAACCTTTGCAAAAGCCTGGTCACAGTTCGAGACTCCACCAGAAGGCCACAAAGACCCCCACCAATATACATAAAAGCAATCGAGGCATGCTGCAGGTCTTTATGGGACCATTTGCCATCCTGATTACCAAGGTGTTCCAAGAATATATTGGAAATGCCATAAATAAACACCAGTCCGCATTCCACAGACTCCATCGAAGGGATATGGACGAATCTGAACGGGTTGTAATTCTTGCTTCGTTTATTTGACAGGGACGATGACGAAGAGGATGGATACGACTTTTGCAGTTTCTGACTGAGGTCGTAGGCTGAGCCTGGTCTAATATTCCAGGCCATGCCAACGTCTGCGAAGCATCCGAGGTATCTAGAGAGGGTCACGAGACCAAAGAGAAAGAACACGCCGCCCTTGATGAAATGGGCCAGAATATTAAAAATATTATTAGCCATTCCCAATCTAAACGCAGTTGCAATTCCAGTTGCGTAATATACAAACGAGTAGAAGAACAGTGGTCTATTGAGGAGTGTGTAGATAACATTTGCCGTCACCTCCAGTTTACCAACAAGTGACTCCATGTACCTCAATCTCATCAACTTTTGCAACAGCCTGTCTGCGAAGCGGGGTTTCCGAGACAAATACGCCGGTGAAGTATCTCCGACTACAGGCATTGTTTCATCTTCGATATCGAATTGGTCTAAGTCCCGTTGCAGCAACGAATCATTATCCTCATCACTATTGCTGGGAGAAGAAACCCCATCGATATCATCTCTTAGAGTATCATTATTGCGGAATAGAGCGGTATTTCTGGTGCTGTTGTTGTCGTCATGTACATGCCCACTGTCATGCGAGTAGCGGTGTTGATCCTCACCTGCGCCATGCCCACCTCCAGGGCTCAGATTAGTCAGGACGTAGTCTGCTCCGTCCAGAGGTTGACGACCACCAATACTACCATTTGCAAGGGCCCAAGCCGATAAGGCCTTTATTAATGCGGCACCGTAATGAATTAAAGACACAAAGAGCAGGATAATAGACATTTTGGTATAGGCGTTGTTTGGGTATAGTTGGTGTGCTTGTTCCGACGACCCATACACCGCCAAACATAACAATGAAGCCAATACAGTCAATGTTTGGAGAGTTTGGATTGGTAAATATAAATGCTGTGATTCACTGTCTTCAACAGATATCATGACTGCAATTGGATACAAGAAAATCCAAGCGATTGAGCTCAATGCAACATGGGCATATAAAAAGGGAGTATTCGGAGCATCGGCGTTGAGAAACGTTGTGGTATTATATTTTAACCAATAGGCTCTTTGTTGAGGTTCAAGGTCGGGCATTTCAAGAATGGGCATTCCATGATGATGACCACCTTTCATACTTACCGGAGAAGGTTCCATCATGGAGGAATTATTATTACTTTCATCATGTAATCCGGCGTCTATCATCGAGTGAGAAGACGGCTTGTCAACCTCTTCCATCGGAAGAGCCGGAACCCCAGTTATTGACAATGCAATTGCAATAATCAAACCAACCTTCATTCCGTATGTATAAACTCGTCGGGTAGGGAATAAAGTGTGGCAATTCTCGGAGCTTATATATATAATATGATTCCTAACTCACCAAAAAACCAACAAAAAAGAAAACCTTTGAACTGCAGCTGCTGGGAGAGAAGAGAGGAAGCCCTGAAACTAATAAATTAATCGATCGATTGAATCTACAATAATGACCTTAATAAAAGTGGAAATATTATAATCAAATGAATAATTAGAGTGTGTATAATCTCTTTCATTATATATATATTTGTTAATAACCAGTTAATCAACTAAATTACTTCCATTTTGTTAACGGAGGATACTTCTATGTTGTCCGCCGCTCGGAGTTTATCCTAATGCCCCATCGACTCATGGTTACATAATCCCCCCTCGTTCGGTCGGTTTCAACTGTTTAACTGTGATGAAATCAATTGTTAAGGGTTACATATTTTGATAATCAGTTGATTGTATATATTATATATTTTAATTATGATTCTGATACAATCAAACTTATTGGACAAGAAATATGCTTAACATGCCATATTCATGTCGGGTCAGCCGCATCTTTATTTTGGGGCCCGCCGATCGGAACTTTCGGCTTGGTTTAAGGACCGGATTCAAAGTCTTGGCCCGATCTTGCCGTTACTCATAAAACCAATACCTTGACTCGGACTCCGGCTTACCTTTCAGGTCGGAGCTGTTCCGGAATACCGTTCCAACCGACGGAGCGTTATCCGTAATGTCAGTGATGGGATAGATCGAAAACTAAACTTCCAAGTATATCAAGGTAAATGACTTTCTGTTGTTTACATTTGCATTATGAACCGATATGAATGAAGAATAATAATGAACAAAGGGTCAAGTTCAATTAATCAAGGCGTTCAGCACTTGGCTTTAATAATTAGCCAATCTGGGAAGTCGGAAATCATCTTTCCGTCCACATCGTGACCTACCTTTGAAAAAATAATATTTATCATATATTGCGTAACCAGTAGATCCCGTTATGCACGTTTTAGAAACAATGAACACCTGACAATGACTTGCCAGAAGTTTCGACAGCTTCGACTCCGAGCCGGTTTTAATGCTAGGCTTATCAACTATAATAGCATGTTCTCATATTGTTTAATCACTGTAGAGCTAATAACCGCCAATATGGACCCTCAGCGGAAAATATCGGCAACTATAAACGCCTTGTAATTTGGTGATCTTCACAGCTGCTGCAGTCTGAATTGCAACTACATTGAATGAATCTTTTTGGACTGTCCCATATAACGTTACGCTCAGCGTTATCGTAACAAAACACTTTCGGTAGTTCCTCCCCACGTAACTTATATAATAGAACGTCAATCGTGAACATATCCTTGATTCGTCTCTAAGCAAGGAATCAGATCACATCATTTCTTCAAGACCAGGGGGGTCTGCTGCTCCTGAGAGATGAATGCTCAGACAGAACAAATCAAACTGCATCACCTTGACATCTAGAGCTGTGCACCTCTTAAAATAAATCTCGTCTTCACTCTTTAATATACTCATTGCATACTGGAATAACTCGGGTCTCTGCGTGCGCATCGCGAAAGTCACGTGACTGTCTCTTACACACGACATTTTTCCGCGGGCAAATTTCCCTCACACGGACTGTGGTCATCGACGAGATGAAATGCCAAAAATAAAAACAAACCGATCCAAAAAGGCTCCTGATGGGTTCACGGAGATAGAGGCGACTCTCGAAGAGTTCGACTTTCGTCTGAAAGATGGTATGTGACACCATAGTACATCATTTGGATTCTACTAACGTTATTCAGCGGAAGCCAAACCAGCGACTGGAAAGACGAAGAACGAGTCCCTACACGAGATCTTTCAAATCCACCATCAGCGTAGTCGCTATGTTTACGACCTGTACTATAAGAAAGAGGCCATCTCAAGCCAGCTGTATCAATGGCTGCTGAAAAATCGATATGCCGACGCCAACCTGATTGCCAAATGGAAAAAACAAGGCTACGAAAACTTGTGTTGCATCCGGTGTATCCAGGCAGGAGAAAATATCCACGGTTCAAGCTGCATCTGCCGGGTTCCGAAGGCACAGCTCAAAGATTCAAAACCTGTGCAGTGCGTGACATGTGGGTGTCGCGGATGTGCCAGTACCGATTAACGACCAAATAGAGAAAACTGAAAAAGACCTTAATAAAAACAAATAACAAACTAAAAACTAGCAAATCTCCCTCATAAACCTAATGGAAAAAAAATGTGTGATAATAATGATATGGTAAAAGAATCCCTGGTCAGGGCCCTAGAAGTATGCAGTGTCTCGTCGCTCGCGCAGAAATCTGGGCGGAGTGAAGTTCGACTGGGTCCGGATAGGCGAGTCGAACCTTAGGTATTCGGCCTCATCGGTGGCCCTTGAACTCAAAGCCGTCTCCGGATGACGAGGCTGTGCGTCAGTACCAACTGCTTCACGGTCGTCAGCCTCCGATGGCTCGCCGTGTTCCACGGCACGACGGACAACCTGACAGATGTCCACTCCAAACACGTCAGTTACGCTCTCAACGCTTTCAAACCCAGACACTCCTGAATGCTCGTAGTACTGCCGGCGGCGGGCCTCGCGCTTATCTGGAGATCCAAAGCACGCGCGCGAAATAGCGTCGTCCTCCTCAATCAGATGTGCCTGGGGCGTATACTTCATTCCTCCACTGGGTGAGGCAAGTAAATCCTCAAACTCATGCGACGGCGTGGTTAGGCTCCTGACCATGGCCCGGTGCTGGCGCAATGAGGTGTTTGGAGAAATCATTCTGTTTGCAACCACTGATGGGGGCAGTAGCAACAAATTATTGCTCATGCGAATGTCTCCAAACCTCATTGGTGAAGCATTGGTGCTAGATGTAGTGGACGTTGGTGGTGGCATAGAATTATTGTTTCCATTTATCATCGCCATCCCAGTCTCGTCCCCAGCAGAGTACGGCACCCAGTTAGTCACGGGCGCGTTCAGGTGAGGGATCTCATCCTTATCAAATGTCGGGTTCACGCGTCTTCGCTTCGATGAAGACGATCGCGCATCCATAATTAGCAGCTCGCCGGTATTATAGCCTCGTTTGTACAACGGAGATTCTGCGTTAACATTTGTACGCGAAAAATGCTGAAGCCCAATGGCAGTATGCGAGCGTTTCAAGGGCGAGGACCTCATGTCCTGCTTAATGTTAAATAAATTATCGTCTTCTTCTTGTTCTTGTTCTTGTTGCTGTTCCTCAACATCATCATCGTCATCATGTTCATCGTTACTATTGTTTTGCTGGGTGATACTCCTATTATCCTGTACCTGGATAATGTTTGAGGGAATCGAGGACGGCATATCGTCATTGTCATCGGGCAAAATCTCGTCATCTGTAGAACTAGGTTCATGCTTGGCCTTCGAATCAGAAACTGGCAAAGCGGTTCCCTTTTGGATAGACAACGGTGCTGCGACTCGGGTGGGAAGTTCGGCCTCGTCCTCCTCGTCATCATCTGCCGACATTGAGCTTCGGGAAAGCTGAGGTTTATGATGATGGAGAAAAACACTTTGTCGGGGTTTCATATCTTCCAAGGTCTGATGTGAAGAAAGGGGTTTTCGCGATAAACGGCCTTTAATGAACTGTGCCTCGGAGCCCACTTCCACTAGCCAATAGTTTCCCTTACCAGGATCGGATTTAGGACGTTCCTGTTTCTTAAATGCCTTATTTAAACTGAGATTATGGCGAATCGAGTTTTGCCAGCCGCTCTTACTCTTTCTGTACCATTCAAAAGAGTCATTGATCCATTGATAGATTTGGGCCAATGTTAGACGTCGTTGAGGCGAACGCAGAATAGCCATTCCAATCAATGTAGCATATGAGTAAGGTGGTTTGCTGCCATCATCTACAAGCTCAGGCATCTCATCCGGGCCTGGGATGGGTTCTGGCTCTGGGATAGCCGTTACCGCGGCGGCAGCTGCCGCGGCAGCGGCAGCCGAAGATTGTCTGCGAGCTGTCATTGCATACGTGGGAGGTTCCTGGATTACCGTCAGCGTATCAGGGGCCTTTTTGCGGTCATATAACGGGGATGAACCTGAGGGAGAAAGCATTTGAGGCGCGAATTGGATATGATGATTTTCCTTATCTTGCAAGCCGATTCCTCTTCTTCCGCCAGCCATAGTCGGGGTATCATTGATATGATGATAAAGATTATGATGATGAGGATGGAATTGGTTTGATTGTCCGTCACGAATTGAGGATGGAGGAGGGGTATTAAGGGTGTTTGTAGTGTCCATCAAGACATATTCGTGATTTCCATTTGGTTTCATGACACCGAAATAAGGGGTTGGAAATGAAGAGGCTCCCATATTGGATTCCAATGTTTTCTGGGGTCCATGATGCATTGTGACGCGAGAATTATAGCCATTATTGGTTGGGAATGTCCTAGATTGCTGCTGCTGCTGCTGCTGCGGCGGGGGCGGCGGTTCAAAGTAATGAGGAGTAGGATGTGGGACCGACATTAAAGGATGATTTCTTGATGAAGGTGGTGGAGGTAAATGCACGGATGTTAACGATTTCAATAGGTTTGAATTCAAGGTTGGTGGAGAAGCATGACCTCTTGTTGAAAGTTGTTGTTTTGAAGGCGATTTTGCCGTGGATGAAGTTGTAACAACAGCCATGAATCTTCAGGTCAAAATATAAAACCTTATCACGATCGATGGAAAAGAAACGCAAATGATTTTTGACTTCACTTGTTCTCGATCGTTATAACAAAGAAGATCGAAAACCACCCCCAATTTGTTTTATTTTAAATCCAATTAAAACCAATTCAATCAACGTGAAACACCGGCTAGATTCTTATCCACTGCCGGGATAGTTAAAAAAAATTTATTGGCAACAATAAATAACAAGAAAAGTCAACAAAATGAGGTTGTTGAGACGAAGATAAAATGTGGGAAGTAAAGAAGTAAAAGCAAAATTCAGGTGCGTGTGGCATGCAAACTGCATGTTTTCCGAAAACGCGAAAATTAAAACAAAAAATGTACACGTAGTCACCTGACATTCATCGAGGAAATAAGCGTATTTTAGAATCAGATTCAATCGAAGACAAACCAGAAGTAAAGGTTTCAAAGGATAGATTTTGTGATGGATAGTATAGTTCAATAATTCAATTAAAAACTCAACTGTTAATTATCAACTCTTTTTACAGGTACAAGACCCACCCAATCGAACCTTCCTTTTGAGGTGAGAAGTTCCGCTCAATGACTTAAGCTTAAATAGATGCAGAAACGCCTGTCTGCCGTTAAGATGTATAATTAAAGTTTCTGTTCGACCCCGAGAAGCTTGGGGATTTCTAGTCTTGATTTGGTTTGATACTTCAAAATCCTGCTATAGTGTGTAATATCTATAATCGGTGGTGCTATTTGAAACAAATACGCGAATTGGAAGCTTTTTGACGTGTTTTTTTGAATCTAAATAGTCTATACAAGTATATTAGTATAGTGTAAAAGTTGTATTAGGTATATATTTGTAAGTTTTCTATTGTTAATGATTTTTTCTTAACGTGGACTGTTTATGCCAACTTTATGGATGATGCCTGTAAAAGTTATTTGCCGAGCGCATTACCATATAAATCAAGTGGAGTTTCAACATTCAAACTTGATCGTGACATCTTGACTTTAAGAAAAGATAGAATTCAAGAAGATTATATATATTTATTGATCTTTTAGAGGTTCTATATCAACTACATTTATTCACTATCATAACTTAAAGAGGTTGGTAATCTATGTGATTTGATATATGGAGAGACATTGATATATTATCATCCCACCAGTGGAGTGGACCACCCAAGAACAAACGGTGAGACCCACGATGAACTTACTTTATACAAATCATAGTTTGAATTTATTATATGAGACAACTTGTTTAGAGACATGGGATCTAAACCTAACTGAATTGAGGTGGGCGGCTGTTGGTTACCATGGTCTATTCTTGATGAGGCTAGAAAGGGTTCGATAGTGCCGTGAAAACTACATTGTTAAGTATATGCAGTATCGATGGATTCGCACCGAGCAGATATGATCAGATAGAGATAATGTCATCAATTCCATTAAAGAGTATTTACGGCGATTGTTCTTATCGTTATATACGACCTTTGAAAATGGACGGCAAAACTCTCAATCCAATTGAACACTTTTAGAGTGGCATACAACATTTCCAACCTTCACATCGCAGAAACGCGGCGTTTTTAGGTACACGAAGTGTACATCAGTGACAAACGTGCATGAGATTATTGTTGGTAGATCTTTGGTGTCGGACTAAGGTGTCGGACCCCCATCTTTCCACGGGCAATCATTCGGTTATTCACCGCTCAATTCGGCGACCGTTCCATTCTATGACGTGTAATAGGGGTCGGCCCGCTCGAATGAGCGCCCTGCTATATATGGAATTTTAACCGACTTGGTTGGAAAGGCGTAATATCAATTACTTTTGGGGAGACTAATGGACTTTTACATGTGTTTACATCGCGAATGATGTATGATAAGTAGGGCCGATAGGAGAAAACGGCAGGATTACAACATTTGAATATGCACTCAACCCTGTAGGTAAGAAATAGCGGAGAAATCACGGCGAACCCCACGCAAATGTTGGCTGCGACTTTTGTTTTTCATCACGATCAGTGGTTTGGATTACCTTTTCTAGTTCAAGTACGGCGATTTTTATATATAAAGGCCTAGTTTTATCCCTTTGAAATGTAAGTTTCAATTCATTCCTTGAATACTTTTCAATGGCATATAGTCAATTAAATCATACTCCTGTGTCCAAGAAGGTTGAATCTATCTATACTGATAGACTAAAGCTTTTTGATAAGGATGGTGAGTTCAAAACTCAGAATTTGCCTGCCGTTCTGGACGTCGGTAGAGTCCATGACGGTCATGTCAAATTAGAGGTCTACTCTGTCCCTGATTTGGCTCGTCCTTTATTCAAGAATGCTGTCAATAATTCTTTCCGTGCTGCCAAGCTAGGTGAGAAATTCGGCCCTTCTTGGTCAACTCATTGGTTTAAGGTCCAAATTAAGGTCCCTGAAGCCTGGAAATCCGCCAAGGTGTTGATTTTCAACTGGGATGTTGGTGTAGAGGGTCTTGTGTTTACTGAAAGTGGCGAGGCCCTCCAGGGTCTTAACGGTGGTGAGCGAAAGGAATGGATCATTCCTAACGCGTGGAACGATGCTAAATGGCATACTTTCTTCATTGAGACCTCCTGTAATCATATGTTTGGCAATGCAGACGAGAGCGATGGAATTCAACCCCCAATTGAAGATAACTATTGGCCCTTGAAAACTGCTGATATTGTTTGGCCAAACGTCGAAGCCCGAGCTCTTAAGCACGATTTTGACTATATCCGTCAATGCGTTAAGGGCCTTGATAATGAGTCCTGGCAAAAACATAGAGCCCTGGAGGTTGCTAATGCCATTATGGATGCTTTCAAATATAATGATCCTGATTCGATTGCAAAATGCAGAGAAATCGCCAGCAGTTTCGTTGGCACTTTGGTGGACTCTGATAAGGTCTACAAGTCTGATACCAAGCCTCTTGTATACGCAATTGGTCACTGTCATATCGATACCGCCTGGCTTTGGCCTTACGCAGAAACCCGACGAAAGATTGGCCGATCTTGGGCTTCGCAGTTGGATCTCATGGAAAGATACCCCGAGTACAAATTCGTCTGCTCTCAAGCTGTGCAGTACCAGTGGTTAAAGGAGGATTATCCTGATCTTTTTGCCCGCGTCAAGAAGGCTGTTGATGAAGGCCGCTTTGTGCCTGTGGGAGGATCTTGGGTCGAGTCCGATACCAATATGCCATCCGGTGAAGCAATTGCTAGACAATTCCTTTATGGACAGCGATTTTTTGAGTCCAACTTTGGTACTCGTTCGCACACTTTCTGGCTGCCTGATACCTTTGGCTACAGTGCCCAAATCCCTCAGTTGTGCAGACTCGCTGGTATGGAACACTTCATGACCCAAAAACTGTCCTGGAATAATATCAACAAGTTCCCCCATACCACCTTCAACTGGGTTGCACTTGACGGTTCTCAGGTGTTGTGCCATATGCCTCCTTCCGATACCTACAACGCTATGGGATCTGTTGCCGACCTGAAGCGTACCCTTTCAAACCACAGAAATGTCGGCATTGAGAACACCGGATTGCTAGTGTTTGGCTGGGGTGACGGTGGCGGTGGCCCTACCGCTGAGATGCTTGAGTCGTTGAGAAGAGCGCGTGGTATTGCCGACACAGTTGGCTCCATTCCTACAGTGGAAATGACCAACGTCGAGGACTTTTACAACAGAATTGAAGAAAAGACTCACCATGGCAAGGACCTGACCACCTGGAATGGAGAGTTGTATCTCGAATACCACAGAGGTACTTTCACGACCCAGGCCGCTACCAAGGCCGGTAACAGACACTCTGAGGTCTTGATGCACGACATTGAGTTGCTTGCAACCTTGCTGTCTGTTACTAAGGGCGTCAAGTACCCTACCCAAAAAATCGATGCCATGTGGCAAGATATTCTCCTCAATCAGTTCCACGACGTGCTCCCGGGATCTTCGATTGAACTGGTTTACCATGATGCAGAGCGAATTTACAAGGAGGTTTCTGACAATGGGCTGGCTGTCATTGAGTCGTTTGGCTCTCCAACCAAGTACCTGAACACGCTGGCGTGGCCAAGAACCGAGCTTGTCAAGTCCAACACTGCTGGTAGTGGTGACTACGTTTTGCTCAAAAGTAAGGGTGGCTCCTTCGCTACAGTTGAGGATTCTGCCTCGATCAAAGCGTCTGTGAGTGTCACTGAGAGCAGCGGAAAGTTTGTTTTGGACAATGGAACTGTCAAAGCCACTGTCGTCGGCGGAACTGTTACGTCACTTTTGTTTGATGGCCGTGAGATGATTGCCTCCGAGAGTAAGGGTAACCAGTTTGTTGTCTTCGATGACCAGCCTCTCTACTGGCAGGGATGGGATACCGAGATCTATTCTCTGAACAAGCGATCGGTCATTGAGGACGGTAAGGTTTCAATCCATGAAAAGGGTCCCCTTCGTGCCTCTTTGCTTGTTGAGCAGAAGATTTCCGAGGAGTCGTGGATCAAGACTATTATCTCGCTGGACGCACACAAGCCTCAGCTTGAGTTTGCTTGTGAGGTTGAATGGAGAGAGACTTTCAAGTTCCTCAAGGTGGAGTTCCCGGTTGACGTTCAGAGTGATTTTGCCTCTTACGAGACCATGTACGGAACCGTGCGACGCCCTACTCACTACAACACTTCGTGGGATGCTGCCAAGTTTGAGGTCTGTAGCCACAAGTATGCCGACTTGTCGGACTATTCTTATGGTGTTTCCGTTCTGAACGAGTCCAAGTATGGCTTTGCCACTAGTGGAAATGTCCTGAGACTCAGTTTGTTAAGATCAGCAAAGGCTCCTGATGCCAATGCTGATATGGGCAGACAGCTCTTCAAGTATGCCATTGTTCCTCACTCTGGTCCTTTGAATGGTGATATTGTGCGTGCTTCCTATGAGTTCAACTATCCTTTGCGACTGGCTGCTGAGACAGATCTGCCTTCCATAAACTACGTTGGCCCTAATAATGTTGTACTTAGTGCCATTAAGCGAGGTGAGGACGATAAGGATGTGTCTGTTGGACATTTCCCTAGCAAGGATCGCAAGTCCATCATTGTTCGTATTTACGATGCTTTGGGCGGTAAGTCCGACGGCCATTTGGCAGTTGGAAAGCTTGCAATTAAAAAAGCTTATAAAGTTAACATCTTGGAAGATGATCTTGAGGAGATTGCAGTCGAATCCACCACTGACGGTGCCAGGATCCCCACTCCTCTTCGAGCCTTTGAAATCGGCTCCTACAGACTTGTTCTATAGTTAAAAAACATAGAATATGTCACCTCAAAATTGAAACCACTTGTTCTAATAACTAACTTAATTTTGAACTTAACGCATAGCTATGATCGACACGCCGCGCAGATCACGGCGCGGCACGCGCGGGTAGGGGTTCCAAAGGTGGTAGTATTCTGCGCTAAGCGCAACAACCACCGCTCTAGTTATGCGGTGATTGCAACCGTAGCAGTTCCCAGCCGTGTTTGGCAATGGTAATCTTAAAAACTGTGCTGCTGGATGACCGGAAAAAAATAGCACTACTACCTTAGAAGCTTAGAATGTAGACTCAATATATATATTGCATGGGCCCCATTTTCTTTCATGATTTTTGTTTTTTGATCTTGAAGTTTTGCAATTTCTCTTTGTTTTTTTCTTGAATCGGAAATGACTGCGTAAGTTTCTTAGATAAGCCATCTATCTGTTTGTTTATGTATGCATTGGCTAACTTTTAAATGATCAGTTCGAAATCCACAAATGTCTTTGAGACCTCAATACAGGGCTGCAAGTACGTGGCCGACTATATAATAGACAAGATCACGGCATTTGCACCGTCGTCCGAGAGACCGTTTGTGCTGGGTCTGCCGACTGGATCGTCGCCGGAACTCGTGTATAAGAATCTTGTTGAAGCATACAAGGCGGGTCGTGTCTCGTTCCGAAATGTCGTCACCTTCAACATGGATGAGTATGTTGGACTGTCACCCGAGTCGGATCAGTCTTATCACTACTTCATGTACAGTAACTTTTTCGACCATGTCGATATCCAGAAACAGAATATCAATATTCTAAATGGCCAGGCCGCAGATGTAGAGAAAGAATGTGCTGAGTACGAGGCCAAGATCAAGTCGATCGGCGGAATCCACTTGTTTCTTGGAGGAATCGGACCAAATGGACACATTGCATTCAATGAAGCTGGCTCCTCAGCTGATAGTGTAACCAGAAAGATCTCGCTTGCAGAAAGCACTATTGCTGCCAACGCTCGATTCTTCGCCTCTTCAAAGGATGTTCCCCGATTCGCACTCTCAGTCGGCATTGCCACTGTGCTATCAGCCCAGGAAGTAGTTATCCTGGCATTTGGATCCGCAAAAGCTCAAGCAGTCAAGAAGTCGCTGGAAGGCCCAGTTTCCGCAGAATGCCCCGGCTCTTACGTCCGACAACACAAGAACTTCCAGTTCGTTCTCGATACAGAGGCAGCCTCACAACTTAGCACTGTTTAACCCCGTCAAATGTGTATTTATATAACCAAAAAACCGTTTTATGATCATGACAATTTGGCCCATTATTATGTGGGGCTTAAGCCGCTTGAGCCGCGGCACGTGATCGGTCCAATTTCGGCGAAAGGTATTGCCGGAAATGCCCCCCACACTTCGCGTCGTTCATGTGGTGAAAGGAGTATAAAACAAAGTATAAAGGACCCGGGACAAGAATGCTTTGTTCAATTGATGTTGAGGAACGAAAATGGACGATACAACCAAGATTGTTGATAGTCATGTGCATCTGTTTGCACAGTCTCATCTCGCGGATCTGGCATGGATGACTCCTGACAGTAAGCTTTATGGGGACCACACTCTCCATGAGTATCTTGCTGAATGTCGGATCTCGGTAGAGAGCCTTGTATACCTGGAGACCGACCGGAAGAGTGGTCTCGACAAGGAATCAGGAGGGTGGGATCTCCCGCTTGAGGAGCATGCCTATGTATGCAAGACCATTCATGAAGATCAGACTAGAGATCTAATTCAAGGAGTCATCCCTTGGGCACCGGTTCCAGCCGGAAAGACCGTCCTCCAGGAATACATCGGGCGGGTTGAACAAGTGGACAAGCAATTGTTCTCTAGAGTGAAGGGATTCCGATATTTGGTCCAGGACTGTCCCCAAGGTACCATGACAAAGACCTCCTTTATAGAAAGCTTGAACTACTTAGGAGAACGAAACTTCTTGTTTGAGCTCACATTGAATATTAGATCTTCGGGCCTCTGGCAGGCCCTTGACGCACTTGAGCTGGTCTCGAAAACTCCAAACACAACCATTGTCATCAGTATGTTTTAACATATATATATCCGAAATGTTCGAGAAAACTAACAGACTTGGCTTATAAAGATCATTTGTCAAAGCCAAATATACATATTTCTCCTCAGGAGATCAGTACCAGCGAGGAATTTGACGTTTGGAAGAAAAGCATGGCCCAACTCGCAGAGCACAACAACACCTATATGAAACTGTCTGGAGCACTTTCAGAGATTCCCTCCCAATTGAGTGATGAATCACAGATTGTAGACTATTGTTTACCTTTCGTACAGTGCATCTTCGACTCGTGGGGCTCAGATCGGATAATCTGGGGAAGCGACTGGCCTGTATGCAATCTTTTTGCTGACGATGGCTTACAACTATGGGCAAATGTAACGAATATACTATTCCACAAGCTGTCTCTATCCAAACAACAGATAGAAGCTGTTATATATTTAAATGCGCGGCGAGTGTATAATTTATAATATTTTAAGCTGTTAAGTCGCTGGGTTTTGTGTCCGCTACAGCGAATAGTTTCCGCCGCGCCGCGCACACACAAAACCTTTCGTTAAACATTGTAGCTATTTGTTAAACACGTTTTCAAGTCCATGTACCCACGTCTTTTGTTGAGACGGGTTGCTCGATATGGTACATCAATTGGCAGTGGCTCTTATGGGATAATACCGCGTCGGCAGTTTACTTGGACTCGGAATCTACCTCAAGAGCAACAGGAAAAATCAACTACTACTTCGTCATCGCAAGAGACTAAGGATGATCTCAAACCAGCACAGGATAGTAAAGAATCATCAAATGAGGCGTCTGAAAAGGAAGAAGGAGACAAACCTCCAAAACTCGTTGAGCAGACCGTTATAGAATCGCTCGATCCGGGTATGGGTAAGCTGGAAGTACCTGTTTCTTCCCCCGATAGCAATGGTAGTGAGGCTGCGACGGTGATGCAGAAATACTACCATCATTTCGACACTCAGAAGGTGTATTCGTTACTGAAATATTCCGGTTTCACCAGTGGTCAGGCAGATATCTTGATGCTTACAATGCGAGATCTACTCGCAAAGGCTCTGGAAGAGTGTAAAGAGAACTCGATCCCGCTATGGGCAGCAGAAAACGAAGCATATTTATTTGAGGCCGCATGTTCAGAGTTGCGGAATGAAATCCAGACGTCGCGGCAACGGCAATCGGAAGAATATAGAGCTGGACTAGCCCGGATCCAAAGAGACGTGGAGATATTGCAACACGAAGTGGACGAGATGATTAGTACATTGAAAACCGAGCTAGACATGGAGATCAACGATCGCAAGAATTCCACCAGGGTAGAGGAGAACAATATGCAGCTTAGCATCCAGGGATTGAATAACAAAATCACCATCGACATCAACTCTGACATTAAGTCTGAGATAGAGGCTCTGCGGTGGCAGACCACTCGTCGTGGATTATTGGCAATTGTTTTTATTGCCGGCACGGTGGTGGTTGGCATTTCCACCACGAAGAAGGAGGAGAAACGGGGAGCAGCAGCAGCTAAACGGCGCGAGTTACCTACTGGCGAAGAATACTATGTCCCTATCCTCAGTACATCGGAAGTGGATAATGATAGCTACCTTGAGGACCGAGTTGTGGAGACACTATCTACTTCTCAGCAATCGTCATCAGAACGGAAATGAACAGCATGGATGCCATGCTTAATATTTAGTCTCTGTCTATCTCTAGATCTTATGTCTCAATTGTTTCTTGGCAAGAGCTGCAAATCTCTTTTGTGGAATGCCTCTTGCGAACTTTTCTACACCTCCAATTAGCTCGGCATGGTTTGCTTCAGCCAAATGCTTATCAAGCGATAGATGGATCAATTGTTTGATTTCGAAAACAGATTCTCTGCTGAGTCCGAAAAAGGTTGCCTCGATAATGGACAGGACCTTTTTGTTGAAATCTTCAACTGACGGGAATTCGGACGCCTTGAAGAGCTTATTCACAAAGCCGGTAGAGGCCAGATCCTTGGCTGAAATGGGCTTGGATGCAAGCAGGGCCTCATTGGCCTTGGACCAGCCAAGCCGTTGAACCAAACTATATGAAGCCGCTCCCTCGGAGACAAGTCCGATGTTGGCAAATGGAGTGAGTAGATAGGTAGTATCAAGAGCATAGATAAAATCGGCCAAAGCAATCAAAGATGCACTCAGGCCGATAACAGGTCCATTTAACGCCACAACTAGAACCTTAGGATGCTTGAAGAATGTCTCAGTCAGAGAAAGGTTTCTGGCTGCAAATGAGCCCAAGTATTCTCTACGAGATCGAGTGAACTGGTCTTGTTCCGAAAGTCCAGACGGGAGAACCTGTGGTTTGGAAGCACCACTGACATTAGCACCGGCAGAAAAGAACTTGCCAGTAGATTGGATCAACGTCACAATCGTATCGGGGTTTCTAGCAGCTGCCTGGACATATTCATCCAAAAGTTGGTATTCATTGTATCCAAGAGCATTAAATATATCGGGAAGATTCAAGGTGATGATTGCCGTCTTGTCCTTGACCTCATAAAGAATACTATTTGCCATTTTCGATAAATTTCACTAATCAATTGTCAAAGTAATAACCGGTTCCAGAACGCTTATTATATATGTTCCGAGCTTTCGGTTGATAGATGACCTTTGCGGGGAGCGGGGACAAACCGCCTCGGTTAACCTTATAAGCCAGCCAACAAAATGCGATCGGCGCACGCCTCATGCGGCTCATTTTTGCAATATTCATTCTGTTTAGGTGTAAACCTAACGTTAAATTAGCAAATCGGCATATAATTAGCGTAATATTCGGCCCAAAGTCGGCTCTGCCGTGATCTGTTGGAAGTTGGTTGGAACTGTTTGCCGGTGGGGAATGTCAAGTCTCAGATTATGAACAGATCTATTAGTCGGCCGCTCGAGATTTGAAAAATGACACAATTCCTGGTAAAGAAGCATTGGACGATGACATTGAAGTGGGCGTTCAAACTGTGAATAGTCAAGTTTTGAAGTTGTATTCGTATTTATGTCCTTAGTATAACTTTGAACTTTATATGCACGCTTTTGAGGCTAGTGCTTAGATGCCGACGGACTAGAGCCGAGCTTTTAGCGGGATGGGATCTCCGTGCCATGTCTTCCAGAACTGATCAGTTTAATATGCATATGCAGGCACGTTATGCAAATTTCCTTCCATTGTAAGGAACCATCTAGACTAGACAACCCTGTCTTTATGTTAGTTTTAGCTCTGATTTATGACTTCTCTACGCGGCCAATCAAGACTTGATCTCGAAGTGAAGAAACGCATATCCTACCGATGCATTTACTGGTAGAAGAAAGCAAGTAGCCAAGATTGGGCCCGTCTCCCCACCACCTGACTGATAATGTCATTATAACGCATCAAATCACCATCATTGTCATGGCATCTGCATCAAGTTGTTGACCACTCAGCCGTGGACCCCGCAACCCCGCCAAACTAGACTAAAATTTTAGGCTGAAAATGTTATCAAGACATTAACTTCTATGTAACCCGCCATTAAAAGATATATTAGTTCAAGAATAACCCCATACTCCGAATCCATAAAGAACAAAAAGCAAAAAGAGAGTGTGTTGTGTCACGTTATAGAACGGACTTCAGTAAGAATGAAAGACAAAAATTAAGAAAAGATTAAGAGAAACTGAAGTCGGCAAAATTCATCCACGTATAATCGGCTGGACCTGAACTTGCTTCGGCTCCATTTGATGTGGTGGCAGGATTCGTGGTTGTCCCATATTGCTTGGCCCACGATGATATGTCCTGTATCATGTTGTACATGGTGTCGTCATAACCATATGCGTCCACCCATGGCTTATTGGGATGAATCTGCTGCTGTGGATGTTGTTGTTGCTGCTGCTGAAGAACAGGGGGCCAAGGACCTGGTGCATTGACCTGTTGAGGACCCATAGGCATACCAGGTATTCGTTGAAGAAGTTGAGGCTGTGGAATCCCATTCTTAACTATATTAATGGGCTTTTGGTCCTCCACCGAACTCTCCATTCGATACTGCTGCTGATCTGGCACCGGTTGAGGACCCATGTCAGCGACAGGCTGGGCCTGAGCAAGAGGTGGGCCCATCACCTGCTGATACACGGGGCCCTCCGAAGCCGCCGTAGCGGGTACCGGAGACAGACTCTGGCTTTCCATCTGCTGATGTGCCCTGCATTCAGTTATATTTTTGACGGTCGCAGAAACGAGCTGCTCAAACGTGTCGCGATAGTTTGTGCATAACTTCGACCGTTCTGTAAGCACGTAAAGAGAGATTGTGCATGAGCGAATATGCTCCAAAATGGGGAAGATATCGGCTCTACCTTTCGACAACCAGAGACAGTATATCAGGGTCAAGCCTGCAACAAAGTTTGTATGCATTGCCACACTGGTAAAGCCATTCCGCACCATTCTATAGCTATCTCGAAATACTTGACATAGCCTTCCCGTCTCTTCGACGCACTTTTGGAATAGTTCACTATTAGGATCAAGACTGCCCAAGAACGGCTGCAGCAACAACCTCACACCCTTTGAGTAGGCAATCGAAGAAATGGTCCTCTCCCGTTTAGTATATTCAGTATGTTTGTTTTTCCAGCTTTCCAGGGCGTCTAGGTAGTACTGCACCTTATCGAAGCGGACATTAATTGGAAGCTCTGAGTTATAAATATCCGCAACCAGGCGCGATTCCAGTCTGCGGAGATTCCAGAGGCATTTGGTGAATGTTAGAGAAGACGGTTGAATAACAGAAGGGGTCAAGCTTCTGAAATGGAGAATTTGCTCGTCAGATTGAAGATAGGCATCGTCGATATCCACTGGGTATGCCAGGCTGATTTCGTCTTCTTCGAGCACAAAAGGCCGGCCTGTAGAGATAGCAAACAGTCTTTCCATGGCATAAACGGCCCAGAACAACCGTTTTCTCATCTCCTGCTCATAAGGACTAAGGGCCTCAAAACCTCGTCCTTGGTGGAGGCCAATCTCGACGCATAATCGCATCGACCTCGTGACCATATCGAAATGGCAACCATTGTCTTTATCAGTCCTCATTTGAAAGGTGGCACAAAAGATGAGGGCCTTAATTTGCCATATGATATTATTCCCCGTACACAGTCTAGCGTGGTGTAGAGCGGAGGAGTAATATCTAAAAGGCGAGCTATCGGAGAAATTAAAACTGTGGGGTACTGCATCAGAGTCATGGGGTGAGTCCGTTATACTTGAGATTGCGTAGACCGCGAATAAGATAAACTTATTGAAACGAATCTCTGGGTCATCGCAATTCTCATATTTCAACATGCGATTCTGATGCAGTTCCTGTAGTCTAATTCGGTCGATATATGGAAACCTACCTGGTTGGCCGGTGAGAAAATGTTCTATAAGGGCATTTCCCTGTTCGTCGTCCGGGTACTTGGTGGCTTTATACTTGAAATATTCCGTGAAGTCATAATCCGGCAACAAGCCGACTCTTCCTTCCACGTCATTTTGGGGCTGGAATCCCTTATTATTTCTTCCCCAGAACCTTTCCTGCAATAATGACGATACTACCGAGAAGCTTTGAGGGGCAGAGGTGCCTGAGCCAGGATCGACATTCAAGATACTCACGGTTGTAGGTGGTTTAATATTAGTTCCTGCACTTGAAGTGGTTGACCCTGGACTTGAACCATTAATGACTGTCAATGGGGTTTGAACGCTCATGGATAGTGCTGAGTTCCTTAAATAATGCATTCTTTCTTCTTCAAGTCGAGCGACTTTTTCCTCCAAATGTACAGTATAATCATCTCTATGACACATTGACATTAGACATTTCTTTCACAAAACAAACATATACTGAGCCACACATACTTTTCTGGTACATGTAAAGCATATTTTTCTGGTTGGACACAATCCACACCTGCTTTTAAACAATTGGTACATGTAGGTAACCTATGATCACACTAATCAAACAACCCGATTAGAATTCCTATTACAATTAAAAGCAATTCTTCTTTTTATAACAATTACCTTTTGTTTTCTCCTTTTACATCTAAAAAACCCCCGAATTTCATTAATATTCTAGCTCCAAAACAAACATTCCTTGGTTGTGTCTCTCTCCCCACATAGGATAATCCTACATACCGTTCACAAGCAGTGGCTCTACTTTTGCGTTCCTTCATTTGCTCCTTTAAAGACCGCCCTAATGGCCGGATATCCGGCGATAAATTGGATGAAACCATGGTTGAAATTAAATAACAACCCCCCAGGCCTAGAAACTATAAAACCCTTTCGTTTCCGTGGGTGCAAGAGTGGGTGGTGGTGGTGCGGTGGAGTTGGACCCGGTTTCGGCGGGATACTCCCCAGTAGTAATACACTCTATGTTGATTATTAACCGGGTTTTGTATCCCACACAAAAAAACCCGCAATACCGAACCGGTGACGTCAATGGAGGATCTCAAAGATGAAGTCAATGCCATAAACGCCATATTCGACAACTGCATGCTACAATATACCCCATCGATATTCGACATCGCCGTTCCGGATCGTCAGGTTACGGTTCGAATTTCATTTCCAGCCGCGTATCCGGAATCGCCGCCGCATCTTTTATCTATCCGTGGCGATGCCGTTAAGGGTCCTGATCAAAACTTGAAGATTCTAAAATGCTTACAATCGATTCTTGATCGAGTATTTATAAAACATCAAGTTTGTATATTTGATTTTCTGGATTCGGCAAGAAATGAATTGGAATCTTTATTGGAGAATGGCCAAGATTTAATCATAGATGATGATCATCATGATCATCTATCCGGCATATTATTACATGACAATGATGAGATCTTCAAAGGTTGGGTAACATCTGAGGTTGTGAATGATAGAAAATCTGTCTTCATTGCTCGTGTAATGGAGATTTCATCAGTTGAAGAAGCAAAATTGAAAATTGAAATGCTTAAACTTGATAAACGAATAGCTCGTGCTGCTCATAACATTACTGCGTGGAGAATCCAAGGTCAAAATGGTGCCAGCTTCCAAGATTGTGATGATGATGGAGAATCCGCGGCTGGTAGTCGTTTATTACATCTATTACAGGTATGAGATGGACTTGAAACGAACCTCCGAAAAGGACTTGCATTTAACTAATGTAATAAGATTACCGATTGTTGGAATGTGGTGGTAATGGTTACAAGATGGTTTGGTGGAATCCATTTAGGTCCTGATAGGTAATGTATAGGCCTCTAGATGTTTGTGATTGATGTTGGTTGCTAATAATTTATATACAGATTCAAACATATCAATTCTTGTGCTAGAGATGCATTAGTCAAAGGAGATTTCATTAAAAAACCGACCGGGAAAACAAAATAAATAAATATATTCTCGACTATTGGGGTTTCATTTTTGAGTCCGAGACTTTTTTCGTGGTTTGACGGACGAGGACAACCCTTTATTGTTATTATTGGTTTGAGACCGTTGTCTTTTAAGAGAAATTGACCCTGTATTGTTACTCTCCTTTGGATCATTCTCAAGTTTTGGCTTGGAAGGCTGGCAATTAGAACCACAAGAAAACAGGGGCCCTTTCATAACTTGACTTAATGACTTACCTTTGGAGGTTCAGGTACATTAAAGTTTCCCCAACTCCGCCGTCCGGTTATAGGTTGATTCTCATCTTCTTCATCTATACCAGAAGCTATCTGGGAATAACTTAAATTTACAGACTGCCGTAAATTGGAAGTGGATTTCTTGGGTTTGGCATGAGGCAACGCCCATTTCGATGCATCTTCTATCTTCTTTTGTTTAGCCTCTGCCCTTTGTTCCTTCTCCTTACTATCAGCCTTTTGCATAAACTGATAATCGCTAGTTAGTATCTATCTGCCTTCTATTAGATCCCATGCTAGTACCACTTACTTTCATATCCAACAACTTGCTGGAAAGAACTTTGGAAGGACTAGGCTTTGGAGCAGTCCCTTCCAAACCCTTGATCCCTACTCCTTTAACCCCATCCATAGGCTTCGCCTTGCTTATGCCGTTTTTCGTCATTGTCTAACTCAAACTTTGAACCCGGAGTTTTTCATGATCAAATTTCTTAAAGGGTAAGGGTAGAACCAACCACCAAATTGAGTCCTGTTAAGGGCAATGACGTAAAACTCTCGTATAAAGCAGGACTCGTAGGAGGTTCTGTTAGTACTTAATAGTTCTAATCTTCCGATATCTATACATAAAAGAACTTTATAAAGTTTCATCGCAAAGTACGAGCAATAGTATCCTTTTCTATTTAATCTATAGCAGACAAGTCAACAAGTCAACAAGATGAATTAACTATACCATGCCTCTGTTAAAACTGTATGAATTGCAATATTATGAGGCTATGCTAAGAACATGTTTCAATTATTAATTTCCATCTTTTTTATTCCTTCCATCTTTTTTATTCCTTCCATCTTTTTTATTCAAGTTCATTTTGTTTGTCTATAAAAGCCTTGCACAAGCAGATACTAACCCCCATAAGAGCTCTTCCTATTTAGTTCATCACCCGTCAAGGGTCGACTAGTCAGAATCGGTCATAATTGTTGCCCCATAGTAGCTTTTCAGAGTACAGTCATTAGATAATATATCCCGGAACCTGGATCATAATTGATCGTACTGCAAGAGGTCTATCAAAGACTCGCATCTCAACTCATTTCAAAAAGCCAGAGGTATCATATGAAAAGTGAAGCTGGTATGATAATTTAGACAAGATTATATTACTCCAACGATTCTGATAACTATACCGTTCAATACCGACAGCACGATGATCGACTATGCAGGGTCTAACAGCCGCACATCCAAGACTATTCAGAGAAAGCCACTTTCAAGGACGTTCAAAACTTACCAATGGCAATAATCTATAGGAGGATTGTGGCAATAACGGTTGTATTCCAACCTGCTATTTCCGGTGACTTAATTAAAAGATCTTTTCGACAGTAAGCTGTACGAATTCTCTCTTACAGAACGTGCGGCTTATGGAGAGTGAGGCTCACTTCTTTAGCGGAGAAATTCCTAGGGAAAACAAAAAAAAAATTCTGAACCATCTGAAAAATATCAACAGTTAACAATGAGTATAGATTTCAAGGTAAGCGAGGAAACATATTCATTTTTCGCAGGGATCGAATGTTTACTAATTGGACAATCAGTTATCCAATCTTCTTGGAACCGTGTATAGACAGGGCAACCTTGTCTATACGCCTGATGGAACATGCATTCTCAGTCCAGTTGGTAACCGAGTCAGCTGCTTTGATCTCATCAAGTAAGTATTGAAAACAAACACAAAAACTGCCCAATAAATTTGAATGAAGAAGCTAATTATTTGGTAGTAATAAATCATTCACATTTGCATATGAGCATAGGAAAAATATTGCTCGTATAGCTCTCAACCCTCAATCGACGCTGTTAATATCGGTCGACGACGATGGAAGAGCTATACTCGTCAACTTTGTGAGACGAACAGTTCTGCATTACTTCAACTTTAAGGATAAAGTCTCGGATCTCAAATTCTCTCCGGATGGAACTCATTTTGCCGTTGCTGCTGGCCGTCACATACAGGTGTGGAGAACACCCAATCAAGGTGAAGACCGTCAGTTTGCGCCTTTTATCCGACACAGAATATATACCGGTCACTATGCGGATGTGACCGCTATTACTTGGTCGAATGATTCACGATTCTTTCTCACAAGTTCCAAGGATCTGACTGCCCGAGTTTATTCCTTGAACTCTAATGAAAGTGCCGCCGCTACAACCTTAGCAGGTCATCGAGATGCCGTAATTGGCGCATTCTTTAGCGACAATCAGGAGATTATTTATACCGTAAGTAAGGATGGTGCTCTGTTTCAGTGGCAGTATGTGGGTAAGAATAGAGAGCCTATTGCGGAAGGAGAGGACGAGCACGAAAGAATGGAGGTTGATGAGTCTGAGCTTCGTTGGAGAATCACCGCTAAGCATTTTTTCATGCAGTCCAATTCCAAAGTGAGATGTGCAGCATTTCATGGACGCTCGGATCTGCTTGTGGTTGGCTTTTCTACAGGCACATTTGGACTGTACGAACTTCCGGACTTTACATTGGTCCAAAGCCTGAGCATTTCCCAAAACGATATCGACTTTGTTACTATAAACAAATCTGGTGAATGGCTGGCTTTCGGCGCATCAAAACTCGGCCAGCTTCTGGTGTGGGAATGGCAATCTGAA